>CM063287.1:33524858-33677358 GCA_032173965.1 Sitta carolinensis
CATCTTGTCCAGTGCCAGGTGCTGGTGTCAGGGCTACGAGGTGAGGCATGAAAGTGCCTGAGTGTTTCCCACCCTGCCACTGAGGCCCAGGCTTCTGGCACCCCTTGGAAGGACTGAAAGAGGCACAAATAACGATGCTGAGCATGACTGGGGTGTTTTTCCCCCCTCTCTCTCTCTCCCCGTGCTGAGAACAGAAAACACTTGTGATTTCCCCTCAGCTTCTCCTGGTACTTTCAGGGCTTGCTCACCTCCTTTCCTCCCCCAAGCAGAATATCATGCCCTCTCTCCTCGGCTTCCCCAGCAAGGCGGAGAAGGCATCCACCTATTCCCTACACCATTTTTCTCTTTAGTGGATATTAGCAGATGTGCTTCCAGCAGACTGGCCAAGCACAAACAGGCTTTTAGAGCCACAGGTTCACGAACCAGGATCCCCCGCCGGCCCAGCGCACCCAGCTCCCCTCACAGCCCCGGCCTTCCACGCCACGCCAGGCCGCAGACCCCCGAAATCCCCCTCTCCCGAGCTCCCCAGGGTTTCTGCCGATCGATTTATTTGCTTCCCCCCTCCTTTTTTTCCCTCCTTGCTGCCCGCTAAGCGGTGCCTGCGAGCGGCAGTGCGCGGGGCTGGCTCGCTGCTCCCAGATAAGCGCGCTAATCCTTTGTCTTTGCGCAGGATAAGGCACCAGCCCTGGTGGTGTTTGCTCCACTTGCTTTCCAGAGCTGCTGCAGAGCTCTCAGAGCGTTGGGTCTTGGCCCGTTGCCCCTGCTAGGCTGCTCCCTTAATGGATTAGCCGGACTTCAAGGAAAATCCTGCCCCGACAATAGCGCGGAATTGTGTGGTCCTCGGCCTACCTAAGGAGAGGTGCCAATGGTATTTCTGCTACCAGGCTCTTTGATCCCGTTTCTCTCTTCTTGATTCTGATATCTCTACAAAAGGCATTGCAGATGGAAAAGGGAGGGGAAAAATAAACCCCAGCGCACTAGCCAAGCCACCCTCAGTTTTTGTTAATTCTTTTTTTTTTTTTTTTTTCCCAGCTTTCCCTCTTTTCTTTCCCCCCCCCCCCCCCCCCCCCCCCTTGAGCCTCTGAGGCGACCTCATGGAAGAGAAACTAAAAAAAATTGCTCTCTTCTTGCTTTGGGCTGTTTTTCATCACTTCTTCTGTGCTTCTTGACCCCAAAAATCAGACTTAAGTTGCTGCATTCCTCCTCCTTCACCATAGCCAGAGACACAGTTCTCCTCGTTTCAGCAGATGTGCCAAAGGTACTCTGTTCTCCCTCGGGCATAACTTCAAATTTTGGCAAATGCAAAGCTTGGACGTAGTCCAGGAAAATGTTTTTGTCTTGCAAAAGTGTTTTTGTTTTGCTTTGTTCAAAAAGTAATTTATTTGAGCTTGGAATCTTGTTTAAAACATATTGCTGAAACTCTTAGAATTCTGGAGTTTTCTTAATTTTTCCAGGGAGCTCTCACTGAGCTCCAGATGTTTTGCCACTGACCATCAGCTCTGAAAATGGGTAACCAAGCAGGGAAATTATTATTCCTCTCAGCCTTATCTATACCAGAAGGCACAAGCAGTGACACTGAAAAAATGTCAATTAACCTGCACTGTTGGTAACCTCAGAGGCTTCTTTTTACCTGGAAACTTTTTTTCTTTTTTTGTGGAAAAATTTCCATATGTGTGCGTGTACAAGTCTGGGTGCACACACAAGCAAAGCCATGGATGTGATGCTGGAAATCCTGCTGCCTTTGGTCAACTTTAGAGGGAACTAAAGCCCAGCTGTGCTCACAGTTAGGAGAATTCAGCAGGGCTAACACACATAAAAGCAGACACGAGATCCTTCATGTCTCAGACCAAGCAGCAGGCGTGCTTTGGGTCTTGCAAAAAAAAATATTGGATTGATGTGAAGCTCTGTGATGGTGAAAATATGTGGGATTTCTGCCACCTGCCCTTTGCATCCATCCTGTATCCTTCTCAAGTCAGCTCATAACTGATTCTTCCCAAGCTTCCAGCTGCTTGGCATTTCTTGTGTAAAATAATTAATGATTATAGGGAATGGAGAGATCAGCTTAGGGATAGTCAAGCCTGGTCTTGGGCATTTGTATACAGACACTCGTGTGCAGTTGGGGCTCAGCAGCAGTGTCAAAGGGGGGAAAAAAAACATGATTTATATGAAGAAATATCAGGGAAAATTATTTAAAAAGAATATATAGGATATTTACACCTGCAGGCATAGAAGGAGGCTATAAGGAGGGTCAAAGGTGGCTCCTGTTGGGGACAGGGCACAAGAAAATGTTGGGACTAAGAGCTGGGCCAGAAGTTATCAGTTTTGAGGTTATTACTCAAATCTCCAGGAACTGAGAGCATGGCTCTAGGAAACTAGCTCCCTGCTCCAACTCTTCCAGCCCTCTTTGGGTGTGATCTCTGGGAGCTGAGATAAACCTTTGGACCAGTCCAGGATGGCCAGTCCCACAGGATCCTTGTGCAACTGTGGTCAGTCCTGGAACCATAGAATTGTTGAGGCTGGAGAAGCCCTCAAAGATCACTGAGTCTAACAGTGACCCCTGCACTGCCAACTCCATCGCTGAACTGTGTCCCTGTGTGCTTCAGTTCCCAATGAATGCCCAAATGGCAGTAAATAAAAACACAAAAAGAGAGGAAATGGTGTATTTTGGGACAGCACTTCATGCACTGATATTTTGAGGCCTTGGAAAGGCACATTGTCTGCCCTGGAAATGTTCATTCCTGAGCTCCATGCCTCACTAAGATACAAAAAATTGCTTTTTCTACCATCAGAGTAAGCTGGGAAGAAGCTGCTGGTTCATCCTTGATTTTAGAGCTTGTGGTAGAGGCCACGAAGCTGCTGAGGGGCTGATCAGGGCAATCTGCTCCAGGTCCCAAACACACAGTCCCCTCAGGTGGCTTTGAGAGTGATGTGCCCTGGGATGGTGACTCTGCCCTGACAGCCTCACCTGGCTGGGTTTGCCTCATTTTGGGTCTCTATCCAAAAATCACGGCACAGGAAAACTGGGCAGGGCCTGGTTCACTGTGTTGTTGAGTTTTTCATGCTTTGGGTTCTGTGAGTGAATGTTTCCCAGGAAAGCATTTCCACTAGAAAGCACCTGGAATCCTCTAATTTTACACCAAAGACAAGGTTCAGGAAAAACTCTTATTTAAACGATGTGGATTGAATAATATTAAAATGAGTAGAAATGCTGATGATAGTGGTTCCTCCATTGCACTTTGTGCCTCAGTTCCAAGTCCCTGACTCGTGCCTGACCATGGAAAGGTTATTTTGAAGTGCAGGAGCCTGGGCAGAGCCCCACCTGCAGGGATAACAGGACAGGGGGCATCAAGACAACCGTGTGGAATTGGAAAGATGAGACCCAGCCCACAGGACTGTGTTGGAAGGTAGCACACAGATATATCACAATTACACTTCTCTGAGACTGGAAATGCTGGGTAATTGTCTTTCCCTGCCAGTGTGCTCAGGGCGCTTTACAACAATAAATTTCACCAGGAGTGCTGAAGAACAGAAAGCACAATAACGGGAAGCCTGCTGCTCCAGGAATGCAAGGAAACGAAGCTTTCATGGAAAAACTGGGGTCTGAGTGTGCAGGGTGGTGGAGCCCAGGGTGCTGCCCCAAGGCTGGAGCTCCTGGCAGTGGGTATGGATGTGGGGAGGAGGCACTGCCAGCCCCCAGCCCTCTGGAGCACTGCCCACCCTGCCTCTGCAAAGCAGGAAAGCTCGGGGCTGAACATTGATTTAGGGCAAGGACAAAGTTCTCTTTGCAGCCAAAACAAAATTGTGTGCCAATCAAAAAGGTGTGAGACAGGCTGTTGTTGACCTCTAGGGAGTATCAGAGGACAAAAATCCTTGGAAGGAAATTCAAAAAACAGCCTCCAGGGAAGCCCAGCACTGCTGGAAATGCTGCAGCACTGTGGTGCCAGGACCTCTGAGCATCCACACAGCCCTCCCTGGAAAGACACCTCTAATATTCCTTCCTGTGGCTAGAAAACATCTTCATCTTGCTTCCTAAAAGGCAGCATGGGTTGAGATTTGAGAGGTTTTTTGCCTGGATCATTGCAGACCCTCCTTTGGGGTCTGGGGAAATCCAGCCCTGCCTGGGAGAGGAGGAGTGATCCTTTCTCTCCTCTCTCCTCTTTCCCCTCTCTTCTCCCCCCTCTCCTCTCTTCCCTCTCCACTCTCCTCTCCAACTCTTCTCCTTCCTCTCTCCTCTCTGCAGAGGTGGTGAGTGCAGATTCTTCCAGCAGGTGCCTGTTGGTTTTGAGGCTTGTCCTACAGCAGGACCTTGATCTCACTGGGGCCTTCATAATAGCAAGATACCAAAAATAATCAGAATATATTCAAAAATGGACAGGAGAGGGTATTTGGCTCATCTGCAATGGCCATTAGATAGCTGATACTTGCTGTGTTTGCTCTCTATGCTTCAGAGCCATCCATAATTAGAACATATTTTTGTAACCCTATCTTGGAGCAGATTTGATTTTTAGGAAGGAAAAATGTCACTAAATCATTATTATTCATGTGACAAATCCTGAAGGGTAAATTTTTTTTAAACACCACCTCTATCAGTCTCTCCCATGTCACCTAACTTTTATGCAATAACACTGTTCCCTTAGAGATACCGTATAAAATATCTCTCACTTCCCAATATTATTCATAGAATTCCCATTATAGAACATTGAAAACCCAGATTAGAAGAGTACAAGAATATTTTATGACCAGTTTGAAAATGCTGTTACTGCTGCAATAAATTAAGAAGTTAAATTACTCCCACATTGAGTATTGATATACTGTGCATGGCAGAAAAATTCCTTTGAAATATACTGTACAATACATATAGAGAAATTCCAGCCCCTTTGATGGCTGCCAGCAAAGGGGGTTGTGAGGACTTGGGGGTGGGGGATTGGGTTGCCAAATTTGGTTTTTAAAGCAGCAAGTCGAGCAAAGGCAAAATCAGAACAGCAAAATTTTATGTGGATAATTGGGAATATTGGGATGTTGCATTTAATGGCCAAGTCCCTCATTCTTCTCACATTCTTTATGAACTCTCTAGACAGGTATTTCCTGGGTCAGCGGACCCAATTTCCCATAATATGATTTTCTCTTGCTTATATCTATGTGGACATTTATTTGTGGCCTTTACCTGGCCACTGTGAATATGTGATGTGTACATATCTCTTTTATATTAAGTGGGTTTTTGGGTTTTGGGTTGGTTTTTTGTTTTTTGTTTTTTGTGGTTTTTTTTTTTTTTTTTGTTGAATGGTCATTCAAACTCAAATCTTTGACTGCCAAGGGAAAAGCAGAAAAGAATTGAGAATGCTGGATCCAATCTGGCTGATGGGATATAATTGCTTTAGATATAAAGATACTCAAATAATTAATTAAATCAACTTTTAAGTTTTACTTCTAGTTGTTTGCATTATTGGAATGGTGTAGAGCCACCAGAATGTGCCAGATAATTTTGATGCAGGAATTTATGTGCACAAATTGTCTTTTTTTTTTTTCTGCTAACACAGCTTCAATTGTGAAGCATTGCACAGGGAACTGCCCTTAGACAAAGTGGTTGTTACAACTTCAGGTAAGAGCTGATCTTTCTCATAAAATTCCATGTGTCTGCTGGGCATTTTATTAAGAAAAATAATTGGAGAGATTTGCCTGCTAGACCAGATTGGCAACCAAACCACCTATTTTGCAAAAAAAAAAATAAAATAAATAAAGGTAACAAAAGAGCCCTTTTGCACATTTTGCAGAGGAATCCAAAGAGCTGCTGCAGCACGAGCAGCGTAAGCAGCTTATTGGGGTTTGCCAAGAACACAGCAAATCCAGGCCTTGAGTTTACAATAATAATTACAGTGTATTCTGCTGATTGCAATGTTCTGGCCCAACAGGGCCTGTTTAACTAAGCTGGCCCTGGAATCGAGTACCTACAAGTAATGTGATCTATTTATTAACGAGTGCTTTTTACAGGAGTGTCCATTCTGAGCTCCCTCATTATTCCACAGGCGGCGAACGGGCTTTCAGCAAGAGCCATTTGTATAAAACGCATCGGAGGAGTTATTTAAGAACAACACAAACCTCGATAAAGCCCTGGTGTGTGTTTTTAAAGGTTATTCTTGGAGGGTTTTCCCTCCCAAGGAAAGCCAGGCAATGAAGGGTAGAAGCCGAGCAAAATGCTCTTCCCTAGATGCGCCAAAAAATTCGCTCGAAGATCAGCAGCAGCTTTCTGTAAATCCCCAAGCTTTAGGCGTGCTTGTTGGACCCTTGCCTCTTCCATGGAGTTGGTGCTCCTCAGATTAAGCCCAGCCCAACCAGGGAACCGCTCAAACCCACGCGGCCCCGACACTAACCCCGCTGCCCACGGCGCCTTCTCCTCGAGCACAAACATGTAGCAGATCATGTATTCATTTGTATCATTAAATACAGAGCAGCAGGGCTGGAGGCCCAGGCGAGCAGAAGGGGTGCCCAGAGGCTCACGGGATCCCGGCATGCCCCGCTCCCCTGAAAGGCGCTGACTCACTCCCCGAGCAATCAGCGCCGTGTGCCATTACAAATGGGCTGGTTAATAGGCCTGCATCCATTATCATTAGTGCATCTCAGCACGCAGGTACATGATGGGGCCTGCCAGCGCATTTGCTCCAGCTCACTGAGCCAGGGGCCATGCTCCATTGCAAATGAGGATGAGGAACACCTGCTCCAGGGTTTTTCGGCAGACCGGAGTCATCCTTCACATCTCATGCAACACTTGTTCTGTCAGAATGCAATGCTGGCACCGGCCGGAGCGGGGCTGTGCCAGGCGTCCGACTAAAGATTAGACACTTCCCTGTGGTCTCCTGCTCAACTTCAGCTTTGAATCCTTCTCTTTTTTTTTTTTTTTTTTTCCCAACCAAAGCTTTTAAAAATTTATCGAGTTCGTATTAGGCATTCAGTCATTATGTTAAGGGTTTAAAAATAAAGATTGAAAAAAAAAAAAAAGAGAAACTTTGCTTCAGAAATTAACTTTCTTTTTTTGGCAATTAGAATGGCAGCATAAAATATTTATTGGGTCTGATAATTTTATTCACAGTGCTGAGTGCTGGCTGTTTGGATATGCTTTTTGAGAGAGGTTTTATTTTTGGAAAATTGATTTTTTTTTTCTCCCCTATTTTTCTTTCCAGCCTTCTGCAACTATTCCCAGTGTTTGTGGGATTTTCTTTTTAATTGTCTATACCAGGTGACCTGAGATGTGATATTGGACACTAACCAAAAGGGGGAAAATATGACAAAATATTGCCTTCTCCAGACACATGTCTTTCCATGCAGAGGCCTCTGCTCTGGCTGCCCTCCAGAGCCAGGACAAAGGCTTTCCTCATGCTGCTCCAAAAGGCACAATGTTCGCTGCCAGCCCCAGGCTCATTTGTTTGAGGCACTGGAAATCAAAATGAAGGGAGAAAGAACAGTTGGAATTTGAAGGAGCTGCTCTTGAGGTTTGTAATTTACCCTGAAGGGCACAGTGAAGGTGGCAGCGTGTCCTTCCCCTCTCCCTGTCCTGTGTAACAGGGATTTTATGGGCACTGCTGGCTGCCAAAGCTTCTCAGTCCTCTAAAAAAAGGGATCCTGCAAGTGGGACCAGCTGGGAGATGCTGCCAGGCTCATGCATGTCCCCTCATCCCAATGGATCACTTCCCACTGGGAAGAGTCCCCAAATCACTCCCTGGGGAAGGCACTTGATGTCCTGCAGTGACGCTTCCCTGGGGAAGGAGGAGTCACCTCCTGAGCAAGGCTGGAGCTGAGCTGGGGCAGGGGGACACTCCCTGCCACATCCTGGCAAAAATGCAGCACCAACATCCACTCCTTGACCAGAGTCCTCTTTGTCTCCCAGGAAAGCAGAAGGAATGGGAGTTGCTGCTTCTCCAAAATTCAGGCAAGAAAATCTGACTCTGGGCTTGAAACAAGGCTTTAATAAAGAAATTCCTGTTTGCTTTTCATGCTTTCCTGTTTTCAAGAATTATTTCTTTCCTGCCTTCTCCAGTCCTCCTATCCACACTGAAGAGGCTTTTGGTTGTGCTTCCAGAGCCTCCAAGAAAATGACAACTCTTTCAGCAGGAAGCCTCATCTGGTGGAATCCAGGTTTCCACAGTGATGAAATGATGCTGGAAGCTACAGATCTGCTGGTTTGGTGCTCTGCCAGGCAAGGGGAGTCCTCAGTTTGTACTTTAGGATCCCAACCCTTGTTTCTGCTTTATGCCCAAGCACTAAAAATAATGCTTCCCAGGATCCACCTTTTTAACTCTTTTATGAGCTTTGATACTCAAGTGGAAGCTTGGACTCTCGTTCCTCAAGGTGTTTCTTGGTCCCTCCTGGGTTTGGGTTCCTTTTTTATGATTTGATGAAACAAAAATGCTGTGGGAAGCACTGTCGTGAATACTTGTGGATTAGAGAACTGTATTAAACTTCTGAGGTATTCTGTGTTTTCCTTATTATTGCAGAGAAATATTTTTGTTTCTTCTTTCATTCTGGTTACTTCAGAAGGTGTGTAGGGCTGTGCTCACCCAATGCCCTTGGATTGCTGCTGGAGATGTCCCTGCCTTCCCCAGGGGGTTGTGGGCTGGTCACTGATAACTCAGTATCACACACAGAAAAAAAAGTTTAAAAGTTTCACTTCTTCAAATATAACTTTGTGTCAATTTTAAGGGAGACAGAGATATAAAATCTTCATCTTTTGAAATGCAGTTGTGACATTTTTTGATCTGTGACAAAGTTCAGCAAAACCAAAAAGGAAAGATTTGTCCTGTGAGGTTGGAGGGACCATCCACCCACCCAAGGCTGTTGGGAAGTGATGGGATCTGCAGTGGGAGCTGAGGGAAAAGTATGAAAAGAGACCAGAGAAATCTCACAGATTGCAATGGGAAATTTGGGAAGCAAAATACTTCCAGTTGCATTTAACAGACAGTTAAATCAGTATTTACCCTTCTCCCTGTTTAAGGCAAATTTCCAGGTTTGTGCCTTTGGAAGGATTTGAGTTTCATGGGGTTTTTGTTCGCATGCTAAAATTTTAATTTTAATTTCTATCCATTCACTGAAAGCTGCTCAAAGTTGATGTTGCTGCAACACTGGAAAAAAGAGGTGCTGGGAAGGCAAATTTTCCACTCATGCAGGTCTGAAAATCCTGAGGAAAAGCTGTTCAGAGGGATGGCAGGAATGCAGAATAAGGATGTGTGTGGTTGATGCAGGCTACATATGGGGATATTTTAATTAGAAGCATGAGTAGGGAAATTAGGGTTTGAGTTGGACTTTTCAAGGAGTAACTAGAAGACTGTCTGTAGGACTCTAGAGGAAGCAATCCCTTAGGATCAATCTGTAAGTCTGGGTTTAGGAAAAGACAGAGTCAGGCAATGAGAGACAAGCCTGGTAATTGTCTGGGGATGCTAAAAATTCTTGGTTTTCTTCTGTCACAACAGAAATAAACCATGTCTTCCTTTTTTTTCCCCCATTCCATAGGGACTGCTGGATACCTACTGGGACTTTTATCCCACACTGCAGGGAAGAGTTCCAGAGGGATTTATGGAATATTGTTATTGCCCTGGAGTGCACTGACGCACCCTTGGTGCTTGGAGAGTTTCTGCCACGGCACCCCAAACTCCAGGAGCAGGCACCACTCTGGGCCTCAGCATCCTTAAAAACATCACCTTTCAAAGTGAATTATGCCACACGAACAATAAATATTTAAAATATATCAGATATCAAAAATTTTTTAAGCGTAGCCTTGAAGCTCAGGGTGTGTTTACACACTTTACTGACTGAACAGACCTCAATATGTGTTTTTAGAATCCCAATCCCATCAGGGTGTCAAGCAAACAACACCTCCACCCAGCTTCCATATGCTTCAAATACATGGGTGCTGCTGGATTTAGCTGTTAGCTGGAGAAAAAGCTGAATCTAACTCGGAAATTCCAAGTTTATGTAATTCCCAACCTTGTTTCTTGTGTTGTGCTGCAGCCTTGCCCTGTGATAACCCATCCCTTCATCCCATGATGGAATGGCTGCATCCAGACCTGCCAGGGAGCCCTGGGCCCGTGATGTGACAGCCCAACCAAACTTTGAAACCACATCTCTGGAGGTGAGAGGCTTGTGCATTCACCCACTTGTGCTGCTGCATTTTTAAAGCGCTTTTTTTAAATACTGAAAAGCAGAAAATAGTCCTATATTTTGGAAAAAAATAAAACCAAAAAGCATCAAGGATTGAAATAGATGGTGCAGACAGAAAATCAAATACAAAGAGAAGTTGGATTGGGCATATTCTGGATTATTTTGGGGTGGGGCTGTTCAGCATTCTGCTCTTTTGAGGTGCCAGGGTCCCACTCCCAGTGCATACATATCTTCACCCCAAAAAGCCAAATTGAGGTTTTGGCTGGAGGAACACATCATATGTGATATTTGGCTGGTTAACCACTGGTTCCTCAGCTATTTTCCTGCACTTTCTCTCCTCTCTCCCCACAATTAGATTGTATCAGTGCAGACTGCAATATTTAATACCAGATTTCAACCTTCTATCCCCTGTGGCTGGGTGCTGTGGTGCTGGAATATGGAGAGGGGATCAGTGGCTCTCCTCCCAGTTGTGGAGAAGGCTGGAATGCATGATCAAGTCCATGGCTTGATCAGATCACTTGGTGCTGCCTCACTTTTCCCATGGAATTTTCCCTGCGTCAGTGCAGAGCTCTGGTTTTGTGAAGCACATGGCTGGAGACAGGTCTGAGACAAGGAAATTCTTATTTATACATGTGGCCTCATCAGGATTTGTGTCAAAGCCTCTGGAGATGCCCTGCAGCTTCCTTAAATTTCATTTTTTAATAATGAAGATAATTTCGAGTTTTACAAGCTCAAGAATGTCTAAAGCTAATAAACATTTTATACACGTGTCAAAAGATGCTTAAAAAGCAGCCAAACCATGGATTTTTTAAACAACTGAGGGGGGAGAACAACAAAAAACCCACAACACACTCCTTGTTTGCCAAGTTCTTGCAGCCTGAGCAAAATTTTAGAGATGAGTTACAAACCCCAGATTAATGGAGCTTTAATGGGAGTGCTGACACTTCCTAAAGCTGGTGTAACCCTACAGCAGCCTCACATCCCACTGCTTACCCCATCCCTCCTTCCCAGGGTGGGAATAATGCAGCGCTTGAGGGAATTAACACACGGGGGGTGGGGGGGACTCCCGAGTGTTCTCACCCTCCTTTCTTCTTCGAGCTTGCAGGGAAGGGATTTGGCAGGAGGATCTGGCAGCCTGGCAGCTCGTGGGGAAACAAAAAGAGCAGCTATCAGTGCAAAACGGAGCAGCCTCTGTGGCTGGTGGCCACCCAGCCCCGCTGGCCCTCGCTTCAAACACGCAGCACTGGGTTTACGGCAGGGCTTAGGAGGAAAGGCTCTCACAGCCACCATCCAAGGGTTGTAGTTATCTCCCGTTGGAAATGCCACTTCTGGATCCTTTGATGGGTTTTAGGGAGGTGTTTGCACCAAGCAGACGGGGTGGTTTGGTTGCCTGGCGTTGTTTGGTGCTGAGAGGATGGATTTGGGGCCGTGTCTGTGTCCAGATGCGCAGCTCCTCTGCGAGGCGTGCGTGGGGATGTGGAGCAGCACACGAGCAAAGCCTGGCTGGTACACAGCAGCTGGCTCACTTTTATCACCAGTTTTGCCATAAAACATCCCATTTTAATAATCAAATTAGAGCCGAGGCAAACCTGCGCAGGTGAGAGGAAATCTGTGAGCGTGATCAAAACCACATTTCTGATTCAGGACGAAATCACGGGCTACAGGGAGGTACATCTGTAAATTATACAGGAAGCTTTCTTCAACGACTGATTCACCCTGACAGTTTTACTGGAGTATATGAAAATTAGTATTAAAGATGTGATATGTAGGCTTCTTTCCAGGAATTCCAATCTGGTTTCAATAAAATGAAAACACTGATTGGAAGTGAAGTTGCCTTCCGGTTTTGCCTTTGGCTATTATGTGTTCATTCGTGAAATGACTGAATTCCACAACTACTTTTAATATTCACCTTTTGAGTTCATCTCCTGTACTGGACACATTGGAATGATTAAAATAGCACCGACTCCTGAAGCTGGATTCTCTTTAATTTGAAACAGCCCGGGTGCTGAGGACGAAAAAAATATTAAAAAAAAAATGAATGCTCTGTTAAGTCCATCCTTTCTTAGCATCCAGTTGCTTCAATGCGTGTTTAGGGTGGAATACTAATAAAGAAGTGGGTGAAACATCCCTGAATAAGAGTGGAAGAGCACAGCTCCCTGCTCCCTGTCCCTCCAGGCTGCTGGTGCCTGCTGGCTGGAAGGTTTGCGTGCTCCGATGCGCCGCCGTGCTTTGGCAGCTGCCTGGCCCTGCACATCAGTGCCACTGTGTGCTCAGCTCCTGCCAGGGCCAGGGCCTGGGAAAAGGGGTGCAGAGCGGAGATTTGGGGCCAGCAGATGTAAATATTGAAGGTATCTGAGGTTTTGCAGTACAAACTGTTGCGTTCCAGCTTATTGTTCCAAACGGCCTTTGCACGCGGAACCTGCGGGAGTTCCGTGCCAGATGAGCACACCAGCTTCTCGCAGAGCATGAGTGATTTTATGTGTTGAGGAGCTCATAAAGAAATCCAAATTCCCTTGGATTTGCTAACACCTTCCAGACTAAGCTTGGTGTTTTGAGGCCATGCTGTCCTGGAGATGGAAAAGCTGGATCTGGTGGTTTTAGGGAGGAGCTGGCTGGGCCAGCCGTGGGGCAGGGCTTGGAGTGGCACCCAGGGTGTTCACCTGGGCTGCCATGACTTAATTACAATTGGTCAAAAATTAAATTTCCTTCATTGTTTGATGCAGAAAAGCTGGTGCTCGTACTGGTGGCAGTGACCCCCTCATAAACCTCCCCCAGGGCCTGGGTTTGCTGAAACCCCCCCACTCCTTGCTCCCCACGGCTCTGTCTGTGCAGTTTCCTCCCTGCTCTGGGGTTGTGGATATCTTTGGTGCCCTTTTTTCAGGGACTTTAAGGAGATGTTTTCTTCTCAGCACCTCTGGAGGTCCCAACCCCAGGATCCACCAGAGCTGACCTGAGCTGCTGCAGACTAAAAGGACATCTATAATAAACAGTAATATTAAAAACTTTAGCACCTCTGTGGAACAAAGGAAAGCACTGGGAAGTAATTTCAGCCTGTGTATTCAGTCACCTCTCTGGCAACCTCTGCAATGAGTATTCTGGCAAGTTATCTCGCTGAGGGAGAGCCTGACTTTCTGCAGTTGTCCAAGGCAATCTTTGATTAAATTTTGGATGCTGTTACTTAGACATCCGCTCCTGATGCACTTACCATATTTTGCAAAGAGAAGGTCTCTGTGAATTGAAAATTTCTGGTTATGTGCATTCAAGGTCATGCATAAAACAGTGTCTAGGATCAGAGAAAGTTGAGGAATTTAATCAAAATGCTGCTGTATAGTTTGGTAGGATTAGCAGGGGCACCAATAATGCTGTCAATGCAGAGCTCATTTGGACACTTGTGAATTATTGAGCTGCAGAGCAAACCTCAGCACAGCCTAAATCAACAGTTTTCCACAGTGCTGTTGGCAACAGAAGTTCCTGATGGTCCCTCTTCCACACTGGAGAGGGACAGAATTGCAGTAGGAGGTTGTTTGGGGGGAAAAAAAGCAGTTGCAGGCTTTGGGATATCAGACTCAGTATTTTTGAGTTTCACCAGAAAGAGGCAGAAGAGCAGCCCTATACAAATTGAAGAATTTGTCACTCTCAACTGAAGTAAGTTTTAAAACTCAGTATTTTAAAATACAGTGAAGTCCACCCAGTGAGCCTGCAGTACCCCACTCTGGCTTCATGTAACAACTTCACACGCTGTGTCCCAAAGACAATCCCCTGGGAATTCTCCAAGGAGCAGTGGGTGAAGGTGAGTGGTGGGAGGGATGACTGAAGGGTCTGAGACATCTTCCCTGGGGGAATTCTCTAATCCAAGGTCACCAGCACTGCGCTCAGAGCACAGGGCAGAGGAAGGGGACATCTGAGAGATGCTCTGCAAAGTCCTTTTGGAGGATCTTTATGAGACAGGAGGTTGGATGGGAGATAAAGGGGGTTTCTTAGGTACCTGTTAAAAAAGAAAATTCTATCCTGATGCATTTTCTGGAAATACTCCATAGAATTGAACACAGCCCATAACACTTTTTCACCTTTGTTTTCTCCTTAGGTGTCACAGACAGCTCTGAGCAGACTGCAAGGTGCCCTTACTGCACTGGTGTTATGTTACTGGGATTGCTGGATCACCCAGAAAAAATTCAGAGTATTGAGGTACCCAGAGCTTTTTCCCTCCTTTGGAAAGCTTGATTCTGTAATTGAAGTTAATTTAGGGAATGAATTATATTTGATGTGTGTGTTAGTATTTATATCAATATTTAATGTGTGTATTAAATACATAGATGGCCCCAGACATGAAAATGTTAATGACCTTAAGTCCAAACATTCTGCCTTTCCCCCAAAAGAAATCAATTAATTTTTGGCATGATTTAACTTTATATTATTTTTCTAAATGCTGTAGGTGTTTTTCCCAACTTCAATATTCTCCAAACATTCTCTGCCCTCCTTCTCTTCTGAATTTCAGGAATTCATTTGATGATCTCAGAGCTCAGTGTGGTGGTTACATAGCCTTGCCTTATCTTCTTGTGTTCATTAACAAATTTTTGAAGTTATTTATCATAAGCTTGTTGTTCATTTTAAAATTATTATGATTTTTTTTTAAATGGGTAAATAGTCCAAACGTTTTCTAATGAAACACACCTAGTCTTCCTAAACAATGACACAAACAAAATGACACAAAACTCAGCCAAGCCAAGCGTGGGCTGCTCCTTAAGGAGTGGGTGCAAAGCACGGATGTGCAGAAGGGTTTGCATTGCTTTCCTGGGCTCTTCCACGGCGCTGCCTCAAGCTGGAAGTGGCTGTCAGGTGAAATAAGAGGTGCAGCCTAAGGAGTGTGTGGGGCTGGCCCCGCTCCCTCCCCGCAGCACCTTCAAGCTGCTCCCTGTCTCCAGCATCTCCCCCCAAAAATCTTGGATCCCTCCCCCACAAAACTGCTAACTACTAACTCATAAAACATATCAGCTGGGTTTATTACTTTTAACCATCTTTCCAATTGTGCTATAAAATAAAGGCAGATGCCATTTTAAGATCTTATTATTATCAAGGGCCAACTCCTCCAGCAGCACCTGCTTAGCAGCAATCTGCTTGTTTATAGTCCCTTTTTTATAGGTGACAGTTTAAGGTGGCTGTTCTCCTGTTACAAAGAGTTCTTTTTAATGTGGCAGAAGTGGCACGCACAGTAGGTGAGCTCCTTTCTTTCATCCAGTGATATTGAGACGGGGTCGCAGGTTCACCTGTGATTTTTGCTTGACAGCTTCGCCACACACATCAGGCTCTGCCAAATGCTCCGCCATTAATTTATGATTTAAAGTAATTAACTTTTGCTGATTAAAGTAATTATTTCAAGTGCATTGCACTCAGGCCCAAATGATGCTCGCAGCCCCCTCTCCAGTTTGAGCTAGCAGCATGCCAAGTGCTTAAAAGCTGCACCAGGGAGCTCGCGGTGGCTTCTGCCAGTCTAACAGATCTGCCATGTTTATGGCTGACTTGTACTAACTGCTCATTTTAATGCCGAATCCTGGCAGAACATTGACACAGTGTGAAACCTTCATCCGGTAAACAAGACAAGCTTCAAATTGGTGACATCGATGACAGTGAAAACTGTTTAAATGAATCTTGCCTCCAGCCTTCCAGAGGTATTATGTTTTTTGAGCTGCTGCTCCTTCTCCAGATTGGCTGTTAAACAATTTACAGCTTTATCCAGCCTCTGCCTTTAGCGTTAAGCAGGTGCAAAATTTAGGATTCTTCGCTGGATTGGAGGCCAAATAAAAAAAAAAAAAAATATCTCTGACCTCTCCCAGCCTCAGAAAAACCCCACCCAGACCCCACCAAACCCTTTGAAAGCGGCTTCAGAGCGAAACGTGCAGAAGGAGTTTCCTTTGAAAATAAATCTGCCCTTTTGAAAGCGTACACGGGTTGGGAAGCTGCCTGGCATGTCCCGAAGTTAACGTGTTTTGTGTGGGAGCCAGTGTTGGCTGGTTTATTGTGCCTTCCAGGATGCACAGCGGAGCACCGGGCGGGATCGCGTGGAATTCTGCCAGCGCCGGGCACCGCGGCAACGGGCTTTGTCTTACTGGCAACCAAATGTTCCCAAAACTTACCTTTAGGGTTGTGTGATTTCCCTTTTTTTTTTTTTTTTTTTTTTTTTTTTCCCTCTCTCTGGAGAAGATATTTCTTGGGAATATCCTCTTGCAAAGAGCTGTGTGATTTTGGCTGCTGCTCGCTGAGTGAAACTGAGCAAACCGATGGTTAAATCTGTAGGAAAAAAAAAATATCCATGCTGGAAAAAATATATTCCCAGTACTATAAATATATTTAGCTGGGTTTTTTTTTGTTTTGGTTTTGTTTTTTTTAAAATATGTATTTATTTATTTATTTGTTTAAATCAAATTTTAATTTGGGAGGGATAAGGATCTGATCAGGGAGGGGCAGTGTGGTTTTTTTCCTGCTTTGCTGAAACGACTGTCAGTTTTAAAAAGCTACTCACATTATCCCTCTCTCCTCTTCCAGTGCAACTGTAAAGAAATCTAATTTCATCTGTAATAAAGCACCTGATGGGCAGTGATCCCTGGCAAACAATATTTCAGCTTAATGCTAAGCATTGAAAAAACATCATCGAAAAATAAAGATGCCAAGAAAAATCATCTGTGTGTTAGCTTGGCAGTCCTCCTCAGAAATGGGAGGACAGCAAGCCTGATTTGGGGGGGTTTCTCCCTTTTTTTTTTTTTTTTTTTTTTTTTTTTTTTTTTTTTTTTTTTTGGTAATGAATGAAGTGTGCAGGGAAGGGAGGGAGGGATGAGGAGCGGCTCAGCCTCGTGGAGCTCGCTGCCAAATCGGGGCAGTTCTGGGCTGCCAGGGAGCCCAGGCTCTGAGCTAAGGGCACCAAAACCACTTCTCAGAGCCCCTGCCACGGGTGTGATGTGTGCTCAGCCCGTGCTCTCCCTGTGCTGGAAACACACCCCGGAGAGAGTTTGCAGAAAATGGTAATGCTGCTTTTCAGGAGCTGATCGGCAAAGGCGTTTTGAAAACGCCCGTCAGAAACAAGATAAAGACAAAGGAGTTTCACTGGTTTGTTTTTCTTTGTTATTATTGTATTTTATTTCTAGGTCTCCACATTGAATCACAGAATTATTTGGGATGGAAGGGACCTTAGAGATCACCTAGTTCCAAATCCCTGCAATGAACATCTTCACATCCAATAACGTCTGGAGTCTCTGAAGATGTAATAAGACTGGAAAACTAATCCCAGAATTTTTTTTTCAAAGCAAAATACACCTGGGATTTACTCAGGACCTGTTCCAAACTCCCCTGAGTCAAGAACCAGTTGGTGTCCTTAGCCTCATTCGACTCTCCTGTGCTGTTTGCAGCTGTTCCAAGCTCAGCTGATCCTCTCGTGCTGGCTCAAAGAAAGTGATCATAATCCTCAAAGTGTTCCAGGCAGGATAAGAGCAGGATTCAATGCTACAGGAATTGTGAGTGGCTGTGGTTGGCATGGGAGAGGTTGGCAAAGCTTGGGTGTCACAGTAACAGGAGCAGTGGTGCCACCTGGGGTGGCAACATCAGACACTGGTTTAAGCCAGGGGGTTGGAGGTGCCTGGCTCCCATTGGCATTGCCAGGGATTGGGTATTTTCAAATATTTTCAGGTGTTGGGTGGCTGTTGGACTGGTCCTGGGTAGGGCAAGGTAGGGATGCTCCTGTTGGGAAAGGACAACCCACGGCAGAGCTCCTGTCTCAATCTCCCTTGAGCTGTGACAGCAGAGAGAAATCTCAAGATCTGACCAGGTGAAAAGTGCAACAGACACCAGGTAAAAACTATTGTGAGTTCTGAATTCCAGCATGCAGATATGAATGGCGTATTTGAATTTAATCCCTCGGAATCATGAGAAGCATAAAAGTCCCATTATGGGATGGCACAATGTATTAGCAGTTATAGGTGTTTTAAATCAAACCAAGGTGCACAATGTTAATGGGCAAAGTGACTGTGTTTAAACAGTTGTCTACTTATTAAATCTCTAATTAAGGACATGCAAACCAAGTGGCGAAGATTTTCCACTAAGCATGATAAATTGTGATTAGCAGAATGTTTTTAATGTGCTGCAGAGCAAGCCAGTTTTATTAAAAAAGAACAGAAGCCACCCAAATTTCTCCCAGCAGCTTTACCTGTAATGACAGTGGTACCTCTGCAGGTCACAATAAATTGATTTTCTCTGTGTGTATTAACCTCTGACTGCAGTTTAGATCCTATTTTTTCTGTTTTTACAGCACTTCTCTGCAGCATCTTTTGGGATTTCTCTCAAACAGGCCAGACAAGCTGGAAGTGACTTTTTGGAAGCCACCTCATGACTTTCTGCCTGGATTGTGTGTGATGTGAGTGTAAGTATTTTCCTGCTACAGCACACCCCTCCATAGGAATAAGTGCACTTACTTGACTCAATCAGCCATCTGTGACTCCATCAGCCACAGTGGAAACTAATGGTAATTGCCAATTGTTAACCAGACAATAGCAGATGCTAACTTTAATATCCAACAGTGCTCTTCCGAGCATCTTTTATGGAGACATGGCCTCACTTTAATACGTGTTTTCTTTCTCCAAAATAAGGCAACTTAGTAAAGGCTGATTAGCCTAGGGAGCTATGTGACTTCAAGCAATGAACTTCCAGGAATGGCAGCCCATGTGCTGTTCCTGGGCCATAATGTCTACAATGTGAAAATGTGGAAGACTGGATTTAAAATTCTTCTCTGAATGCAGTTTTTTTTTTTTCCAGTGGAATTTCACAAAGAGCCACGTCCTGTATGCTAACCTGAGAGCGATGCCTTTCCTGGCAATGTCCTTGCCTCCTATTAGATAATCAATTAGTCTCAGAACATTAAAAAGCAAAATGCTGCAACAGGATTTTCCACCAAATTCAAAAATATTTACTAAAGGATTTCATTGCTCCTGTTTGTTTACACGGAAGCCCGAAGGCCGCCCAATACAACGCTGCTGCTCTGGCACCAAGACAGCTCTGCAGCCTGGGCCCCGAAGGACATCTGGAGTTTCTGGGTAGCAGTGGCTCCTTTTTGCAGAAATTTGTTTGCAGAAAGTAATGAATGAGCCCATTTTCACTTCGGCTGGGGCCTGCAGTCTACGGGAGACATTAGGAGCAATTTGTAGGCAACGAGCAGGTCTGTTCCATCTAAAACATTATCAATGAGCTTGTCAACCCGAGCCTTAACCTTCTTTGTTATTTTCATCTGCTCCTCTCTCAGATGTCTCTCCTCGTACCCATAACCTCTGAAGACTGGCAACAGGATGTCATACACCTGTTTTGCTCAAGGCTGGGACTCGGAGCCCTGCGCGAGGTTGTGTCGGCATTGGCTCGCTCGCTGCTTCGCTCAACGTATATGTCAGAATGTCAGATGATCGTTGTTGTATCTGCAGCTGTTGCATGAGCAGAGTGCCAGGGGCACAACTTTCCTGCAGTGAGCTTTAATTTGCTCTCCCCTCCCTGAAGAGCTCCCGCGCTTCACCTTGCTGCTGCTGCTGCAGCTGGAGGAGAGCTCAGCCCGTGTGCAGCTGAGGCTGCGGCACGGCGGGCAGGGAGGGAGGCAGGGAAGCTGGGAGGCAGGGGTGGAGGCAGGCAGGGAGATGGGCAATGAGGCTGGGAGGCAGGGACGGAGGCAGGGATAGAGGCAGGGATGCAGGGATGGAGGCAGGGATAGAGGCAGGGGTAGAGGGATGGAGGTAGGGATGCAGGGATGCAGGGATAGAGGCAGGGATGCAGGGATGGAGGCAGGGAGGCAGGGATGGAGGCAGGGGTGCAGGGGTGGAGGGATGGAGGTAGGGATGCAGGGATGCAGGGATGCAGGGATGGAGGCAGGGATAGAGGCAGGGAGGCAGGGGTGCAGGGATGGAGGCAGGGGTAGAGGGATGGAGGTAGGGATGCAGGGATGCAGGGATAGAGGCAGGGATGCAGGGATGGAGGCAGGGAGGCAGGGATGGAGGCAGGGGTGCAGGGGTGGAGGGATGGAGGTAGGGATGCAGGGATGCAGGGATGCAGGGATGCAGGGATAGAGGCAGGGATGCAGGGATGGAGGCAGGGGTGGAAGGATGGAGGCAGGGATTCAGGGGTGCAGGGATGGAGGTAGGAATGGAGGCAGGACTTGAGGCAGGTTGGCAGGGAAGGAGGCAGGATTTGAGGCAGGCATAGAGGCAGGGATGCAGGGATGGAGGCAGGATTTGAGGCAGGGATGTAGGAATGGAAGCAGGATGGCAAAGAAGGAGGCAGGGAGGCAAAGCAGGGAGAGATGTAGTTGGGCAGGCAGGGAGGGAGGCAGGGGGGCAGGCAGACATGGAGACAGGAATTGAAGCAGGGTGGCAGGGATGCAGGCAGGCAGGGATGGAGGGAGAGAGAGAAAAAGGTAGGAAAACAGGGATGGAGGCTGAGAATCAGGGATGGAGACAGGGAAGCAGGCAGGGAGGAAGGCAGGGGAGGAGTCAGGCAGGGAAGCAGGGAAACTGAGGCAGGCAAGGGCAGCTCAGCACCTGCCAGGGCACAACTTGGTGGAGGTGCTGCAGACTGTGATTTGCATCTTTGCTCAATGAGGCATTTTCCTAATTGTTTGCAGGAAGGAATTGTGAACACTGAGGGATTTATATTTGTGCGAGTCAATCTGCAGTATATTTGGATGCTGTTCCAACAGAGCTACTCGTAGCCTAAATAAGCCATAACCTGCCAAGATATTCATGAGAGATCTGACTAGGTTTTTGACTGCTCTCAGAATTAGGTTGACAATCAAAACAGATGTAGAATGAGACTGCAACTGGATTGCCAAAGGCAAAAAAAACTCCTGTCAAATTCTTTAAAGGAGGGAGCTGATAAACCACTGTAATCCATGGGAATAGTGGACATTAGTGACTAGACAAGGACACATATGTCCACCTTCGGTTTTGCTCGGGATTGAGGATTTGTTTCTCAAATTAGGTAGCAAGGGCATTGGAAAAAATGCTTTAAAATACACAGGTAGTGAAAGTTTAAAAAGACACATTGCTGCATGAATATTACAAGATGCTTCTCAGGGTCTTTTAAAAAATACGTGTTTTTGTGGAATTGCTGAGTTGCTGAGTGACAAATTGAGAAGGCACAGATCATCTGTAATTTAAAAGAAGAAAGCAACAGAGGGTTTGATTAAAAAGCAACACAATTCTGTATTATGGGACTTTGCTTGGTTACATCTATTATTAAGGGAGACATGAAGCATTTTGTCTTTCACTTGAAATGTTAACTAAATCAAGATTAAATATATAAAATGGGGCTTCATCTTTAATAAGGAGAATGGATGCAGTGTCTTAATGTGTACGTCTGTATCTTGTCTAAGAGTTGCAACTCATAATTCCTGCATCCAGGTCTATGTAGCAGAGGGAAAAGGAGAGTTTTCTGTGGGATGCAACACAAATGTGAAAGATATTGGTGGGAGAAAAAAAACAACAACTGGTTTGCAGCTGCTTGCTGGGCAAAATCCCTGGCTGGAAGGACAACTCTGGGTGGAGGGATCCATATGGTGAGGCTCCATGGTGTTTCAGGATAGGGATGGCTGACAAATATGGAATGACACCTTTCCTTGGGGAGAACACTGAGTCATTCAAAAGGGAGCCATTCACAGGGTTTGTTTCAATGAATATCCCAACTTGAAAAATTATAGAACGAATTATAGAACAGTTTTCAAAACATTTTACTAATTAATCATGTTTTTTGAAACAACCTTTGCTCTTCAAATGTAGCATTTAGGTGGCTTTTAGGTGTTTTTCAAACAGAAAGACATTTCAGAATCATATTTAGAGTAATATTTTAACCTCAGGCAGCTTTTTAAGGATTTTTTTTCTGTACAGAAGGCTGCTTGCCTTATTTTTATGTCTCAAACAGCTGTGCAGGGGTCTGGATGCTGATGGAGACATGCTCCTTTACCCCAAACCTACCTCCCAAATCTTGCCAGCTTCCCCAAATTTCCCTGTACAGAAGGTAAAACATCCGAACCCCACCTTGAATCGGCTGGCTCTGCTCAGGACCCGCACGTGTGCCTCCTCCAGCTCCAGGCCAAGGGCTCTGCGTGGTCTCCTCCAGATTTCTGGCTGATCCACACGAGCCAGAGCAGCTGGGAATGTGCCTGTCAGGGGCTGGCTGCCAGCCCCAGCCTGGCAAGTTGGCTGGGTGGTCACTTGGCACGGGGGGTGCCGTGGCACCGAGCTCAGCAGCGCTGCCCAGGACCCGGTCCCTGCTGGCAGAACCTGCTCCAGAGATGAAGATGGATTGGTCCAAGAGGAGCATTGGGTCTTCAGGGCCAAAAACAAGCTGGAAATGTGAGCTCAGGCTGTTCTGGCTGAGTCCTCCTCTGCACAGGTAGGACATTGTCCCGTGGGGACCTTGGAGCACCTCTGGGCTTACAGAAACGCCCGGAACAAACTGTTCATGACATTTCTTTTGGCTCAGCTGACATTTCTCTTCTTTCCAGGAGGATCTCTCCCCTCTATTAATACCTCTATAATCTGTTTAATTAAAATGAAATCTATTTTTGATACCTCACCACCAGATCTAGCCCTGTATTCCCGAGTGAAGGATGTATTCCCTCCACTGCAGCGTGAGGCAATGTTATTTCTTGCACTGTATTTCCAATCAAGTTGGGCAACGTTAACTTGTCATTTTTTTTCTTCATTAGTATTCAGTGCTTTCATATCCTGGTTAGATCTTGATAGGAAAATATAAAAACATGTCAAGAGAGTGGTTCTGTTACAAATGGAGTGCAAAAATGATTTTGGAGAAAGCCCATTTGTGTGTGATTTCTAACCTAATTCTGCAAACCCTGGTGGTTTGGAGAGTTTAGCATCCAGAGGTTTGGGCGTTTGCCCAAACTAACCCTAAAAAGCAAACCTTTGGCCGCTTGCCTTTCAGTTGAGTGTGTGATATAAATAGCTGTGCTAGGAGCAAACAAAGGAGGTATTGCATGGAGCAGCCAAGAGACACCACATGAGCCACTCCAACAGGCTGGGCTTTGCTGTCCCACTGGGAGACATGCTCCTGCTTTTTCCTGATATTCACCCAGTGGTGACTGGGTGCCACAAGGCAGCGAGCCTTCAGCACTTATATCTTTCTTCAGCTTCTGTGAAGGCTCACAGCTCAACTTCCCCACAAAACCCCCCACAATTAATTTAAGTTCTACTCAGTAAAGTCCTTTACGTGTTGGCTTTGGTGGTTTTGTTGTAGAGCTGAGGTTTGAGATGATGTTTGATGAGCACTGTGGTGTTGTTGCAAGAGCAGACCAGAGAGGAAGGGTTCAGTTCTGCTTTATCCCTGCACTCCTGATCAGGTGAAATGAGATTTGGTGTTTCCTTCAACATTTCACAGCTTTTTCCTGTCTTTTCCTAGACTGGTTCATGGTATTGCCTGGAGTTCTAAATAAACCTTTTTGTGTACACACAAATTTAGCCTTGGCCAGGTAACAGCCTGGAATATATTAACTGTTGGAGAAATCTAAAGCTCATGCTCAGGAAAATGGTGGAATCAACATCCCTGGAAGAATTAAAAAACTGTAGATGTGGCACTTGGGCACAAGGGTTAGTGGTGCCTTGGCAGTGCTGGAAAGCTTGATCTTAGAGAGCTTTTCCAACCTAAACAATTCTGTGATTCCAAGATTCTGTACAGTCTTGTTATGACTGTCCGAGTATCCGGTTTTTGTGTGTTTTGGTCTTTATTTGTGTACAGAAAGCAATGCTGAAAAACAGGAGCAAACACCAATTTTCCTTTGAAAGGCAGAATTTCCAGGGAAACCAGGTGAATTCTCACATCCCTGGCAAAACCCCTGAGCATCCTCACAGCTCAGCTGACATCCAGATATTCACAGGAGCTGTAGGAAGATCCAGGCTGCTTTATCTGCATCACCTTTCTCGTGCTGCCCCTTTCTTTGTGGCCGCTTCTCTTTGATGAAAATTTGCTGTAAAATTGCCTCTCCACCAAACCTTTCTCTGCCTCGTGTGCCTTCCCTGATCCCTGCTCCTTCCATTTGGCAGAGCTGAGCAGAGAGAGCCCTAAATCAGCTCTGCAGCTTTGGCTGGGGTGCAGTGCCTTTCCTTGGATTCCAGCTGGTGGCTGCTCCCAACTCCTGTTTTCCCAATTCCCATGGAGACAGAAAATTCTCATTCTGCCTAAAATCCAAGGGCTGAGCTACTAATAGAAACCCTGATGGATGGTGGAAGGGCTTTTCCGTAATTCCCCATTCCTGATCAATGAGTGTGTTTGATATCCCAGCAGCTCAGCGTTGGAGAAAGCTGCCAATAGTGCTGAAGGGAAATGGGAAACTCTTACATCACGGCTGGGAGTTGGTTATTGATGTCATCACTCCTGTCACTCACTGATAAATTCAGCCCACAGCCACTTCTAATCTGTAAATCCATGGAATTGAAAATAAGCATCAGTAACTTGAAAAGCACCATGCAATTGAGGTGATGTTGACTCCATGTGGTGATGAACCTTGGAGTTTCTCCTGCCTGTTTCCATATTTCACCCTCCTAAAGGGCATGTGGGCAGTTGCCTGTGCCATTTGGGATAAGGTATAATCTTATATATCTTAATAATAAGATATTTGGATTACAGAGAGGGCCTGAATAACTGGTACCCTGTTCTCAAATTGCTTTATGGATGGATCTGGGTGTCAAGTATGCACAATAATGGCTGTCACAATATGTTGCCTATTCACTATGACAAAATTCTGACACCTTACCAATTCGGGAAAAACAACCTTTAAGCTTTTGCTCGTGATGTTTATCCCCCAGCTAAGGGAGAAGCAGAAATGTGGGCGATGTCCCTTTCCTCTTCTTCCAGCCTGGCTGCTGGAGGTGTGGTTTCCAGGGAGCAGAGAGGGGCAGCTCCTGCAGCTGTGTCCCAGACAGCTGGCACGCACTGCCCGCGCCACAGCCGCCATCTGTGCCAGCACCACGCGCCACTGAGGGCAGGGGGGGAAGGCAGGAGCAGGAAAGTGACTTCACACCACCACAGAGGTGGGGCTGGGGGTTGAAATCTGCTGCGGGTTGAGCGCCTGCCTCGCTTTCCTCCAAAAATGTTGCTGGTCAGACAATTAATTACGGGCGTGGATTTGAGGGCTTTAAGCACTGGGGATTTCGTTTCTGTGGAGGATATATGGGATTGTTTGGGCTCTGAGCAACTTGGTTTAGTGAAAAGTTTCCTTCCCATGGTGGTAAGCCTTGGAAAACTTTTGTTCCTGTATGGAATGAGATGATCCTTAAGGTCCCTTCCAACCCAAACCATTCTGTCATTCTGTGACTGAAAGCATCAGGTATTTTTCTGACATGTAAAGAGATTATTTCTCCATAGAAACTGGATTCCCCCAAAGAAAGAGACAAATGAATGTTCTTTTACATTGTGTGGAAGAGAGCTCAGCACCTCCCTGTAAAAGGAAGTGGCCCCCCTCCATCTCCACAAACCCCTCCAAGGTTCCAGTCTCCCAGGTCAAAGCCAAAGGCAGGGTTTTCTACTCCATCCTGGAATCCTGGCACTCCTTGTTGCTGCTTGGCTTGGCACAGCCTGAGACGGTGGCAGAGGACAACATCCACACAGAACTGCAATCAACAGGCCCATGGTGTCCCCTCGGGGATGCAGTCACTTCTGCAAGGGTGGAGGTTGCTGATGGTGGGGAGGCACCATCCAGGCTTCTGCTCCTCTGTGGGTGGGATGACCAGGGTGACCCTCTGTCTCAGGGGCAGAAGCTCTCCAGAACAGCCCAAAGGTGGGTAAACAGAACTTTTCTCTCCACTTTTTCCTTTGTCTTCCCTTCAGATGCGGTGGGCACCGGGAGGACATCGTGGAACTGTTCCCAGCCCTGCGTGGCAAACACTGTGGCTGTCAGTCCCCTCGGGCGGGGGAAGTGAGCTCCAAACTAATGCTTCTCTGTAGGTGCAATGCACATAAGTGCATTTTTGGATCATGGTCCAAGCCTGCATCCTTTGTGAGACCAGGAATGTGCCAGGATGAGTCGGTTTTTATCAGCCCAGCACTCCTCCATTGAGCAGAGACAGAGCTGGGAACATTGCACATCAAAGGGAGGGGAATTAATGAATGAGAAAACCTTGACATTTACACAATTTAGGCATGTTACTTTTATTTAAGTTTTGGGTTTTTTTCCGTGCAAAGGGTGTAGAACCCTTGGTGAATAGACCTGTTAATGCCTCTTGCTTTTTGTGTTTATATGTGCCAGGTCTAATAATTGTCACGTCAACCTAAGTGAGAAACATCCAGACATGTTCATGGGGGAAGCCGTAGGGCTTTAGTTCAAGTGACTCCTGTTCCTCCTGGGTGGGGAACAGGGAAGGGCAATAAACAACAGGAATTTGTTCCTTTCTCAGCACCAGGGTTTATCACCGGTAAAAATGTAGGACTTTGGAAGCCATTAATTATACATAAAGTCAATAACCAATCTTAATAGAACTTAAAGTGACAAAAGCGATGACATTTAAAAAAAAAAACATCTTCCCCATACCACGAGTCTGGGACCATCAGGGAAAGGTAAAATGCTGGAAACATGCTCTGGACATGCAGTAATTGCCACTGCCATTTTCTGATTTCATTAGAGAAAACTGTTTTCCGTGTAGGTAGATTAGGAAAGGGAGAAATTCTGGATGGCAGAGGTCAGGTCTGTGTCTGGGATAACCTGCCCTGCCTGTCAGCAGCAAACAGAGGAATTGGGGGTAAAAAAGTATGAGGATTTTCTCTTTCATGAAATTTTACAACTTACATAGAGCATATTTTAACTGCAATTTTATTTTCCCCCTAAAAAATGAAGAAGACTCATAGTGGACAGATATGAAAATAATAATGCTAATGGTAATATTAGTAATAATAATAATTCCTCTGCACTGCTGCTGATTTCTAGAGACTGGAATCTGACAAAATCTGACAATAATTTATGCATCTGATTTTAGACTTGTATTTCAGTTTGTAAAATTTATATGAAATAGACATACCCATGAAAATCCAAGCTTTAAAAAAAAGTTCTAGTGCCTAATTCAGGCATTTATTCTAATTAATCTTATGCAAGGCAAGAAGGCCTGCTATCATTGATTTATACTCCTGCAGCACAGTTTATTTCATTTACTTATTTACTTTGTACCTTTTTTTTTTTTTTTTTTTTTTTCAGGGAAGATCAAGAACCAATTCTTGGCCATTATCCTTGACAGAATCCATTTGAAACGAGCCAGAGGAGTGAGAAAATCGAGGCGCCCGCACATGGATAAGGCTTGCCAGGTTCTGGACCTTTTTTTTTTTCAGCTGCCTAATTGAGGAAATATTTTTTTGCTCTTTGTTTCCAGGGGGTGGGTGGGTTGGTTTGTTTGTTTTCTCAGGAGCGGGGAATTTTCGGTCGGTCCTCGCCCTTGTTCCAGTTTGGAAGAGCAGGCTCCGGGGCTGTTAGCAAGTGACATGCCCAGGAATATAAAAGAGCACTACATCTTTGGAGCTGTTTCCTGGTATTCCCCAGCATCCTTGTTTGTTATAATTTGAAAGAAGCTATTGAGCTGAAAGGAGGGACAAACAATCTCCAGGCGGACAAAGCCAGGGAGAGCTGGGAGCGGCCAAATTTCCATGGAACACTCGTGCTCCAATTCATATTTAAATGCGCTCCTGAGCAGCTGGACAACATTTCTGTGGCCGGCCACAGCTGAGCGTTGTAGCCAAGGAGAAATCACAGGCAATTTGCTGAGAGCAGATGAAAGGTGTGTGCGTGTGTGTTTCTGTCCTTTGAATGCGACAGAATAAACACCGAACTCGCAGGATGTCAAGATGCTGGGCAGAGTTTAAGTGCAGCACAGCAGATTCCCAGGGCTGTGGACTGGCACCGTTCCCTTTGAAGTCCTCCAGGTTGTGCCGGTTTACAGCGGCCAAAGATCAACAGAAATATGGTTGTTTCTAATGTGTTTCTAATGTAACTAATTTCGATGCCCTTCTGCTTCATTATTTTTTTTAAAAAAATTTTTTGTGGGAAATTATTATTTCGTACAAACGCGCCTAGGCAGCAACGGCTCTATGGGATAATCAATTAATTTTTGAAAGGTTGAATCCTGCAGCCCTTATTAATTTAAAATTCATGCGGGACACACCTGGAGAAAGAGAAATCCTGGGTCAGAAGTGCCTTTTTCCATATCCTAAACTGACTTCGGGCTGCCCCAGTCCGCTGCAGATCCTCACTGTAATGGAAAGTAGCCCAAATTCTCCCTAATTTGCATCTTGCACGACCTTGGAGCACAAAGGTGCTTTTGCAGTCCCCTCACCCCACTCCCTGCTCTACTCAAGGTGCCAGAGAGGGCTCCACACCTCCTAAATAACCCTTTTCCCTGAGGTTTGCTCTTCCAGAGGCTGTGCTGGCATCTTTGAAGGCATTTTGCCTATCACCAACTAACGCAAAGCATCCCTTGTGCAAAGAGAAACAGATTTCTCCAGGTCCAAAAGAAGTTTCTCTGCAGTACAAACCAGCCTGGGTTATAATTCATCGAGCGATGTTTCTGCAGGTTTATTGTGATGAGTGTTACTATTTGCTTTGAATGTGGTTTAATGTACTTTAGAGGCATAACTTAATTATTCTTTGTCCTTGAGTCTCTGCACTGCAGCCACTTTTATTAAGAAAAATATCAGGAATTAATAAGAATGCTAAAAAATTGCTTCTCTCAGGAGCTGGGTCAGGTTAAAGAGTGAGTTTGTTGCACAACATTCTTTACTCTCTTTCCTTGTTGTTTTGTTTTAACCATGTGTGAGCTGTTGGCCATAGAAAGCAAGCAGGGTTTGGTTGATTTTCCTTCTCCCTAATTAGAGATTTCTCGAGTTATCTCTTCCCTGTTTGAATTTCTATTTTATGTCCCATCAGAAGGAGTGTCTGCAGTTATTGGGCAGGAGATTGGGCTTTCCCTCTGTTTTTTGCTGAGGTTGGAGTGTGGGGATGATGTTGGTGATGATAAGGGGATGCTGAGGGCTCCCATAGCACGTGGAAATACTAAAATAACCAAGAACTGGAAAGAATTAACTGGCAGAAGTTTTACAACCCAGTACAAGAGCAAAAACCAAAAGAGAATTTTCATGGCTTTACTTTGACACCATGGAAGGCAGAAAAGGGTGTTTGTGCCTCCAGCTTTGTCCCAGAGCTTCCAGCAACCACCACCCAGTGCAGTCTCTGGGATGAAGGAAAGTGCAAATGATTGAGAATCCCAGAATCCCAGACTGGTTTGGGTCCAAAGGGACCTTAAAGCTCAGCTCATTCCACCCCTGCCATGGCAGGGACAGCTCCCACTAGACCAGACTGCTCCCAACCCTGTCCACATAAGTCAGATGGGTAAATCAGCCCTTTTAATGGGCTGGGCTAGATGATCCTGCTTCCCACCTGGATGATTTTGTGAATCTGTTATTTCACTGCCCAGGATGTTTAATGCTTCTGCACAATTCCATATCCAGTGTTTTCCCTGAAAAAACAATGCTGTAAACTCCTTATTACACCCCCAGACTATTTGGGTGTCTGATTAGCCCACATTCACTTAAAATCTTTTCCTTTTCTAATGACTAACTTTATTTTCTCTTCTCCCTTTCTACTACTGAAAATATTATAGACTCAAAAACTCTGCAATCAATGGCTGACTAATATTTCCTCAGTAATTTTTGAGGTTTAGCTGTCCCATCTATAAACCTACAAGGAGAGGAACAGTCTAAAATAACTATTATTCAATTTATTGCTTGAATATAAAATTAGATAAACGAGCCATTACCTTCCACTTGGGTAAAAATGTGGCTGAGTTGATTTTCTTTGTCTGGCCACGGTGCTCATCAGGAAACACTCAGTTATTTTTGGATGGCTCCCCCAAATTCTTTGCTTTGGGAATTAGAGCTTTGAGAGAAACCTGAGTAGCTGTTTCATCCAGCAAGGGACAATTCTCCAGTAGGAGCTCAATAAGTCCAGGAACTGCCTCTGGAATTGATTGTTGCACTCAGTGGGCAGAGTGAGACTATGAAAAATAAAATAAAAAAGAAGGAAAAACTCACTCGTGCCTTAAAACCTGAATTTGGCTCCTCCAGTAGTTAAGCAGACCCTGATGCTTTATGCAACACTTTGCATTGCAAATATTTTATTTTGATTTATTTGGAGAGTGGGGTGGGACTGAAGGGGCCAGGAGACTCTCTGCTGATTTTTGATTGTTAAAATTCAGCAACTGAAGTTCATTTTTATTAACAACTAATTTTCAGCCAGGAAAATATCTGTAGAGAAAAATTAAATAATAAAGCAACCCAGACTGAAAAAGAAAAATCCCCCAAACAATACAAAGCCCTTACAACTGACTAATAACCTTGCAACATTAATGATAAATATATTATCCTCCCTCAATATTTTTTTGTCTTGGGACCTGTGATTTCCCAAGGACACAATCAGTCCAAACTACCCTTGGCTTCCACAGTTTTCCAGAGTTTTCCATGGAGCAAAGTGATTACATAGACTGCATATACTGAATTTATGGTTCAGCTTGGTTTTACACAAATAAAAGCTTGAGTGAGTGTTCTTAGCTTAAGAAAATTGGACCAAATTGCCGAATGGCAAATAAAATTCTTCATGCATTTTTGCCTTTAATAAACAGAAATCTTTACCTAAGGGAGGAAGTGATCTGGATTTGGTGCAAACAATTAAATAAAACAGAGAAATTACTAAGCAAAGCATTACTTTTTATTTAAAAGGCAAATGGAAAACAAATGTCCGAGAAAGGCAGCGAGCTTGCTTAGTGTTTCCCAGTCAAACACTTGGGTTTATATTGAAGAAACAGAGTATTTATTGTCTTTTCTTAATAAGTGGTTTCGAGATGGAAATAATGTCACCAAAATCAGCACAACGAATTGCACAGACCTACAGTAAAAGCTACATTGGCTGCCAGGAGTCATCCTTAAAATAGATGTTAAATTCTGAACATCACAAAAATTTGCAGTTAGACTGAGGTTCATCCCAGATCTCTGCTGGGAACAGCAGGAATTGGGCTGTGATTGACATGAGACCACCCAACTACCTTAATTGCCCCCTAAAATAAATGGTGGTGGTTTTACTGGAGTCCCTGACGTGGAGACAATTCCTACCAGGAGAAGATCTGACCTGTGGAAAAACTCTCTGCTGAGCCTGTGACATTGATGGCCTCCCTGTAAAACAGATAATCAGTGCTGGCATCTGAATCCCACATCAGAAGGAACATGGAGAAGATGTAATGCAGCATCAAGCACATTTTGTTGTGCTTTCCTTTTGCTCTGTCTCTAACCTGATGCCAGGGGACCTCTTCCAAACAGGTGGCCCAAACTTCAAGGAACTGTCTTTTTTTTTTCTTTCCTAATGGATGTTTGACTTAAAGCTTGCAGAGAAACCTTTTGAAGATGCACGAGTGAATTATTCACTTGAAAGTGGGAACACTCCCCACCAAATCCAACAGGGATAGGTAATTTGATAGATGAGTTCACCTAAATGATACTAGCATGTTTCTTATCTCCCTGCCATCAGGTTAAGAGCTGTTGTGCATAACTTTCTTAACCTTAACCTCATCTCTTCATCTCTCGGGACTTCAGATTAGTGCAAGGGATAAAGGAAAATCAATGCTGAGTTTGGTTCTGGCCAATGTTTATGTCTGTATGCAAAGGAAGAAGGGGGGAGACCTTGAAACCATCCCTTCTCAGTGAAAGATTTTAATTAAATTAGGTCTTAGAAATGTGGAGTGTGATCTTTGCAGTGTTTTGATTTGGCTGAAGATTATGACCAGACTCGCCAAAACCGACGGCGAAGTCTCACATTTGTGAACTCGGCACACAGCGCCCACGAATCTGATCCATCCCAAAGAGAGAGCCTGAGTGCTCCTGTTTACATTCCTAAAGTCTTTACAAACAAGGGGAACAATATCTGCTCTTTACAGATTACTGTGGTCAGGTTCCTGTGTGCAGCACGAGTGACCTTTCCGAGCTGAGCAATCTTCAGACACTCAGCGCCGAGGGCTGCGAGAAGCCCGAGGTGTATCAGCTTACCAGGAGTTCATATTTTACACCAGCACTGATTTTTACTGTATCCAGCTGCTGGATATCAAATGATGGAGTTTGGGCTGTAAAAGAGGACTTTTCTCTTTATGTAAAGACATGGATTCTTCCTACTGCTGGGAAAATGTGTATTGTGCACAATCAAGCTGAAGTTGGTGCTGTCTCCTCCCTGACTCCTCTTTCTCTGTGCTTAGCCTGTTCTCTGTACCCCTTTCCTCACCAAAGTCACCTTTCTGTCAGTGCAGAGAGAGGCAGCAGGTGGAACATCTCTGGGTCGTGTCCAGATGGGTCTGGAGGAGACCCCACAGCCTCTCTGGACACTCTGCTCTGGGCAGGGCAGAAGTTCTGCCTCCTGTGCAGGAATTCCTGGGATCGATCCCTGCCCGTGGCTCTGGTGCCATTGCTGGGCCCTGGAAGAGAGCCTGGACCCTGCCCGGAGCCCTCCTGCACCCAGGGACAGACTGGGACAGACTGGGACAGAGAGGTACAGAGAGGGACAGACTGGGACACCCAGGGCCAGCCAGGGACAGACAGGGACACCCAGTGACAGACAGGGACACCCAGGGACAGATGGGGACACCCAGGGACAGACAGGGACGCTCAGGGCCAGCCAGGAACACCCAGGGACGCTCAAGGACACCCAAGGACAGACAGGGACACCAGGGACCCCCAGGGACCCCCAGGGCTGAGGTCCCCTCTCCCTGGGGCTCCTCTCCAGGCTGAGCAGCCCCAGCTCCCTCAGCCTCCCCTGGGCACGGGAATGTTCCAACCCTTTTGTTCTCCACAAGATTTGGAGACGTGGCACCTTTAGCCCATCCAGTAAGTTCTTTTCATAGAATCCTGAAGGTTGGAAGAGACCTTTAAGGTTGTCAACTGCTTTTCTGCAGCTCCAAACCCTTGTAAATGTGTGCACGGAGCCTGGCACAGCTCAGCCTGTCTTCCCTGCTGCTCCTGGCCTCGGTGGCCCAAAGCAGCTTCTGTCAAGGAAGGTTTCGTGCATTCCTGGGGAAAAAGCCTCGAGGTCATTTTAATTTAGATGGTTCGAACACATAAAGGCAGCACATCAGCGCAGTGATGATCTAGGGTGAGGATCTGCTCTCCTTGAGCTTGTGGGGGATACAGCAAAGTGCTGGAGAAAAACTGCCTGATAAAAGGGCTTTTAGCTCCTGGAACAGGGCAGGACAATGCAGAGAAGGACCGGTAATCAGGCACTCAATGGGCAGTCATTAGTTGGGTTTTGGAATAACACTGGCTCTTCCCAAGTGCATTTTGCTTTTGCTGTAACAGCTTTCCTACTCCAAATGTCCCGGGTTAAATCTTGCTATGCAAATAAGGATCAAATCTTCCTTTTCATAGGTTAATGGGCTTTTCCTTAGAAGACACCTGAAAAAGAAGGCTTTTGCTGTGTAAGCTTAATTTTAGTGCATTGATGGATCTTCTGGAAACAGGAGTCGGAACAATAGCCAAGTTTGCAGCTTGGCTCAGAGTTTTTCTGTTGAAAGCAATGTGAAAACAAAGATAGAAAATGTATAATCCAGATTCTATTATGGAATTCAGATACGCAGCTATTACAGAAAGATAATTAATGTCTCAAGCTATCAGTGAGGGCTGTTCTGCTCCCCAAAACCTGAGTGTTACTGGTGGTGGAGAGCCAGATAGAAACATCCTGTGAGATTGTAACCCAAGCGTTCTGGTGGTTGAACTTGAGGAAAGGGCACGTATTATCAGCTGCATTTTGTTCTCAATTCACTCCAGGAGACGGTGAGAAAAATGGTCTAAAACTGAGGGATCAATAATTTGTATCGTGAGCACAGTGTGCCGTTAAGAGGTCTAATCTTTAGATCTCTCCAAACATCAGGTGAGGCAGGAGAGCCACGACTAGCAAGGAGGAAGCAACCTGAGGTGCAATTCCTGAGAACAAAGGCTAGGTCACAGAGCCTGGCTGGTCATTTGCAGGGAGTTTATTACAAGAAAACTTGTGTAGGCGTGGAATTGACCCAGCCACAGAGCCATGAACACCTTCGGTGTGTGTTTGCTCCTGTGAATCCTCCTGCAGCCCAGTTTTGGGTTGCAGATCAGAACTAGAGGCTGCCAGCTCCTGGAGCTGCTGATTGCTTTTCCCAGCTTGCTGAAGTCTCTGAAGTGCTGAAAAGAGCTGCTTGGGGGATATTCACAGAATCAGAATATCCTGAGGTGGAGGGGACCCGCAGGGATCATCGAGTGCAGCTCCTGGTCCTGCTCAGGGCGCCCCAACAATCCCTCCCTGGCATCCCTTTTTCCAAGCTCTTCTTGGACTCTGACCACAAACAATTCCTTGGGCAACCTGTCCCAGCACCCAACCACCCCTGGGTGAAGAATATTCTGCAAATAAATGACCTCGATTGACCAAGAAAAAGCACCTTTAGAGGTCCTGGTGCTTAAAAGAAAAGCAGAACCCAGTGATTCCTGTGTCAGTGTTTTTACAACAGGACAAAGAAATCAAGTTCCTTGGTGTTACAGAGAAGACAAGGTAGGAAAGACCAGTTCAGCTTTGAAGGTTGAACTGGGCTTTGCCGTTAATTAATCTGTTAAGTAATTTCACAGAATCACAGACCCATCGAGCTCCACCAGGCCAGAAGGGGCTGTTGGGATCACTTCAGGTGTAACGGGAACCACAAGATTTTCCAGAATTGCTGAATTCGTTTGAATGGAATTTGAATTGAATTGAATTAAGTTAATCTTTTAGAGGGAAGACTTAATCTCAGTTTCAAACCAATGGGTCCAACTCTGTGAGGAAATAGTCTAGGGAAGAATTCTTCTTGAGCAAAGGACTAAGTAACTTGAATAGCAAGGATATTGCCTTGGTCTCCTTGTGCTATTTAAGTGGTGATTAGGTCTGAACTTAACTTTTAAGGCAAAAATGCACTTCCAGGGTGACTCCCCGAGTGAGAAGAGCTTTCAGTACTGTAGGTCTGAGTAGATTAACAGACTGTCTATAAAGTGAGGGAAGAAAATAAGAAGGGAAAGAGGAAAAAGCCAAGGAGAGAGTGAAACTTGGAATTGGGAAAACAATTCCTGTTCCAGATGAAACATTTCGTAATATATGATGGATTTAAAGGCAGTTTGCCCAATGACTTTGTATTTAACAAGGCATTGTGTGAAACATGGCATTGTTCCTTACAGGAAATAAAGAACAAGAAACTCCTGATTTCTTCCATACTCGTGTTGAAAGGGGTATGAAGTTGTGATGGGGAAATAATCGCTCCAAAGCACAGCAACCTCGAGGTATTTCCTTTTGGAGCTGCACAGCTTTATCTAAAAATGAGGCTGCTTGGGCTGGAAGGATGTTCTGACTCCCACAAATTGAGGCTGGGTTTATTTTTGGGTTTTTTTTATTGCAAGTTTTTATTAAGTACCTTTAGTGCACTGACATAATTCAAACCTTTGCTCACAGGGAGGTTTTAACATCCCTCTGGGGAGAGCTTGGGCCAAAACCCCAAAGTGCTGAGTATCTGCTACCACATCCAAATCTACACTTCTCCCTCTCTATGCTTTGCTCCAGAAGTTTTACGCTTGAGCCTTCCCATTGTCATACTCCATTGCTAACTCAGCTGGACTGAATGCAGAAAACAAAATCCCAGATTATTCTGGGTTGGAAGGCACCCAGAAGGATCATCAAAGCCCAGCTCCTGAAAATCCTACAGGACCTGTGGACTAGAGGAGAAGTCGTGGACTTGGCTGAGCAAACAGACAAAGGCAGGCTAAAAACAAACTTTGGGCTCTTGGGTTGAGGGTGGCCAATGCCACAGCTGAGCGGTGTCCTGAAGGTCTCCTGTCCTGCAGGTCTCATATCCTGAATATCTCATGGCCTGAGTCCTGAATTCTACTGCTCTGTGTGAGGAAACACCTCAGTGACAGGTTCCAAGAATATATCCCCTAAAATGATGTTGGGTTTTTTTTCTAGAAATTACTTGTTTGGGGTTTTGTTTAGTTAAACCTTGAGCAGTCTGTGAATAATTCTTCCTCTCAGCTGGGCTTGATGTCCACCTGCTCCTGAGATGCTCTTCCAGGCAATAGGTCAGGGCAGGAGCTCTGCAGGAGTGGAGGCAAAGAAGTGATGGGCTTTTAATTTCATTTTTCCTCCCTTTTTCTTTTCCTGTTACTGGAGATGTTTGGGGTTTTTTTAAAATTTTTATGATTTTTTTTTTTTAATTAATCACTGACAAGATTTTTCTACATTTTCTGTCCAGCTGGTCCAAAATTTGGTGTCTGTACTTGGTTGCTGTGCTTTCCTTGTGCTGGCTGCGTAGCACAGAGCATTTGGGAGAGCAAAGTTTACTGGAGAGGGAGCCAGAAACAGCTGCCAGGGCTGACAACTGAAAGGCACAAGTGGGGACAAAGCAGAGCAGACGGAGCGATGTGGGAACATTAACACTTGGGAGGGACTCTCGTCCTCCCTCCCCTCTTTCTGAAGAAGGGAAAGAAGCTGGGGCTTTGTCCAAAAAAACACTTAAGCGTTTGCTTGACCTTAAAGCATATGCAAAGATTCTGTCCTCACCCATTCCTATGGTTTTCTGTTCCTTGGATGTGCATTTTAGGGAATAAATGTTCATCTCTTTGATCCTGTACTTAAGGAAGATGAACTGCGTTTTTCACTCGCCGAAAACACGAGAATCTGTTTGTTATGACACAGCTGTGCCAGCAGATTTCCAGGAAACTGAGCACGGGGTGTTTGTGTTTACTATTCGGGAGGTTACACCGCCCCTCGGTTAGCAGGGAAAGTTATCCCATGGAAAAAGTGTGCAGGGAGTGTTTTAATCTCATTTTGGATTGAGAGAGGATTAAAGCATCTTAACCATAAAGCTTGGCAGCAGTTGTGGAGAGCAAAAATGAAAATAGTTTAAGAGAACAGTGCAGGCAATAACTCACTTGGGGGGGTCGGCAGAGGACCAGAAGAAGTGGCCAGACTGACATTGCTTGGTTTTATTAACTCATCCATAATTAGCCCATAGCTTAGATACAATTTAGCTTGTGCCATATGGGCTAATATAGCGCTGAAAGTTACCCCCCATGCAGGTGACAGTCTGTCACACTGAAGGAAGATTAGCATAAAACAAACAACAATGCACCCTTAATGACAGTGGCACCATTTGCCACGCCATACTTGAGGATGGGGAAGCACGGCCATTACAACCCAATCTTCAAGATTTTATTAAGTAGAAATAAAAGCAATGTGCATGCAGACAACCCCTCTTACAGCCCAGTGAATCCTTCTTTCAGCTCACAGGCAAACCCATTGGGTATTTGTTTTTCAAAAAAATATTTAATTATATTTTATGGTTAAAATACCTAATGTAGGTATTTATTCACAGCTTTGCTGTTGTTCCTTGGAACAGAGTGTAGAATTAGCTGTTCTAAGTAAAACGTGTTGGGCAAATGCATCCTGATGGTCTGTGCCTTGGTAGAGGTGGAGCAGAACCACTGTTAAACTGAAATAAAAATGAGAAAACTCCACTGTATGTGCTCACCAACTCGATTAGAACATTTTAGAGTGGATGTAAATCTAACAACGGTGTAACTGTGCAGGCAGCACGTGTTGTGTGAGGAGAATTTATCCTACAAAGAAAGCAAGCCACTGCCTTTGGTGATTCCCCTTTCTTGAGCAGGAATTGCTCCATTAAAACGATCCCCAAGCGTTGTTGATCTGTCCTGCATTTATGGTAATTCACCTACGTATTGCCAATATTTTCCTTTTTAAATCAAGGAGGAAATTTGGTGCCAGAGCCTTTCCCAAACTGTGCTGAGCTTCTGACACAAAGCAGCAGAAGCCATTAGCATTCTCAGTTAAGGCTGATCAGTCGTGCTGTTGAACCATTTCTTCTCTTCCTCCCAACATATTTGCTTTCCTGTGTTTCCCAGATAAAAGGGAAGCTCCCCCTCCCCTAAGTTTTCCGGACTTTTCTTTTGAAAGGCAGCCTGCTCATTTTAAATATTTTAAATGAAATGAGTTTTGCTATGCAGACAGGAGCTGGCTCTTTTTTTTTTTTTTTTTTTTTTTTTTTCTCCCAGCTCTCATCGGCTATTTATGTGACTCCATGGTTTTCAAATGGTATAATGCTGGAGGATGCCAAATGTCCTGCCATTTAATAACCAGTAGCATACAGAGCTCTTTTCAAAATGCCACTGCTCTGAGCATCTGTTGTTATTAAGTAAGATGATCAAATTTTGTGCAGGACTTCAATTTTGCTTTTCACATCACTTATAGAGCAAGAATAATATGCAGTCTGTGTATAGAACTAATGTGTTGGGCTCATTGAGCCAATTGCTGGGTTTTGTGTTCTGCTTTATTGCAGACTGTAAAATAAACTTTGGCCTTTTTTTTTAATAAATGTTATAAAAATGCTCTGTGAATCAGGAGAGTGTCAGCAATTAAAGCCATTTAACATCATAATAATTAAAAATGCAATACTCCAGCATAGCCAGCGCTGCTTCATATAAAAAGCCACATTGTTGGTCCTTAATAATTACATTATTTGACAGACACGCTAAAGAAGGGGGAAAGGTGCCCGTTGTCAGTATCAGATGAGCAACTAATCCTTATTGTTGCTGGAAATTGCTGCAGCATCCTCTCCTCTCCCTGTTTTCTGCTAACAGATGTGCAGGAATGTCCTCGGCTCTCCAGCAGCATCTGACTGACAACCCCACCACCAGGGAACAGCTGGGCCGAGGCACAGCACATTTTGCTGGTCAGGAGAGAAGCTGATTAGGCTGTGGAGTACCTAATTGGGTAAGATGCCCCTCATTTGCCAACCATAAAATTCAGAGAGTGTCGAGCAGCAGAGAGCTGGGAGGGGCCGCGTGTTTGTCCCGCAGCACAACTGGACCTTTCAAAGCAGAGAGGATTTTTACAGCTGTGGTTTGGGGCTGTGCCGGAGCTCAGCGTTGTGCCGGGCCAAATTTTTGAGAAGGGATTTAACTCAGATGTAATAACGTTTAAATGACACCCCTGCACCTCAGCCCCTCTGCTTCTCCTAAGCAGAGGCAGAAGGGCAGCTTTCCCCGTGGCGTTTATTTTTGTCGTGGAGAAATGAAACAAAATTAAAAAAAACCCCACAGATTTACAGATTTAGGGGTTTTTTACCCATGAATATTGGAGGTGTGGGATTGTCCCTCGCTCTCATTGCATTGTAGGTGCTACAGAACCAATGTCATCTTCAGGTGTCATGGAGAAGTTTTGGTTGAAGGATTGTGGATCCTCACAGATCCTAAAGGGAATGAGGTCTGAAAAGGTTTGGGAGGAGCATCCTCATGCCAACCTCTGGAATTCCTGGAAAACAGAGAGTGAAAATTTACTTTAAACATCCTCTTTAAAATTTGTGGATTTTAAAAAACATTTGTTTTCTCTGTTTCCTTGGGGTGGCCAAGAGCTGCCTCTGTTCCTCTGCCCCCAGGCTGTGACACACTATTTCTATTTTTTTTTTTTTCTTTCTTTACTCCAGTTTCAAGCCAGTTAGGGTTGGGTTTTTAAACTTTATTTATTTTGGACACCCCAAGCTTGCACTGTAGCAATGGGGACTCAGACAGTAGAGTGTCCTTTTAATAAAAAGTGCTAAAAGGAACTTCCAACCAGGTGTTACAAGGCCTTGCATCAAGCACTAGTGATACTGGGAGTATTCTCGGGTAGAATAAAGTCAGCTAGCATGAAAACCTCAATTCTCTGATTTCTCTTTTAAAAAATGTGGATATGGTGCTTGGGGACATGGTTTAGTGGAGGGTTAATGTCTGGACTTGATGATCTTTGAGGTATTTTCCTCAATGATTCCATGATTTTCTGATTTTTTTTCCTTCACCTTGTATACTCTGAATTGATTTTAATCACCTCTTGCAAGTAGTATTTACTGTTCTCCAAGGAAACCAGTGATCCAGCACCACAAGTTTGGTGCTGGGCTACAGGAATAATGAGGATTTGGGAAGTTCACAATCCCTGAGTTAAATAATGTCAAAACTGTCCTGAAGCCGAGCAGATCAAGAAGTTCCTGAGGACAGGGTGAGTTGTGTTTTGCATCTTCACAGTGCTGTCTCCAGGACCTTTGGCAGATTTGTCCTTCCCGAGGTCTGGAGTGATGGGATGAGCACAGCCAGTGGCCAGCAGCAATGTCTCCAGTGAAGCTCTGGGGCAGAGGAGCAGTGGTACATCCCCAAAATCACCTACAAGTATTTTAAAAGCAGTGAAAGCGCCTGAAAGGCCAGAGCACCTCAAAAACCTTTCTGCCTTAAATGTAATTTGTATGTGTGCAACTATTTCAGTTCAAATATTAACCTTAGATTTTAAAAAGACTATAATTTTGAAGGAAACAGCCATAATTGCAGGACAGAAAGTGATTTGATTTGCAGTTCTGGACATGAGTCCTGAGCACCTGAAGGGTCTTTAGGTTGAAGCATAAAAGAAGCACATTATCCCCTGATTAACCTGAATCAAATAATGGAAATAGAATTCCATCTGCCATCAAAATCATAAACAACAAGTACATTATTTAATCAATAAACTGAGTACAAAAATGAATGTTAGATCTTCTGTTGTGATTAGACCAGCTCTTTCTTTGGGACATATTAAACCATATTCACAGCACATTCCATTTGGGTTTTTTAATAGGTGATCTGTTTCTTTTTCAGGAAGTTCACATGAAGTTTCTGAACCTCCACTTGGCCCCCTGGGGAAAAGCAGCCCGGAAATAAGGTGAAAGTGTTCTGAAAGAAATGAGGAAATCTCAAAAGGAAGAAAAAAAAATTCGCACATTCTAGAAATCCTGGTAAATAAAATATAACCAAGGAGCAGCATGGGAAGCATTTAACCCAGTGCACATCAGTTTTTCTGTGCTGCCAGCACACGGAATGAGGGATGGGGAATGTCAGGCTGTGTATTAGTGACATCAAATTCCAGAGAAATGTTAATGATTAACAATAAAATAACAGACAACGTATTGCAGCAGGGACAAAGACATAAAATCAGTGCTAGCTGAGGCCTTCATGGCAGCTGATCCTGTATATGGGTTAAGAGCAGTGTTTCTGTAAGAAAAATAACAAAAATTCTTTGAAGGTTCAGTTCTGGAAATCTGTGGCAGCTCAAGAAACTTGTACAATTCCACATTTGTACAGCCAATGACATTCCAGAACCTCCCTTAGTCTACAAGAAACCTGAAAGAGAGCTTTATTTTATTGTTACAGATCCATTAATTTATGCTTTGGAACATCTGTAGGACCAGATCCAGAGGTTCCTTGGGAGATCTGATGAGACCAAACTGAACTGTGCACCTTTGGAGTTTCTTCCAAGCATGTTTTACAAAATCAGAGTTTCTGTCTCAGATTTGAAAAATGACATTTTCATCCCAGTCCATGGCCTCTGCCTTGAGGCACAGTGGGCCACCAGGAAGTGAGGAGCTCCTGGAAATGTGAGGAACCCAAAATCCCACCCAGTGCCCCCCTGCCATGGCAGGGACCCCTCCCACTGTCCCAGGCTGCTCCAGCCTGGCCTAGGGCACTGCCAGGGATGGGACAGCCTCAGATTTTCCCTGCATGGTTTGGCTCCATCCTTCTGGTGTCCTCCTGCTGTTCTTGCCAACAGGGAAACCCCAGAATCCTCCAGCCCTTTGTACCTTTCTGCAGCAGGCACAAATCTCCTGGGTGTTCATGTTCACCATGAACTTCTGTACCTCTTATAAATTATTGTTTTGCCCATTGTCAAGATTTGGAAATGATTTATTGGTGCAGTTTTTGCAGCAGGACTGAAGCCTCTGTGGTCTCTCTAGTTAAATTCCATGCAGACTGTCTTGGCCAGCTCAAAACCCACAGCTCTTGGCTTTTCTACCATGGCTGGCTTTTCAGAAACTGCTTCAGCAAAGCTGATATTTTTTAATATGATTTTTCATAGACTCATAGAATTCCCTGAGTTGGAAGGGACCCATCAAGATTGTTGAGTCCAGCTCCTGGCCCTGCACAGACACCCCAAAAATCCCACCCTGGGCATCCCTGGGAGCTTTGTCCAAACTCCTGGAGCTCTGGCAGCCTTGGGACTGTGCCCATCCCTGGGGAGCCTGGGCAGTGCCCGCACCCTCTGGAGGGGGAGAACCTTTCCCTAAATCCAACCCCAGCCTGCCTATAGAAATAATAAAATTAGACATGTTCAGTTACCCTTGTACATCAAAATTTCTGCCACTCCTTTATTGCAAAGCTGCAGAAGCAATAGGACGAGCATTTCTTTGGTTCATCATGGAAATGGATCTGCTGCTTTTAAAAAAGGGGGTTTGGCTGCTTTTTGGGCACCTCTTGCTTGCAAGCACTTCCTCTAAATTGCTTCTGCAGCCAGCACTGATTCCTGCCATTCCTTCCACACCAGGCGCAGATCCTTCAGCTCCCATCCTCTTCTCCCACTGCCAGTTTCATAAGTAGTGACAGGCTGACTGAATTTAGAGGACATGAGAAATCTTGACATTCAACTTGTCAACATTTCTGTCGCTGAGCCTCTGTTCCCATGACTTATTTTTTAATGCAAATCAGAAGATGATTAGCTGTTTTCTCTCCTCATTGTGTTTATTTTTGCTTGTTCTTTGGGCTGTTTTTCATGCCTCATCTTGGCTGAATTCTCTCCCATTTTTCTCCCTTCCTGTGCGTTTCTGCTCTTGCTCTGTTCTCTGCCCTTTGTTCTCAGTCACTGTTTTTCCCCCTTTTCCCTTTTGCGCCTCTCTTGCATATTTTGTGGTGCTCTATCATCTCTGTTCTTTGTCTTTACTTTTCTTTGTCTTTTCATTTTGCCTATCTTTGTTCTGTGTCCTCTTTGGTGTCTCCCTGTTCTTTGTCTTCTCTTTTTCCTTGTTCTTTCTTTTCCTCTGTCTGTCTCTTTTCATGATTCCCTTTTATCTTCGTTGTGTTCTGAGTAAGTTTGTCTTGATCTTTGTCTTTGCAGAGAACGTGCTCAAAGGAAGACAAAACACGCCATTCGAACAGAAATTGCTTATTAATTATAACATGGACACACTGCTGAAACCAAGCCTCCCACAAAGCCAGCAAACCAACTCACAGGAGTTTTCAGGCCATCCTGTGTTTTCCTGGGCATCTGGGCTGCTGGGTTGAGCACCCAGCACCTAAACCCCATCCCAGTCTCCTGTCTCCAACTCTCAGGACATAAACCCATCCTAAACTTTATCACCCACCCTTGAAGGCTTGGGTGCAAAATAACCCAAGTGATTATGCAGCAGCTATGAGTAAAAATGTGTATTTTGGTCTCTAATATGGAATCCACACGATCTCCATGTCCCAAGTGCTCCCCTTCCTCCTGTGGTGAGGGGTATAATTTACTGCACACGTCTCTGACCTACGTCATCAGCTCCAAGTTATCAGTTGCTGCTAGAAGGAATGGTTTAATTTACTAACCAGCTCTGCTGGGAATGGGTATGCACTGCAGCCATGTGAAAGGCAGGGTTTTGTGGTGCTCTTGGTGCACAGTCCTGAGTTATTGTCATCAATTCTTTCATATTTGAAAAACAAAACACCTTAAAAATGTGGAAACGGGAAAATCACAGGCAGAGATATTTTGGTAAAGGAAGTTCTTTTTTTGGTCCTGAAATAAATCTTTCTGTGATCTCTTTGAGCTTTGAAAAGATTAGTATGATCTCAAAGTTTAAGCCCAAAAAGGAAAAGTTCACATTAAAAAAAAATTAGCTTTTTGTTCATTTTCCCACCCATTTCTCCACTCTAATAATTCATGGAAATCTCCCTGCATGTGTGATATTTGATTAATCCTCATTAAAGCCTTGGCTGAGAAACAACCCCCAGATCTTGGAGTTTGCCCTGTTGCTGCTTTCACCTTCTTTACTTTTGCTTCCTTCATTTGCTTGTCCTCGGGAGGTGCCCTGGGAGCCCTCCCACGTTCTCAGGGTGCAGAATGGATGGATGGGGGAAATTCCCCAGGGAAGAGGGGCTGGCTGCTCCCTCTGGTGCTGGGTCACCACTTCCCAGGGATTCAAGGCACCTTTCCTGCCCTGCCTGCCTTGCCAGGCTGCTTCTCCCTCCCCGAGCCTCTGCTGTTAAATTGTCACTCTCCTGGCCGGGCCGTGGTATATAAATAGAAATCTCATATCCTTCACCTGCTGTGCTCTGGGGAAGCCCCAGCACACCCAGCACATCACAGACCTCTGCAAACGGGCTGTAGGACCCCGCCACAATATTGCAGCAAATAACCTGGCTCTGATGTGGATTGTCCTGGACCTGGGAAGGGCTGCAGGGTCCCCAGGGGCTGCAAACCCTGCCAAGCCCACGTTGGGTTCTTTGTGCTGCTCCCTCCCCGTGGCTCTCGCTGCCAGCATCCCTGGCTGGGGTGGTGCGTGCAGAAGTGGGATGGGGGCTCTTCCCACCTCATCCCGTTGTGGTTTGGGCATGCAGATTCCCTGTGGGAATCAGGAGGTTCTCCCAGGCTGGAGCCATCAGTGTGTGACAGCATCCATCCCCTGCAAGCTGAAGGGATGTTCCCCTGCTGGCCCTGGCATGTGGTTTTTTGAGGAAACACAGGTGATCTCCCATTCTGCATAAATATACAGGAATTGCAGGTTTCCCAGGCTTGATATTTTTTTCCTTAATAATGTTGATTTAAATTTTACTTAAATATTAATAAAGTGATTTAAGACCAGGCCGTTTAGGCCAAACGTACATTAAAATTCCCCTTCTATTTTCCCTCTTTTTAAATCCTCCTCCTTCAGTTTATTCCCTGAGGGAGGGTTTGGTTCCTGAACTCATTGTGAGATCTTCAAACACATAATAAGAATTAATCACCATTAGTCCTCTATTTTAACAGCTGCTTCCTACCCCCCGAACCAGTACAGCTGCAAACTTCCCTCCCTCTGCCGACACCATAATCCCATTACAGCTGCAAACTTCCACATGGAAAAAAATAAAATAAAAAAAAAAAAAAAATCCAGGTTTAAGCTGATTTTTGAAACAACTCACATTTCTTAATTGCTCAGGTCTGGGTGGGAAGCAGGTGATGCAGCTCCTGGCTGCTGGGAGCTGGAGGAGCATTGTCCTTCCCAGGCATGAAGCCACCAGTGCTGGGTGTCAACAGGGGAGGTGCAAACCCCACCTCAACACAAACCCTGGCATTTGCATCCACCACCATTTGTGTCTTCATTTTCCTGGGAACACAAATATAATTTATCTATTAATGAGAAGATTTTTGCCTGCTTGCGGAAATTTCCCTTTTCCTCCTGGTACTTTCCCCATACTAATATCTGCCCTTAGATTGTAATTATTTTATTTTCTACTTTTTAGCATTAAGGTTTGAGATAGATAATTATTTTGCTTAATAGTAAATTTCACTGCAACGTGCCCAGAGGGATCTGAAATAAAAGGTATTTAAAAATCTACCATGTTAGAAAAGTAAAATAATTTCAGCTAATGAGATTATCAAGGATAATCGGTTTACAAAAGCCCATTATGCGACAGATTCATTGATGTCTTAAAACAGAAAAGGAGAATCCTATTTATTTTTTGAAATGGTGTAGAATAAATTGCTTTTCGGAATGTAAAAGGCTGGTTTTCATATATTTTTTTTAAATGTGATGATTTCTGTAGCCCATCTGCTGTTCACTTTCAGAAGTAGTCTGGGGAAGATCTGGGGAAAAACGCGTTTTTCTGTGGAACATTGGTGATAGGTGACACTTGACCTGTGGATTTGAGTGAATATCACAAGGAAGGGTTTAATCTCTTTCAGAATTTGTGGGAAGAAGTTGAAGGAGTGGAATGGAAGTTCCCACTTTCATTCATCCCTGACTGGGGATGTATTGTGGAGAAGGAGAAGGAGAAGGAGAAGGAGAAGGAGAAGGAGAAGGAGAAGGAGAAGGAGAAGGAGAAGGAGAAGGAGAAGGAGAAGGAGAAGGAGAAGGAGAAGGAGAAGGAGAAGGAGAAGGAGAAGGAGAAGGAGAAGGAGTACAGGTCAGTGTTGGTGGTTGCTCTTGCTGGGGTAACCATGGAGTAACTAAAGCTGCTGTTTCCTTATCCCAGCAAGCTCAAATGGCTCCAAGAGAAACAGGGTGGGATGCTCCAGGAGAAGACAAGCTCACATCTCTGAAGGGTACAGAGTTGGGTAATTTTAAAGGTATGACATTTCACTGGGACATTCCTTTCATTTTCCCCCTGAACTTCTCAGGAGATGTGTGTTACACACTGGCTTTGTCTGCTTGCAGAGGCAGAAGTGTTGATTTGGCTCAAGAAGAATTGAAAGATGTTCCAGCTCTACCACAGTCTCATAGCACTCAAGCCAGATCATAGGCATGGCCCTTATAAATAAGCAAAATCATTTATTTCTGTGTTACATAAATTAAAATTCATGTGTAGAAAACTGCAACATTAAAAAAATTAAAAAAATTCCCAAACTATAATAATGCCTATTTTATCTGTTGTGGTTTATTGTTTAGACCATATCTGGAATGTGCCTGGTGAGGCTTGGACACGGAGTCTCTTGCAGGGCTTCTGCTCCGTGATGATGTGGAAGGTGACTCTTCAGTGAGTAACACCAAATGATTTCAGACTTGTATAAATAATACACATGTCCTGTCTGCTGTGATGGAGTGATGAATGGCACTGAGAGCGATTGATTTCCGACGCGTGGCCGTGGCTGGAACAGTCCGTGCTGTCCTTGGATCCCTCACACTGCTCCTGCCTCTCCCACAGCTTTGGTCCCCTGGGAGTGAGGTTTTCCAACCCCTGTGAGTGCCAGATCTTGGCTTGGCCATTGTCAGGCACCATGGGGACATGAAGACTGAGCCCATCCTCACCATGGTGTCCTCTGCCTGTACCTGCCTCACACATGGAGACTTTGTCCCCCCAAAAAGTGACTTTTGTACAATCTCTTCTGCTGCAGCTCAATCCACTGCTTAAAACATTCCCTCCTTCTTTTTTTCCCTACCTTTTAATATTTAGCAGAAAATAATTCTGCAATGAGCTTTATTAAAGCAGCAGGATAGATTAAAAATGAAATATGTTTAGCAAGATTTGGGGGGAAGGCTGGAGTAATTAATTTTCAATAATACCTGGCATTTCCAGAACTCCTTTCATCCCAAGATCACCAAACAGTTTACAGACATTAATTAATTAAAGCATTATGATGCCCCAGTGTGGGGCCATCGCCGGCGTGTCTGACTCAGACAAACTCCCTCCAATTCCCCGGACAGCCGAGCAGTATCCGCTCCTCTGCCTGCACCAGGGCTATTCCTCTGAGCAAATACTGCTCAGCTTTCCCAAGGTTTGCACTGTGTGGCCCTATGTAAATATTTTCCAATAAGTTCGATTATTTGTCTTTTATTCTCTATCAGGAAAACCCCAAATATCCCAGTAATAAAATTTCCAGCGCGTGTTTACATGAGGGCAGTCCGGATGATTAGTTTCTGATTCAGCTGCCCATTAAAACATCCCTGCTCCTAAAAAACTCCCCTTGCAGGCTGGGAGCTGGACAGGCATTCCAAGTTTGGCTCTTGGGGTGAGTGCAACAAACCACGTGGGAAAAGAGGAGAGGGGTGCAAATAACACTCCTGGAAATCCCCCGTGGAGTGTAAGTTGGGTGGAATCTTATGAAAGCTGTAGATTATCCAAACTTTCTCCAGTCCGATGATTTGATTCATGAACGTGTAAATAGATAGATAGCTAGATCCATCACGGGCATCCCTGGGGAGCAATGGAATGGTGTTTGTGATTGGAAAAATATTATAAAAGAGCTCACGTAGAGCCAATAGTTGGGCAGTTTTGTAGCGCCAAGATAAATAGGAAAGAAATGACATTTCATGATCGCATTTTTAAAGGACGTTGGAAGTTACCAAAGCAGGAGAAATGGATGTGCTGGAGGGATGCAGCTGCATTCCCGTGTGGCAGTGCTGCCCTGAGCCCTCACCCCACACCTCCAGGGTGAGAGCGTGGCACTGCAATTGTGGGGAATCACGGAATTGTTAAGGTGGGGAGGGATCTCCAGGACCATGGAGTCCAACCTGTGAGCAATCCCCACCTTGTGACCCAGCCCAGAGCACTGAGTGCCACATCCAGTTGTTCCTTGGACTCCACCTGAGCTGCCCATTCCAATGCCTGGCAACCCTTCCCATGAAGGAATTCTTCCTGATGTTAAGGCTGTACCTTGATGGTTGACCCCACCTGGGCCATGGGATGAGTGCTTCACTTGGCCTAAGACCTTCCAGTTTAGGTGGAATATTCAGAACCAGGATCAGCCTTGAAGGATGTGTTTGTAATGGGAGAATGAGTTAAAAAAAAAAGAAGAAAAATAATTGTGTTTTGTTTGGTTTTTTTGTTTGTTGGATTGACTGTTTTCTCAAAGCCAAATTAAAACCAGTATGAAAATAAAATTACCTGTGGTCTGACCATGGTTTTTCCTGGTTAGGTTGACCAGCTCCAAGTTTCCCTTTATTCCAACTTGGAACCATGGTGGAGAAGAGCCATTGAACATGGGGCAGGAGGCACATGGAGCCACATCCTCAGTGCCACCATAAATCCATGTCCTGAGCCATTCCTGTCACCTGGCACCTCAACCCAGCCACCCAGCAGCCTGCAAAAAGGAAAGAAAACAATCAGAAATGTCAGGGTGTGCTGGGGAAGGTGATGCCCATGGAGGAGCCTCTGCTTTGGGAAGGAGGGAGCTGGGATGCTGCCCCCCTCCCCGCTTGTTTACCCTATGGCAAGAGCATCTTTGGGGAGCACTGTGACTCCGAGATATGAGGAGAAATTCTTCAGTAAACACAAGTGACATTTGGCATATAAATAAGTTAGGGAATACTCCTGCACAAGCAGTGCAGGTCAACAGCGATCTTTTATCTCCTGGTGAAGAGCTGGCTCCTCTGGAAAAGGAAAAAAGTGCAAAAGTGTTTGTGGAAGGGACAGTGGAACTGAGAATCCTGGTCCTGGTCCAGAGTGAGCAGCTTAGCTCCTCAGCCCTATTGGTTCTGGGAAAATCCAGGGTGTGTCGGATGCATTTCTCCACAACTTTCTTTTATTATTATTGCCCTATTTTTAAAAAAATTTCTCTCCTTTTTTTTATTTCTTCTTCTTTTTATTAAAATTTCTTCTTTTTAAAATTTCTTCTTTTTTAATTCTTCTTTTCTTATTTAATTTCTTCTTTATTTTTTTAAAATTCCTTCCTTTTATAATTTCTCTTTTTTTTCTCTTTTATTTTTTTTTTTAAATTATTTTTCTCTCTTTTTTTTCCCCTCATTTCTTTTTCTTTTAAAAAATACGATTAGAGCATAACAGAGCCCTTTGGAGAGTAAATACTGATTTGCAATAACACAGTAAACAAATAACAGGGGAGCAGGCGTGGAGCCTGTATATCCATACATCCATAAAATCCTTTGCATCCACACATGCGCACCCGCGTTCTTATTGTGTAGGTTTAGCTAAGGGGATTTACCTCCTTTTTAATATTTTTGAAGGCTGCTTTATGATCCTGTTGACCTGCTATTAGCAAAAGCTTAGCTTTCAACAAAGGTAATTAAATTATAAAATCACTGCTGCAATCATCAAACTACTCATAAAACAAGAAATGAAACAAAAAAAAAAAAATACCCTGAAATAAAAATCTTGCAGGCTTTTCCTCCTGTAATATTGCTCCCTGATGTTAATTACATTTAAATGGGAGAGTACTATTTTGGTATCATTCATACGCCTCCAAAAGTACTTTCCAGTTTATCATACCTGTCAACCCCAGTGCATCACAGGCTAATACTTTATTAAGAAAAAAATCATTAGGGAGCTGCTGATCCCATTTAAGTACATTGGGCAGAATGTAAGACTAATTAAAAAGCATATTTTTACATTATTAATTTCTGAGTTTCACACTTAATGAATGTGAAATGACAGGGCTACTATTTTTATATTCAGGCTCTCTGGGCTCTTCAGCCAGGGGAATTCAATTCTGGGGATTTTTTGCAAAGATGCTTCTTGGGAGATTTGTTTTCAAGAACAGCTAAGCTTTTTTAGCTGTGCCTTTTTCTGGGAAATTATACCAAAGCATATTACAGCCACTTAAAAAGAGTAGTTAAATAGATGTTGTGTTGGGTTTTTTTTCATCACACTGCTATAAAACTATTTTAGATGAGGTATAAAATATGGTTTTTAAATGATATTATGATTTGCAAACACTAAAAAATAATTGCGGTGGAGTTGAGAGAGAGCAAAAACATCTAATCTTTATTGTGTAAGACAATGCGATAAAATATTTTACAGCCAAAAGCTCATTTTGCATCTGGAAAATTGTGTAAACTGATTTGGGGGGGGGGGGGGGGCTGAGAAATCTCATTAAAACTAAAGGTTATTTTTAATATTCTTCAAACAAAGCAACACTTCTAACAGCATCTCCCCTCCTCATATTTATTAAATTGGACAATTGTGCCAGTGCCTGATGCTGTATTTAAATAAAGACGTAGAATGACGGGGTTTGGGGCAGTGGGGGGAGGGAGGGAGCTCCATCCTGGAATTTGGGGCTGCTGGGGATCCGGGGGGGTCATTCCAGGATTTGGGAGCCTCGGGTGTCGCTGAGGCCCGAGCTGGGCACCGCATCCCCGCCTGCCACTTTTACAGGGCTCTGCAAGGAGGAGTGGAGACAAGCAGGGAATTTTTTTTTTTTCTAATTTTTTCTTTCCCCACTCTCTCTCTCTCTCTCCTTTTTTTTTAATTTTTTTTTTTCTCTCCAAATGTGCTTACAATTACCTCTCTGTGTTTTTATTGTCTTTTTACTAACCACAAAACTCACACTGGAGGCAAATCTTAACGGCTGAGGCTTTCCTCGTGTAAATATTAGGAAATTACATTTGTACAAACTGCACGGCTTTGTACAGGGCGCTGGAGCCACTCCAACACAAATTAATCAGGATAAAGTTGCTCTATGTTCAACATGACCATAGTTTATTTTCTTAAAGTATTAATTTGTCAACAGCTTTCCTGCCTCGCTGTGACTCATGTGGATGGCATTGAGGGAAGACACAGATGCAATCTTGCTGCTCTACCTTGTGGTTTTAGGAACCAGCTCCAGTTAATCAAACCATAATTGTGTTTAATTCCTCAATATTTGTTTTCCCACCAAAGTCAAACGACTGAAATATGAATATGAACCTGTGTTTAAATATTGTCTTCCCTACAAAAAAAAAAAAAAAAAAAAAAAAGAAATAGAAAAAGAAAAAAAAAGCATGAAACTATTTTAACTGTTTGCTAAACAATTTTTACTCCCAAATCCTTCTCTCCTCTGTTTTTCCCCCCCTCCCTCATCTCCAAAATAAATAAATAAGCTCTGGCAATGGCTTTTCAGCTGGTGTCCTTTGCTTTTTCCCCTCCTCAGCCTTCTCCAGTGCTGAAAGAATTGCTTTCCACATGTGCCCCCTCCTTCTCCTGCTTTCACTTGCTGCTTATTATATCCCCCCATTTTTAATTATATCTTGATTTTCGTAAAATGATAATTTGTTGTTATGTTTCTGGAATGCAAACGTGAGCGTAATGGGATCTATTTTTCAGACTTGCCAAAACAAATTAAGGAGAACGTTCGGCTCTTCCTTTGCCAAATGTTTTAGTGTTTTTCCATGAAAGCAAATCTTATTTCGAACTGTATATTAAAGCTTAAGTAAATAATGCAGCCTGTAAGAAGCAAATTCTATTGTAAAATCAGTTACCGTGTGCAGGCTTTGCTGGTGATACCTGCACAGAGCGCTGCCTGGGAAGAAATCGGGGTAACAATGAAACGCTGTTAATTTTAATTTGCCTTTTGCAGAGCTGGAAAAGCTGAACTTTTTTTTTTTTTTTTTTTTTTTTTTCCCGAGTGCTGGCCGCAGCCCCCATAAATATGGAGCATTTGTTGTGGCCGCCTCCCAATGCCCAGGTAGGCGAGGAGGCTCTCGGATAACGACATCACACGGGGCTGGAATGGGAGCAGCTTCAGGCACCGAGCTTTGTTAATTGTGGGGCCAGTGGCTTGCCTGTTCTTTAGCATCTTTTATTAACATACATCCCCAAATAATATTGACACTCTTCTTGTTTTATTAGCGCACGTTTACCTTGTTCATGGTTTTATTATTCAAGAATGCAGTTGTTGCCAAGTATTAATCAATATATTATGCTGCTCAGTTGGGCAAGCTGTACAAAAACATAGTGCCCCTAGGGTTAATACAGTCAAGAACTAGAAAAGTGTTTCAGACATGTACACAACATGTGGTTTACTATTATCATTAAATGAGGTGAACTGGGACTCTATACATATGGATTTTGAATTGCATAAATTTTGATTGATATCATTTGAAGACTGAGACCCTGAAAGGGTAGATTTTGTGAAAGACGATACACAGGCCAGCTATTACCACATACAATAATACCAGGAAAACTATCTGAAATGAGCAAGGCAGCTGGCTTTTAAATAGCTAAAACATAACATCAATACTTATTTTGAATAATGGAAAAAAGAGGTAAAAGATGTTGACCTCTGCCTGACAATAACATGTTCCAAAAGTAGAACTGGTCCCGGGAGAAAACCCCCTGCTCAACAGTAGCGACTAAGAAATTTTTTTCTTTCTCTCTTTCTTTCCTTCTTGCTTTCTCTTGCTTTTCTTTCCCTTTTCTTTCTTGCACTTCTTTCCCCCCCCATATTTATACTTTATTCTCCCTCCCCATCAAAGGCAAACGGCCTTTTGAACACGCAGACAGCCGCCAGGAGGAAAAAAAAAAAAAACCAAAAAACCACGCCAACAAAAAACGAAACCCCAAGATTTTTTTTTTTTGCAAATTCAGGAAACACTTGAGAGGTAAAACCAACATCCTGAGACAGGAGACAAGGCCAGCTTTTGACACCGGGCTGGACCTGCGAGGCCGAAGGAAACCTGGAGCCAGGAAGCGGCCGCTGCCGGGGTCAGCCCGCCGGGGACCCCGCTCTGCGCCGCGCACCGCAGGCTCCCACCCGCCTTTTCATGGGAAATTTGCTGAAAATTTGCTGATCTGCATGAAACATTTATTGGAGGGGGAGAGGAAGAGCCTTCCCTTGGCTTCTTGTGGGTTCCTGGTTCATCTGGCATTAAGTGGGGAACGTAATGTATGCGAGCAGGCGGCAGGGCTCGGAGGCCCCGCGTCCATTTTTTCTCCCCACTGTGCGATACACATGGAAAATTATCAATACCTCGCTCTAGCAGATTCCTTCAATTTGCCTGTATTTGTTCAAACTTTTTTTGAGAGAGCACCGGATGCTTAGTGCTTCATTTATGATTTATGCTCCATAAATGTATTAAAACATTAACCATATTTCTGCTATGGCATACTTGAATCCTCCCGGGGAAAAGCCGGAGTGTTTCTCAGGCTGCTACTCCGGCTTCCCTGAGGAGCGAGATTATTTGTGTTGTGTTACACCTCCAAGTGTTGATTAGGCCTCGGTGTTACCCTGACAGAAGTGTCGTGTGGTGCTTCTCTTTAATGGGGTAATAAGCTACATCAACTGCATGAAGGAAATGTTCCTTTTCAAGTCAGAAACGGCGAAAAAAGTTGATGCGCGACGCCAGCAAAGGCTCCGTGCCCCCTGTCCCCTCCAGTCCAGTGAAACCCTCCAGAATGGGAAACTCTTGGCCGTAGCACTTGGGTGGCTCTGCAAATTTATAATCAGGGTTAGAACTCTGTAATATATTAAATGGTTACACACCAGCCTTTGCTGAGCCCGGCTTTTAACCGGCTCGCAGCCTGGCAGGCTCCGAAACACGGCTGTTAATTGGAAAGCAGGAAGGTTAAAAAAGAGACAAACTAGTTTTCTGGCTTGGCTTTGACAGCCTGGGTTATTTATGCAGGTTTTTTTTTTGTTTTGTTTTGGGTTTTTTCAAGTTTTTTTTTTTCCAGGTTTTTTTTTTCCCCCCGTCTTCTATTTTTCCCCCCCTCTCTTTTTGTGCTGGGGTGGAGGGGTGGGTGCTGTCTGGAGGATTTCTTAGTGGTTGGGAAGCTTCACATTTTTCAGTAAGCATTATTGGGTAACAATTGGTGCAAACATTATGGAGGGGGAAAGGCACATAAATCACGAAATAAAAAAATAGTTTCTGCACATTTTCAAAAAACACGTTGTGCTCTCTGAGGTCCTTTTCATTTTAACCAAATCAGGGGGAACTTGTCCTCACAGCGGCAAGGCAGATGGAACAATAAATCACAGGAACCATTGACTGCCTGCAGTGTACTCTCCGCAGCTGTCACTTTTTTGTCTCTTTGGTTTTAGCTGACATGGTTTGAGGTCCACTGTGAACCAATCTGGACTTTTTTTTTACCGTCATATCCATCAAAACGACCAGTAGCCATCAACCTACTGCAGCGATCGATTCGTTTGCTTATTCTCACGCATAAGCCAATACTCAGCTCACTAGGTGAGGCTTGAGAGAAGCACCTCATTTTAGCTTTTTTTTTTTTCCTTTCCCTCTCTTTCTTTCTTTTCTTCTTTCCTTTTTTTTCTTTTTTTTCTTTTTTTTTTCTTTTTTTTTTTTTTTTTCCCCTCTCTCCCTTTCGCCTCCAGCTACAGCTGTGATTTTCTGAGCAGTCTTGGCTAACGTTATTAAAGTTGCATCATGATAGATATAGAGGGGAGCGGGAAACAGCTTCCACCCACACCAACAGCAAACCCAGCAACAACCGTGGGGTTTTTGCTGTTGTTGTCAGTGTTGCTTTTCAGGTGTAGCGAGACGCTTGCTAAGCTCGGAGTTTCCAACTCACTGCTTATTTTGCAAAGTAAACAAGCAAATGTTATGTGCATAACCTTAGCTGTCTCCGCAAAGGTCAGCGCCTGCCTGCCGATTTCCTCCGCAGCCTTTTGGTGGCACTCTGATGCCAGCGATTCCTCCCACCGTGTTTGGGAAACAAGACGTCCTTTCTTAACAAAAGACTCAATCTACAAAAGGCTGCAAAACAGAAAAAAAAAAAAAAATTGATTAAATTTGAACTGGAGTAGGAAAGTTTAGCTGGGTGGGGGAAATCGCCCGGTGTGCGGACTCTGGGCTGAGGGGTCGATCAGGACCTTTTGGGATGCTGCAAAAATTGGGGGGGGGTCCCTCCACTATCCTATAATATCTGTACACATGCAGAGGTGGGGTTGGAGATCACATTCGGTGGGCTCAGTTTATGACCTGAAGCGTTGCAAAGTGTCTTTTCCATTTTTAACAAAGTGTCTGGCGTGCCCTCTGTTGCTGAAACGAGCAGGGGGCTGAACTTCAGGACACATTTTGGGTTTTTTGTGGGATAAAGAGCAGCAAGGAGATACATGGATAATACAGTCGTAGTAATGCTCTTTTTTTAAATGTCAAAAATACCTGCTTGCTTTAAAAGCCTCCAGTTAGGTCAAGCTAAATTTATTATATACAATTTTTTTTATAGCTGAGCTCCATGATTTTGACTTGAGGTGACAGCTGAAAAGCACCAGAAACCCTTGGAATTTCAGATCTATATATTACTATAAAGGAAGAAAATAAAGTTCCGCTAAGAGAAGGCAGGGAATTACATTTACCAAATATACATGGTTTAAAAAACACAACCCCTGAAACATTTACCTTAAAAAAAGTCAAGAGAGCAGAAGTTTTCTTCTGTATCTATAGAGCAAACATCCCTGGGATTTGTAATAAAAACCCAGTTATGAGATCCGGGGTCCCTCCTGTTAACAAGGATCTCTTAGCAGATATTGAAATATTGCCACGTTGGAGAGAAGTTATTTAAGGACCCTCCAGGAGCTGATGCAAAGGCAGATTGTGCTGAGAGTGTTTTCCTCTCTGCAAAGATTTGAGGGGAGCGTGTCCTGAACATATTCCACTTTAGAGAGATGCAACGAATAACGAGCTGCAGTCAAAGCTGGCCTCACTTCATGATGAATTTCAAGGAGTGCGACCAATAATCCTTCTACTTATCTTAAAAATCCTGTGGAAGTAGTAAAGCAGTTCCAATAGAACTGAGAGCAAAGTGCGGGGGGAAAATAAACCAGAAACATCACAAACCAAGCCAGCTGTCTGTGAGCAACCCAAGGATCCTGAGTCCACCCAAGCAGTTGCTGCATGTTTTTCTGTACTGCTAATGGATTGCATATTGTTGAAAATATGAATTACAGAATAAATCAGGGCAGAGTGGAAATTATGGGTTGGATTCTGTTCTTGGCCACGGTGAAATTATCAGGCTGATTCTGTTTGCTGCTGTTGGGGTGCACATCGGATTAATTATTCAATGTAAATGACTGCAGGTTGGCAATCTGAGCTCTCTGAATTTACCAACAGCCAGAGGAGCGAGGCTGGGAGTTGATGAGGGTCAGACCAGTTGAGGCTGTGGATTTTCACAAGCCTTTACTCACTACCCTTAACTCTGCCAGATGCACACACGTCTTAAATGCACCTTTAAAAATCTCTTGTTCTGGGGAGAGGCCAAACATCTCTTGCTCTCTTTAGGGGAGACATGACGAGTTACAAATCGTGAGCCCTGTGCCAGAGCTGCTGCCTAGAAAAAAACCTGAAGTGACTCAGAGTTTTGGCTGAGGAGGGCGAGCAGGATAAGAGGGCCTTGCGTTATAGCAATTACGCAGGAATAAGGAATTTCTCTGATTACCCTGCCAGCAAAATCTGTATATAACTAATATCAGATAACATCATGCTGCCTGTGAAAGGAAGGCCACTAATTCCACAGTATTCTTATTTTCAAATGAATTCCAACGCCGAGAGCAGGGAGCAGCTTTGTTAAAAGGGACGGGCATTAATATGCCTAACGGGGACTTTTCTCCTGTTCCTACCAAACGGGCTCTAACACAATTCCACATTTCAACCAGGAAGCAGTTATGCATATTTTCTAATTAGCCGTGGTAGACATGCAACAAAAAAGAAGGACAGAAAGGAAAAAAAAAAAAAAACAAACCCACAACAAAAAAACCCCCAACAACATAAAAAAAGCTGCGCGAACACAAAACTTTGCTCATCACTCGCATGCAAAATGCGACGGGTTTAACACCCCTCCCAAAAAAAAAAATAAAAAAGCAGCGTGAGGTGGCTGCTGGGGGAGGTTTAATTGGAGCCCCCAGGTGCCCCCCTGGAATGGGCAGCACAGGCAGGGTCCTGGCAGGACCGAGCCGCAGGCGCCGCCGCCGCTGTTGTGATTTTCCAAGAGGAAATATTTCGGGTCTGCCCTAACATTAGTGCAACATATCACTGCGGCTGCATTCCCTGCTGACTGCAGGCTGTTTGATGAGTAATTAGGAGACCTTCTCTTTAGTTTGTTTGACATATTTTACAAAACACGAGGATCTGTTAAAAATTTGCTTGTTCATTTAAAAGGCAGCGTTTCCTAAATGAAGCAGAGTATTTGCTAAATAGATATAATTTTTAGGATGTGGGTTTGTTGGTTGTTGTTTGGGTTTTTTTTTTTTTGTTTTGCTGTTGCAACTTCAAACACAATAGGCTCTCTTTTTGCCTTAGAAGGGATTTTTTTTTGTTGTTGTTTCTGTGGAGAAGTAATTATTGTTCGTGCATCTGTGTAGCTTCACTCAGAGCTCATACAGAGAATATCTCTGTAATACTTAGAGATAAACATATCTAGACATACAGATCTCCATGTGTGTACTTAAGTTTGCTTATATTTTACACCCACACGTCAAAACTGGCATCATTAAGTACTTACTGGAAAGCAATAAACACAGCTCTCTTTCCTCTGCCCAGATCAAAGGTGAACATTTTTTTTCCTTCATTTTCCATTAAAACATCTTTAGCAAAGAAACCTCAGTGAAAATATTAAATATTATTAAATATTCCAGCACTCATCTACTAAATATAAATTGAAGATCATCTGCTCCTTCAGACTACATGATTTCAGCTGGTGATTTAACTTTCCTAACTATGTCAGGGTTGTATAATTAAAAAGTTTAATTTTTCTTGATTTGAAAGCATTAGTTTTTTAAACATAAATATGATTTTAACTGTGCAAAGAAGTGACACCTCTCAGCACCCTTAATTCCAAGCAACGTTGCTCCTTGCAGTGTTCAAAATTAGAAATGAAAAATTAGACATTCAAAAATAGAAATATAACTGCTCACAATTTATTTAATGTCACAAAAAAAAACCCCACTGGTATTTAAAGCCAAGCAATCCTACTGACCCAAAGGTTAAAGTTGTCCCCAAAAAAGCAAGGCTGGAATAAGGCTATGCTGGCTGAGATTAAAATCCTTTAGTGCTGTAAAATGTGAGCACAGGGATGATTTAAAAGCCCCGTACTTTTCTAGTCAGCTCCACTTATTGCTTCAGGCTGAGCATTTTGTTTTTCTTTTTTATTTTTTTTTCCTCCTTTCTTTTATTTATTTTTTTTTTTTTCTTTTCCAGTGAACACTCCATTGCTTATTTAGGGGAAGCATCTCATTCATCTGTGCCTGCTTCTTGCCGAGACTTTTTCCTGCTGGAGAATTACTGCCTGGCACATCAATAGGCTGCAAATTATATAAGGGCTGTGTTTAACTTGTAGCAGGATTGCCATTGTCGGGAGGGTCCGTGTCTTTTTAGCTAAACTGCCTTTTTCTGCAGGAATTTCAGATGTCTGTAATTGCTGCTCCTTTCAGCACAGCTTAAGGTATCAATATCAACTCGATTTGAATATCATAAGTGGGAAGTTGCTCTAAGCAAAACAAAAACATGTCAGTTGCCCAGGTGACATTTTGTAGCAAACAAGGAAATCACAACTCCAGGAAGTGTTGTATTTTATGCCAACAACAATATGACAGTTTTCTCTGTAAAGAAAACATGACACTTTTCCAAATATCAGAGGATGCCTCCGCTGCTCAAGGGATTCCTGTACTGTCACTGAAATGGAAGGTCACAGGCTGGTTTCATGATTTCTATAGTTTCAAAATGTTGTGGTGGAGCGTTTGCACGCTAAATGCTGTAGGCTAAGGGAAATCTTTCCCTTCATCTCTGAAAGAAGTGACAGGAAGAAAAAGGTCCTACTTTGACAGCAGTAACCTCTAGGTCTAGAGGTTCTGCCCCAAGCAACTCTGAAGTAAAATTACCTATGTTAATGTGTTGTCCTCACTGTCATGCAGCCACACGTGTGCAAGCCGTGGCCCGAGGGGTGAGCGTGCAACCAGGGGTGTGTGGGACCTCTGGAAAATCCTCCTGCCCCAGCCCTGGATGGAATAAAGACCAGAAAGTTTCTGCAAATGATTTCTTTTAAGAGGTGGAGTTTCCACTTCGACTTCAAGACCTACTCGCTATGTGGGTACCTGATTCTTGGAGTTTAAATAAACTGATTTTTGCTTTAAGCTGGGGGAAAAACAGTTTTAACTTCAAGGCTATGGACAGGATCAAAACACATTTGTTTCCAGCCTTCCTCCATTTTTTTTTTATTCTTCCCTCTCCCCCTTAAAAAAAACACGCCTTAGCCTATAGATTATATATTTCCTGCTGCCCTTTTTATAAGCAATAAGAATTTAATAACTGAGGGCAACTCTATAGTAATATTTATATGGGTCAAGTGGCTTAAAAGTATGCAATAAATGCAAAGTTATGAACCACATTGCCCCTTTTTAAATAATGCAGCTAGCACCAAGATATTACGTTTCATATTCTGGAAAAAGGTGTTTTAGCCTAGGCTTTAGGAGTACACCAGACATGAAAAGTTATACTGATCCCATAATAAAGTCACTGCCTGTTTAATATGGTGTGTTATGTAGAGCTGCAGATCTTAATAGCAGACCACAGCAAGAACGTCCCAGATGATATCAACAAAACCTTCGCTTTCTCATTAGCAATCAGCAAATTCTCCTGGTGGCTGCTGGTTTCAAATAAGGGCAAGTGCCTCAATTCCGAGTGGGAAGCCCAATAGGATAATAGAAATAATGCAGTCTAATCAGCAGCTAGCACACCAGATCCCCCTGCCAGGGCAGGCACTGGTGGGCTGGGGGACTCCCCTTCTGCAGCTTTTGCCAGCCCTCCCAGTCCTGAGCAGCAGGATGCACGGGATGGAGGGAAAGGCAGCTGGAAAAACCTCCTGGTGCATCCCACCATCACCTCTCTGCTGCCGTTCACAGTCAAGAGGGGGTTGAGGATGCTTGTATGAAAATTAAACGTTAAAAATCCCCTTGCAGGGGTTGCTGTGAGCACCTAAAGAAAAGCTGTGCTGGTTTCTGTGTATATAAAACTCACCTATGTCTGCGTGGGGAGGGGGTCACAAATTGTTTTAATTTGGCCTCATGACACCCTGGACTTCTTTGATAAATCAGATCAAATATTTGTCATCACGGCCCAAACGACCATTCCTTTGTGGGCCAGCACACTGCTGCTCTGTGCCCCAGAGCTGCCACCTGCATTGGTATTTTTATTCCTTATTGCTGTTGGATTTGAACAGAGTTTGTGTTTGGACACCCACTTGCAGCAGGGCATTATTAAGCGTGGGGTCGTTCTAATGGAAGTGTGAAGGACAAGCCATCCTCGTGCTCCTGCAGCCTAAATAATCCACGGCTATGCTTGGGGAAATGAAGCACAGTTTCAGTTTTTGCACTGATTTTCTAATTGTAAGGGCTTTTTCCCCTCACGTTTTCCCTTGTGGTATTCACGTGCTCTTAGAATACCCTGATTTCTATTGAAGAGCGATTTTTGTGCTCTTGTTCAGTCCTGGTTAAAAATTAAGCCTGCAAATGTGGCTGGTGCCATGCAAAGAAATGCAAGTCTAAGCTGCAGCAGTGTAAACAAAAAAGTGTTTTAAGAGGTGCTTAACTGTGTTTTGAACCCTGATTAAGCCTAAGGTTACTCAGTGTTTATATGTGCATTCACAGTGCACTGGGAAAATTCAGTGTTTAATGGTTCCTGTGCTGATCTTTTGTTAGAGCCCTGGGCTGTGGTGCCCGAGAGCAGTGATTACTGGCCAGATTAAAAACCACAAACTCTTTCTAATTCCGAGTTTTGTCCAACTTTATTCCTGCTGATGTGAAGCAGGGCTCCATATATCTCTCAGGGTTTGGGATTTTAAAAACTGACACTACAAGTCAGTCCCCTGGGCTTTTATTTAGCTGATTTAGTGGGGCAAAGTAGTGTTGGTTTGGACACATCAAATGAAATAGTTTCTATCCATGGGTCTCATTATGGTTCTCATGTCTGATTTTATTTTTTTTTGTTTGTTTGTTTGTTTGTTGTTTTTGTTTTTTTTTTTTTGTTTAATAACCATGAGATGGTAAATGGACAAGTAGGGTGCCCCTACAGAGCAAAGGGCTCCAAAAAATGGGTGATAACTTAGGGAGATGAGGCAACAGCACAAAGCTGCATTTCCAACTTCTCTGCACTGTTTTGAATTCTGTGAATGACCTTGCTGAGTACTTCATTCTCCTAAAATAACGAGCAGGTCAATACCAGTCCTGCTTGTGTGATAAAACACAGTAATTGCTGACCAGGACATGTCCACAAAGGAGCTGGGAGAGCTGATCTGGGGGAGCGAGGACATTTTCGCCAGCAGGGTCAGGAGATCCTGACAGTTCAGGACAGTCCATGGCAGGGAAAGACAAGACATGTCGAGGCAGATTGAAAAAACAAACTGATGGATGAGGGTGACGTGACCAAAGGGAAAACCGTGCTGGCAAATAAATGCATATTTACTAAAAGAAAACCTCTTGTTTATGAGAAGTGAGAGGTGAAATTGAGACTACTGATGGTAAATTGCACGATTATGGTGCTCAAGTGAGAGGGAAAAAGGGGGCTCTGGGGGAGAAGGGGGCTCTGCAACATCCAAGCACCAGCTACCTGCACTTCCAAGGAGGCTGGAAATTTAGGAGAAGGTTTCTGGTACCAAAGCAGCGAGGCTGTGGAGCAGACTCCATATGTGGGTAACGATGTGAAAAACCACTAACAGCTCCAAAAGCAGAGCCTGATGACAGAGGATTAGGGGACATGTTGTCTGCCCTGGGAAGGGCCTGGGTGGGAAGACCCAAAGAGCCTCATCCAGTTTAATGGAAACACCCATGAAATTGGAAATACCGAGGCACACCTAGCTCAGACTGTCTAAACTTCCATTTTTGGTTGGTTTTATTACATGGCTTAAACCTGTGCAGATTCCAGGGATGGGGAACATTTGGCCTCAGCCACTCTGCAGAGTGGGAGGGCACCTCTCAAGATGTGCTGCAGTTACAGTGCCAGGGTTTGAGCTTCTATTTTACCCAAATAAAGAGGTTTTGGAGTGATTTCAACAATGCTGGTGTGCTACAGAAGAGTTCAGAGACTGAGGAGCACAAGGAGGGGCAAGAGGAGGATGTGTCTGCTCAGGTAGAGCAGATACACAGGGCCACCACCCTGAGGTGATGCCTCCTCTCTTACTCTAAATGAACAAGAGACAGACTAAAACCAGAAAAGAAGCATAAAAAGAGAGAAAACAAAGTAGAGAAAGGGGAATATACAGATAATACAGATATTAGAGTACATAATACAGATACATAATACAGATAATAGTACATAATACATAATACATAATACATAATACATAATACATAATACAGATGTTATGCAGCAATTCTTCCCTGTGATCCTGGCTGAGGAGTTACAGTTGCTCCCTGGAAGTGTCCAAGGCCAGGCTGGACAAGGCTTGGAGCACCCTGGGACAGTGGGAGGTGTTCCTGCCATGCCAGGGGGTGGAATGGGGTGAGCTTTAAACTCCCTTCCAACCCGAACCAGTAACTCTTGTCGAAGTTTTCAAGGCTGATATCAAAGTTGCCTTCCCCAAGCCCGGGGTTGCACTGGAACTCTGGCATGAACTGTGCTGGGGGAGTGTCACTTGCATCGTGGCTTTCAGTGCTTCCCACGTGTGGGAATGCCAGCCTGGAGTCCTGGAAACCTTGTGTGTGTGCAGCTTCCCTGCTCGCCTGACAAGGGATCATTAGTAACTCGCTGATGTCTCTCTCTGTTTGTTCTACTTCACGAGACACTTCCCCAACTAATTTAGAGCAAAGCTTGGTGTTTACTTGGCTTCACAAAATGACACTCCTTTCCCCCCAAGATTGCTGCAAAGTCTTGGCAAAGAATATTTACATAAACAGGTTTCAACTTCATCAAGAACAGGTCGGGAAAGGAGGGCAAATCCAAGTGGAAGGGAAATAAAGCAGAGCATGAGGCAGAGTAGCTGATCTCTCATTTAGGGCTGCAAAAGAAGCACTTGGCATGTTTGCAGGGCTGGTGCAGCCCTGTTGAGAGAGTCACACAGTTACCTGAGACCCCTAAAACTCCTGGAAATAGGGGGGAAGAGCTGTGGGCAGTGGTGGAGGGGCAGCAAGGGCAGCACAAGGCTCCAAATCACCCTCTCGTCACTTTGTGAGAGTTTTGTGCTGCACTGGAAGCCTTTGAAGCCTAGAAATGATGAAATTTTTAATTGTTAGCAACCTCTCAGGGTCCTGGGGGTAAAACCTCTAGGAGAGCTTCCCCCTGGAAGGAAGGGAGAGGGCGGCAGCACCGCAGATCTCCCTGCTGCATCGTCCCCACAACTTCACTCCCCAACTTTTTCCAGCTGGAGGGCAAGCTGGCTCCTCAGCACCCAGCCCAGGGGTGGAGAGAAAGAAAAGGAATTAGCTCATGGGAAGTGGATGGGTCCGGTATGTAAATAAAAGCCACTCGCATCCTCATTATGGGGGCTCTTTTGAATAAATGTTAGCCTTTAAGTGCCAGCTGTCACTCTATGCATGGCCTCCCTTCTTACAACTAACCTCTCTGTCACCTCGCCTTGTCTCCCTAACTTGTCCTATTATGCAGTACCAAGCTGAGTCATTGTTTCAAGCAGGAGGTGACATGTTAATAGCTTAATAATAGTATAATCTCGCAAATAATAATATGCTGTCACACTGTCTGAAGCACAATGTTTACAGGAGAAGTGGTAATGTATGATGACAGTAATTTGAATAAAAATGAATTTACTGCTCTTGTCTCATTTGCAGTAAATTTTCGCATCTTTCATGCACAACTGGTGCTCCATGACCTCTTTCATTATTGTGTTCTCAGTGGCTGCTGCCTGCTTTAAAGTGAAAGGCAGGCGAATGAAACAGAAACCTGCAGCTTAATAAGGGGTCTCCAGAAAAGAGTTTGCACGGCAGCTTCTGGAAATCTCACTTTGTTTGTTTAGGAGGCCGAGGAGGTGTCGGCCAGGCTGTTTAATTAATGCAAGCTGGAGGTGCCCACTGCAAAGCAGGCACGAGCTGATGCGATTCTGGATTGGCAATTTGCAAAATAATCGTCATGAAATTGTGGCAGAAAGGGAAAAGTGCTCGGAATACAGAGAGGATTGTCAGGACTGGGATTCCAGTTTGTGCAGTTTAAGGGAAAAAAAATGGGTTTAAAATGCTGTGGGTGCTTGGTGTGGAGGAAAGGAATCTTTGAGTTAATTATAAATGTGTGGTGGTGCGATTGTGGATGGGTAAAACTTAAAAGTTGTCCCTGAATATATAAAATATTTGGTTCTGGGTGGTTTCTCCCTTGCCCTGTGCTGTATCATAAAATTCTGCCATTTCCATGTCTGGTACAGACCAGGACTCCTGGTATTATCCTGACAAATAAATAGGGGATGTACTCTGCATCAAAACTGCCTTTGGAAAATCTAAATTCCTAGGACAGTTCTATTTCTCTAAAAGAAAAAAGGAATTATTACGTGATGTGGTTCATTTGATGAAAAAGAAGAAAGTTTACAACTCACAACTGATATGCCTGGACTAAATTTAGTTTGATGGAATGAGGACAACTAATTGAAACTTGCTGGGACTCAAAACACTGCACAGGACAGATTCTCCCCAAAACTGCTGGGTTTTATCTAAGTTTAAGTGAATGTATAGAATTAAAAAATGTGGTTTTCTTGACCTGTTTCATAGGTTGACATAATTAAGACCTTGGTTTATCGCTCTGTCTTTATATGTACAAATGCAGTTATGTTTCCTTTTTTTCATTACTTGTGCTTGCACCTAATAAATACATTATTTTCCTCTAAACTGAAAGTTCAGCAGTGTTAGTTTTTTTGGAAATAACACTGCTTCTACTCTTCTGATCTTTCTGCAGAAACTGGGAGCTGAGCTGGAGACCAGCCTCACTGAGAGGCCAAGTCAGGAGGGAAAACCCAGTAGGAAAAGGACACACGTGGTGATGGATTATCATAAACCAGAGTTTGCTGTATTTTTGAATCTGAGTTTTTAAAAGGGGCAAAAATTAGTCTTCAGTATCCCAGCTTCACACGGTGGTGCTAAAGGCTGAGCTCCTTCTTTCAGCTGTTTTTTTGAAAATAAAACATTGATTTAAGTAATTCAAAACTGCTTCCAAATCTAACCCCGTGGCAGGGGATTGGAACTGGATGGGCTTCAAGGTCCCTTCCAACCCAAACATCCAGTGACTCCCTGGTTCTACGAAGGGAGAGCAGCTGATGGGTTTCATAACCACCTTGCAAGGCTGAGATTGTTTTTGAACTGAATTTTCCCATTTTTTTTTTTTTTCCCCATGAAAAGTGCAAGAGGCTTCAGTGGGATTGCTCAGAGTTGCAAGGGCTGAATGATCCCCTCCAGGTAACTGCATTAAAATAAATTGTTTTGCTGAAAAGATTTTTCCGCTGGAAAATATTTTCTGCCGAAGAATAATTTATGTTTTCCCAGTGTACTTTTAACTGTTTTCTTCATTTTGGAAATTCCAGTCCTGTGCACCAAAAATTCAAGACACTTGTGACATTACGGAGCTAAATAATGATGAATGGAGTTTATGTGCAAAAGGGTGGAAAAGAACAGAGCAACGGAATCTCTCTTTGGCTGATGGAGTTTATTTCATGTATATAAAAGGCCTCTTTCCTCTGAATCACTGATGTTCAAGGGGATATTGACACTTCTGTGTCCTGCTCGAAACTCAAAGGTCCTTTTTGTTGCCACCTTTTAATTATTTAAATGTAGGCGAATCTGATTAAAGCTCTTAATTAGATGTATTTAAGATTGGCAAATATGTCACTGTCCTGAACAGCCAATGTCATCCACTGATACGTGTCAGTTATTTGCTAAATTGCAAGAAAGTTTCTTGGGGACGAAAAAAAAAAACAAACCAAAAAAATATTGTGTTTGTGGAAATAAACAGTGGGTGGACCTGATTTTTGTGGCATGAAAGTCAAGTGGAGTTTTTAATTGACTCCAACAGGCTCTGGATCAGGCCTGTGGGGTGCTTGGTGCTCAGTTACAAGTTAGTGCTCTCTCTAATCACCTTGTTCTCTAAAGGAAATAGATACTAAACAGGAACCATCTGGTAATACATTCTGTACCTCTTAATTACAATGTTTTGAGTGGCACCTAAATAAATTTTATTTACAAGCACATGACTGCTTGTCAAAAGCTCTGTTGATAATTTTATTATTGTAGTTTACCTTCTCTCTTAATGACCCCGGCCCAGTAAAGTCAGGAATATTCAGCTCCATTGCAAAAAATAAGAGTGATTGTCTTAAAAATAGAAAGACACAAGCTCCATCTCTCATGGTGTGTCTGTGATTATATTCAAGTGTTTGGAATACACTTGGCATGGGGATGGATCTGCAATAAAAATTGCCAAAATCTGATTTCTTTGTAGAGGGGAGAAGCTGAGGCAGCTCTGTGGAGAGCCTGGGATGGTTGTAAAGCACTCGTGTTATTTTATGATCTCTGTGTTCCTGTGTAGATGTACTGTAGCATTTAGACAATTTTCTCTTTGTTAGCTGCAGGAAAAGATCAATATTATAAAGAAGCTGAGTGACTCTGTGAATTACTCTCCTGCGTTTTCACCCTGGGAAGTGGGGATTTAAATCCTGCCCCTGGTTTGGAGGCTGAGCCACAAACCCAATTCCAAGACCACTTTGGAGCCACCCCTAAATGGGGAGGTTTCCAGTTTGGGGTTGCTGCCTATCCATGGCTGGAGCTGAAAATGGCTTTTCTGATGTCTTAGTAATCTCTGGTGGAAATTAGTCTGTATTGTAAAATCAACAAAATCAACAACAGCAGCCTCCTTTGCAGAAACGCCTGGGGCAGCACTGGGAAGGAGCAATGCCCATGGAAGGTGCTGGCCCTGCCCTGGCACCCAGGATTTCACAGAAGGGGTTTTTGGGAGGCAGGGAAAGGTTTCCTCCTGCCATGACATCTAAAGGTGGCACATCCTCTCACCAGGGATGAGCAGCTTCCTGCACAGCAAATCCTCATCTGTCTACGTTCAATGATTGCTGGAGACAAAACAAATCACAAGTAATGTGCAGCTTTTGCTAAGTTTCACTGGGAAACTGCTAATTCAGCTTTGTGTTTGAAAGTCTTTTTAAAATAACAAGTTGGAGGAGACAAAAATCCTAGGAGGAAAGGCACGAGGGAGGTTTCTGGGAAAACAGGAGGAATGTGGCACCTGGAGGGGTTTTGTCCAGTTCTTTGGGATGAGCTGCCCATGGGAAAACATAGAGGCATAAAAAGTAAAATAACCTTATTTCTAAATTCATGGCAAATTAAAAAAGGAATCCTACTGCTCTCAGCAGGGTCCTTTATTCCTTTTTAGTTGCAGTTGATGGTTTTTCTCTTCTTAAAATAATTTTGTCTCCAGGTCTCAATCTTGAAGTGGGGACTTTAGGAAACAGATAAGCTTTCAAATATTTTTTTTTAATCAATGCTTTGGCAAGCTGGAGCTGAAATAACATTTAAATTCAGAGAGATGTTGGTGAAACAGGGAGGATGATCATCGTCAGGTGGGTTTGAGGCAACAGAGCTGCCTGAGCAGGAGAGGGAATTCACCGTACACAGCAAACTGTTATCCCCTACAATATAATATCTGGATTTGAAGCTGATATTTAAAGAGGGCACTTGCTTTACTTATGAGATTAAAGGCAAACGCTCTCTTTTAAAAATGAAGTCATGCTGTGTTTTGCACCTTTTGACACTTATTAACTCAGGTCATTAAAAAGAGGCTAATTAAAAAAGAATGTAAAACAAAAGAGTCATTTGTCTATCGCCGAGCTCGGTTCTTCATGTGCGCTGGCTGGAGGCACTCTCCATTTAAACCTGGGGTACAGAAAGCACTGGGAGCCACTGGGGCATGCTTGGAGCTTGTCATGGCTTTTGGCGAGCCCGTGGTCCGGCTCATTATGCACCTCATAAAGAAGAGAAGTCATTGTCATCAAAATTAGCTGAAGCCGGAATTTACATTCATGGAAATTTTGGGTTCGCCGCTTGTCCTCCGGGGCTGGGCGATAAAGGAAAGCTTTTACCAGCTGCAGTTAAAGGAAGTGAAGTTCAATAAATGCTTAGTGCTTCGTTAAGGCGTTTCCAAACTGGGCTTTGTGCACCTGAGGTTTTACGGCTGGTGAGAATTTGGGACAAAGAGCCTGTGAAGTTAGCAGGTCCTGGGGTGGGAGGTGTGCTCAGCACATCCCGAGCCGGCTGGAAAAAAGCCCGGCCTCTTGGAACCCCTAGGATGTTCCTTTTCTTCCAAAGGGACACTTTGCTAGAAGGCACCTTCTCTGCTGTCAGGTTCAAAAGTTGGTTTTTTTTGGAATAAACCCTTCTGATGCTGGTGAAGAAGTCCTTCCAAGGAATCCCAAGGGGGCATGGACAGATTCGTGCGGTATCTTTACAAGAAGCCTGTGTTCTGCTGGTCCTGGGCTCATCCAAGCTGAAGCTGACTGGAGATCTTCTGGGGGCAGGAGTTTTTATGAGAGGGTTTTACACCCTGTTGAACTCTACAGAGGCAGCCACAAATACCAGCTGTCCCTGGAGGGCTCCCACCTCTCCCCATGCATATTCAGGTGATGGCTTGGCACTGGTTTAGCCACGATGCTGCAGGTCCAAAGCTGTAAAGATATTTATGGAAATATCTCCTGCAGGGTTTCAATCCCTTCCCACAGCTATGGGCCTTGCTCACCTCAGAGCATGGGGTCAATCAGCAAGCATTTCTAGAGAGGGGTCTCCTAACAAAAGTGCGTTCCTTCGAAGATCCATGATTTGTGGGTTGGAATCGATTTTGACCGCTGTTTTTTAAAGCCTCCCCAATCTCTCCCCACACAGATGACCGTAAATTCAGTCCAGAGCCTTGATTCACAAGGTATTTAAACAGATGCTCTTATTTAAACATAAATCCTATCATAAACTTCAAATTTATGCTTACATGATATCCTGACTTAGGGTCTTAGAGCTGGAAAACACAAAGGGATTAATGAACTTAAGGAAAAGGTTAGGAATGTCATTCAAATGCTGATTGAGGCAATGGCCTTTCCAAGGCAAGGTCTCTCCAGCGCTGGAGTCTAGCCCAAGCCTGGGAGAGAGAAGGCGGCAGAGGGGGTTGGATCCTGCCCCAGTTTCAGGCGGGCCCCGAGGTGTGGTGGTGGCAGGGGACCTTTCCCAACCCTGCTCCCTGTGCTCATCCATCCCCTCGCCACATTTGGAGCCAAGCCCCCGCAGCGCTGCTCAGCCCCTCGCTCCTCCTCCCAGCCTAGGAGGGCTCTGGGGGGCAACCAGAGCAGATAGGGGAGTTTAATCCCCCTCCTCCCAAATAAATATATAGATCTATACATCGAACAAACCCATGTGCCAAGTTCAGAGCTTCAAAAGCATCGGGACCGAAGGGTTAATAAACGTCTGCAGCAAAGCGTCTGGCGCTGGTGGGGGCTTCCATCATCATGGGAGGGAGTGGGACCTGCTTTGTGCAGGAATCTGGCTGTAACCAGAATATCCTGCAGGAAGCAGTCGTTTTAAACAAGCCATTTTTTGTTCTGGAATATAATTAATACATCAGGTCATGTTTTGTACTGCCAGTGGCGTGTTTATTACATTATTACTTCACAGACATTTTTTGCTGTAGTCCAGGAGTTAGGAGTCACTGGCTTTCTCACAGAGCTATCCCATTTAAGCAGGGTAGGTTTATACCTAGTCTGTGAATATTCATGTCTCCTGAAAATAATAACAGTATTATTGTTGCTGAAATCTTCAGGGAAGCGAGCTGCCAGTGAGAGATTATTTAAAGCAGGTTCTCCCATCACCCCTCCCCAATGAAAATGCTCAGAAAAATCCTTATAGACAGATAGGCACAGGGTTGTTTTTTATTTTTTTTTTCCTAAAGCCGTGTTTCCAAGGATAAAATCTTACTTGCAAAGATCCTTATTACATGTGCGTACCCTTAAGCTGCTGAGATGACACCACCACTTACAGGTGGTGGAGTGAAAGCAAGCAAAAGCACCAAACCCCTAAAGTCTCAAGTCACTGCAATCATCTTCAACTCCCAAATTGTCCTGGAAGGAGAATAGCATCGGATTTGTCTTAGGCTGTTTGGCCAAACTGGGGCACAGATGGGATAATGACTTTTACAAACAGCATTTTGATGAGAGGAGGGGAGAAGGAATCATATGTAAAATGCACAAAGGCTGCATAAACACACTGATGCCTGCAGCTGGAACAAACTAAAAAGATGTTTAATAATTTAGAACCAAGCAGGCAGGGCCTGTGCAGCTGTTGTGTGCAGGGGACCATGAAAGTCTTCCATTTGACAGCTGGCTCCATCTTTCCCCAGTTGCTACGTGAAGAAGCGAATGCAGATTTGGGATTAGCCAATCCCTGTTACCCCTGCCCATCTGCCACCAAGACCCCCAGCTCCGGCTCCTCTCGCCGGAGAAGCACAGACATAAAAAAGTCCACACTCTCCCAAACATATGTATGCATCAGGATCAGCCGTCAGCCGTTCCGAGGATCTGTTGACATGCCGCCAGTACATGGCTGCTGTCGTTTTTGCTGCAGGGCACATTTTGCATTTCACACATTTGCAGAAATACAAAATGCTGTTGGATGCAAACAATTCAGGGCCTAATTGGCTGAATTACTTCAATGTTACCTTGTGTCCCCCACCTGATTAACATAGCTCAGCTGGGAGGGCTGGGGAGGAAGGAGCAGAGAGGGATTTGGAGGGCAGGTGAAGCTGTGTTTGCCCATGAAAGCGAGATCCTTAGCGCATTCCCAGCTGAGCCGTGCCAGGCGGAGGGCTGGGAGCAGGAGGGACACGCCGAGGTGGCTCCTTCTCGCCCAGGCTTCCCCAAACCTCTCCCAAGGATGGAGACGCTGGCAGGGGCGGGTGGCGCTCGGCCTCCGCCCCGCAGCGTGTTGGGAGATTGTAAACATATTTTAAAAATTTAAAGGCTTGCTAATCCTGACCCCGTGTTAATACCAGAATAACAAAAAAACCACAGAGGAACTAATAATCATTATTAGAGCCTATTCCAAAATTGCATTCTATTATTATTAATGAGGCAGATTAGCATTTTTTCTTATTCAAGAGGACGTAAAGAGCTTGGGAAAGATGCAACAATTACAAAGCGTAGTTGTTTTTTGGTTTGGTTTTTTTTTTTTTTTTAATTATTTAGTGTCAAAACATTCCAAAATGGATAAGGGTTTAATGTGTATATTCTATTTTTCCTGTTTTGCTGAGAAATCATTTTATTTCTGTTGAATTTTGCCCATAAATATTTACACGGGATTTGCATTTTCTCACACAGCCTATACATAATCATGTTCTGTACTGGGAATCTTGTTCTTTTTCACTTTTTGGGGGGCCTGTTTTGTTTTAAATAATACTGCTTGCAGGGAAAAGATGAACTGGTTGGTTAAATGAGGCAATTGCCTTTCATGCTGATCCGACTGGAGAAACAGAGAAAATCTACACCACGATTTTTAAAACTGGAACTGCGAACCACAGCGTCTGCCTGTAAATCTTTTCTTCTAACAAGGCATCTCGACATTTGCTGTGCTCAAGATGGTTTTCCATCTTTTTTTTTTTTTTTTTCTTCGAGGAAAAATGGGGGAAAAGCAATTCCCATTGTCAGCAGTGCCAGGCAGAGCAGCGTTCCCGATGCCAGGCTGCCCGAGCCATCCCCACCGTGGCTCCTCTCTGGCAGCTGGCTCCGTAACGCCGACTGTGTTGGTGACTTTTTTTTTTTTTTCATCCCCCTCTGCCTCCGATTACTGTGACCATAGTAAAAAGTCTAGACAAAACGGATGAAATCATCACCTTCTGAGAGATCTCATTACATCATGCGCTTTAAATCCCAAAATTCATCTCGCTGGCAGGATCGGCTTTTATATCTCCCTGTCCTGGAGTGAAACAGCAGCCAGCACATGCCCAGGGATCTCAATTTCAGGGAGAAGAGGTGCTCAGTAGAGGAAGAAACGGGTTGGGATAAACCAACACAGGTAAATGGTTCGGTGCTTGTGGATTCTGCCCACTGTGATCCCATTCTGACCAGCTCAGTCCTCACGCTCCCACCCCCCCCCCGGTGGGCACAGCCGGGTGAGAACAAGGGGGACATGAGGAGCTCATGGATTAGGGTGACCTCTCCTCACCTCCTCTCCCCTTGTCAAACACTTCGGAGAGTGTGGGGAAGCTAAAAAGGCAGGGCTTGGCCCTCCTCACTTGGCGCTGGCTTGCAGGGGTGTTTGAACTGCGCTGATATTGACGGCTGCTTTGCAGCTCTGAATATTCAGCTGCCATAGAAATGCTCTTTAGCTGACCCTAAATTTGTACCATAATGGCCCTTGGTGGCGAGACAGTTAAAGCCAGAGGTGTGGTCCCTGGGGCTTACTTTTATTTATGTTTCAGGTCGGCTTCTTTTCTCAAAAGTGTGCACTTGTAAAATCCATTTTCCTTTCCCACCCCTCCTGATTGCGCTATAATTTTTATTCTTGCTTCATCAGCAGCCCTGAGATTTACAATTAAGTGCAAAAAAACGGTGTTAAGGTTGCGACACGCACAAAAGCAAAGAGATTCAAAGTTAAGGGTGAAACTCTATCCTTAATTCACTCGGTGGGGGCTTTGTCCTTTTTTTTTTTTTTTTTTTTTTTAGGGGGAAAGGAGAAGAAAAAGCTCCGTGACACGACAGCCTGAGCATCGGCTGGCGGCCGGAGCCAGATCCAGGGCAACGAGCCACTGCGCGCTGCCGCTTCCACCCGGGCTGCCAAATTCCAGCGCACTCAGAGGATGACCCGCAGCAACCCCATTTCAGGCTTGGGTGTCTCCTCGGCAGAGGCTGCCAATTAGAGAGAACGGTGCCAAATTATTTGGCAGATCTCTGCCACGGACAGACAGCCAGTCCTCGACTGGCGCTGGTTTCCTTGAAGTAATTACCATGACAATAACGCGAACTTGAATAAAGAAAACATTTTTCCAGCGGAGGAGAGGGGCGTGAGAAGAAGGGGATGGGGAGCTGGAGAAAACTGATCCCGTTTCGCTGGCGAAATGTTTGATTTGGCCCGTGATGCCAGCTTGGTGGCTGGAATGGATCTGCCAAGTGTCTTTGTGGCGGGGACCGAGCGGTGTCCGGTGTCAGAGGACACAAGAGCACACAGCTGCTCAGCCCTGCTCTTCTTTTCCTCTCCAAAGAGTGAACAAGGAAAAGCAACGCCAGAAAATATGGTGGTGGAGAGCTCCGTGAGTGGATGCAACTAGGGAGGGTCCTGGGTGAGCCTCTGGTGTGGAAAGACCCAAATTTCTTCACTGAAAGGGTGGTCAAGCGTTGGAACAGGCTGCCAGGGCAGAGGTGGAGTCACTACCCCTGGAAGAGTTCAAAACTCAGGTGGATGTGGCACCTGGGGACACGGTTTAGTGGCTGATTGTTGGACCTGTTGATCTTGGAGGCCTTTTCCAACCCAGGGGATTCTGTGGGTCTGTGAAATGGCCAAGCAGGATATGGAGGTGTTGGAAGGAGATGGTGAAGGCAGAGTGGGGTGCTGGAAACCTGCCCTTTCTGCCTGCCTTTCCCTGCATCCAGCCATCCACGGAGAGAACCTCTCTGTGGCTGCCCCTGGATCCCTGGGAGTGTCCAAGGATAGGCTGGACAGGGCTTGGAACAACTGTGATAGTGGAAAATGTCCCTGCCCACGGCAGGGTGGAACTGGATGATTTTAAGGTCCCTTCCCAACCCAAACTCTTCTAGGTTCTGTGAAATCTCACCAGGACACAGGTAAAGGGATGGGTTGCCCCAGGTGGGGCAGAAATCTCCTCCCATGTGGATCCCTGCCCTGCTCCTGCACAAGGAGATTCAATTCTATCCCGAAACAAAGGCAGTTGTCGCTCACTGCCTCTGGAACACGGCTGGGAAAAGTAGACTGTCAAGGGAGTTTACTTCCTTTGTTAATAAAAGGGAAGAAAAAGAGTTTATGGATCTTTTCCTGAATATGAATATTAAATAGACTAGTTGTGGGAACCCTGATTTTAATTTCCTATGTCTTTATTTGGAATTCTACTCCCTCTTGGAAAGGTGTCTACTTAAATATAGGGGGAAAGGGAATTTAATGAATTACAAAAAGGGTTATTTTACATGGAAAATGTGTATTCCTGGCTATTTCCATTTAAAGAACATGACATTAGTGTGGAAATTGCCCCTTATGAACAGGTCATTAATGTCAACTCTACTAAAACTGACATCACCTGCTACTATTTTAATTGTGTGTTTTACTAATGCTAACCATTTTCCTGACAATAGAACCCCCCTAAGCTTAATGAATCTTTGCAGAACACATAAACCAAGGTCAATATGTAAGAAATGCCTCAAATGCTAAGAAACTCTCCCCAAGAAGCTGAAAGAAAAGTTTATTATTCTTTTACATTCATAAGAATAAGAGCAAAAATAGAAATCCTACACAATATGTTTTCCAGATCTCGTATATAAAAACCTTTGATGCTTCTGGGAAATCTTTTCGATTAGCTACTATTTTATATGAAGAAAAGGACTTATTTTACCTGGTTACTTTTCCAAGATTTATTCCTTTTTTTCCAATACAAGTGGCGTATTAAATAAAAAAAACCCAAAAATCCCAAGTACTTCCTTAGTGTCATATGTAACAATCACATTTTTTTCCCATGGTTTGGGGGTGGGAGGTGGGGAGAGGGGGGGGTGGAAAGAGAGAAAATGAAATCCAGATTTGTAATTCCTAACAGGAGAAATTCGATCCTTTCCAATGTTTAAGTAATATTTCCTGTAAAACATACGAGGCCATCTGCAGAGCTGTTTCCAGACACATTTTGAAGTGGCAAGGGCAACTGAAAGAGACCCGAATGGAGGCTGGCATTTCACCTCTGGGAGATGGAGCATTAAAGGTTTTGAAAAGCTGGTTCTACAATTTTACAAAGTATTCAACCACTACATAGTTCATAATTTGTTTAATTTACCTACCTTTTATAGGTACAGGGAGGGGGAAATCCGCTCTGTAAGAGACAGTATAAAAACCAAGACAGCTGTAAAAAGCTAATGCACAGCTATCAAGAATGCTTCATGATTTCAGCTGATTGAAAATGTATTTTATTCTTTACAGGTCAAAATGTTCCCCTAGAAAAACTGTGCAGAGTGAAACATATTTGGGAAGACAACAGAAACACCGAACCCCTTTTGTTATTTAAGTCTATTATGGAATTTTGTTTTATTGTTGGTCTCCAGGGTCACCTTATGAATTCGTGTTACTAAAATGTTACGGCCTCACTATAATATTCACTTTGTGGAAGGGTCTGCATTTACCAAATCTCATCCGAGATCGAATATAAATGAGAAACTTGCATCTCTCTTCAAGGAATATATTTTAGACTGTTTTCTCCCCCTTTTGGAATTACAGACAGATTCTAAAATTGAATTCTTTTTCTCATGCCAGGATTGGGTAAAATGACTGAACACTTAGGCTTACCTTTGATACATGTCTTAAATTTAAAATTTGCATCGCTCAAATAGTTAACTTCAGGGCCAGATCCTGCCCTCAGCTGTGCATATTTGGGAACCCCATTAACTTCCCTGGAAAATAATGTTATACTGTTTGGATGCACTGGAATGAGATACATTGCAATGTTACCTTCTGTCATTCCCCTGTAAAACTCAGTTTTTGCTGCAATTTTTATTTTGCTGGCTGGTGTAGCCCTTTTATTCTGTCAGTACCAACTGGGCTGCTGGATATTTGTACCTGTCCTCTCTGGTTGTGCTGTTAAGATTAAATACGACAAGTAGAATAAACCTGGTGGTGCCCATGAAGTTTAAAAATTGTCATCTGGTTGGTTTTTTAAACCAGGTCTGCAAAGGAATTCCTGTAGCTGAACATGTTTTTGGTCAGAACTGGGTGCACATGGGGAGGGGTAGTTATGGGTCCCTAGCCCACACACTCCCTCCTTGGAGCCCCAGGACTCCAGCAGCTTTTTGCCAAAATTACCTTGAGTAAAATTTCTCCAAGAGTGGAAAATTCATGACATGGGTTGCTCCAGTGCTCATTTATTAATAAAATTAAGTTTATTCTAGTTTCCATGCAGTGCTTCAGTCTGTTTTTAACCTGTGAGATGGAAGGGCCCTCTTCTATCAATTCTCTTTCACACAAGTTCTTTTTGCAGAAGGAGGCCAGTTCTCCCACTCATCCAGGGATCTAAATTCTGTGGGATAATTTGGGGTTTGGAGCAATGCTGAGTTTCACACAAAGCACTGGGGCCACCAAACCTCACCATCCTGAAAATGGGCACTCCCACCCCTTCCCTCAGCTTGTCTCCTGTTCTAGCACAATTTATAACACTGAACTTCAAAATTGACACAAAGCGAGTGGGAGGACACACAGGAAACATTTTTCCAGCTTCAAGGTTTATTTGTTTTGTGGTACCTTGCCCATCCCACCAGCTTCTTTTGGCTGGCAGTGCCACGGCCTCTCGCTCTCTCTGATCCCACACGAAGCCGAGAAAAGAGCCTTCAAAAAAAATGTCACTTCCATTTCCTCCCGAAAGCAGAACACTTCCTACAAGGAAAGCACAACATTACAGCTGAATTATAAATGAGGGCTGGTATTTTTTGCGAGGTACAAATCGCAGGCACTCTCCATATTGTTAGAATACCAATTTTATTTTCCTGGTGTGTAGTACCCGGTGCCGGCGGGGTCCCCGGAGATGCGCGCGTCCTCCAGAGATTACTTCAGCATTGCATTACTGCTATCACATATCCATTACATAGACTCTTTCAGACAAGTGGAAATGTTTTCACAAAAACAATCTGGAATCTTGGCTTAAAACCCAGGCTTGCTGTCAAGGCAAACAGAGTAGCCTCAAAGAGGACTTATTTCTATTTTGTTCAGACAAGTATGTTGTTTCTGGATTATAATAAGGGGAAATATAGCAGCTATCAGTCTTCAGTTTATTTGACAAGCTTCCTCTGACAAAGCTAGAGGAATAAGCCCTGGCCCTGCAAACTCGTTCTCCTTCAGGTATTCCCTTTGGCTCCTGCGCTTTTATTAGTGTGATTAAGGGCCACACACATGTTTACAGGACAGGAGCTGCAGGATGGGGTGATGATATATTTCCTCGGTGGTTACTTATTTGGCAAAGTTTTAAAAGCCTTTGCTGTTCCCAGGGCTTGTGTCTACCAGCTGGTGCTCTAAGAGCTTGTCCCATCACCTATCAAACAAGGTCAACGAGCAGGTTATAATCAGATGCCAAATAAACAAATGCAAACTTGAAATCAAGTGATTTACTGTCCATTTTCATTAAGTTCTTCCCAAGGAAGCAAACACTTTATGCAGCACAAGGGACCTGTGGGTAGGGTCAGCAGCCGTGCTGAAGCAAGACGTGGTGTGATGCTTTTCACCCAAATGGACTTTAACGACACTGAGAGTGAAGGGAAGGCTGCCTGGCGTGGGGAAAAGAGCCTGCAAGCAGAGCAGCATCTCTTCACCTTGCCAGGAATTCTCCACTGGAAAGTGCGTGGAGTTTTCACATTCATGTGTTTACGTTACTCGGAGCTTTCTCCTCTTTAGAGCAGAATTTTCCCTAAAGAAAATCTCAGGACATGGGAGTTTGTAGCTTCATTATAAAGCTCAGCCCATTTTAAAGTTAGAATTTCAATTTGTTTATGAATTCCAGTGTGAAGGGAGCAGGACACCTTTGTGTGGTGAGGTCTGTCCTCAGTGGAATAAAAAGAGGAGCTTAAAAGACAGGGAGAGCTTTAATAAATCTGTGCTATGTGTTTTCCTAAGGAATGGTGGGACTGCATCACCATCACAGAATGGTCTTTGGGTTGGAAGGGACCTTGAAGACCACCCAGTGCCCACCCTGCCATGGCAGGGACCCCTCCCACTGTCCCAGGGGCTACAAACCCAGTGTCCAGCCTGGCCTGAGGCACTGCCAGGGATCCAGGGGCAGCCACAGCTGCTCTGGGCACCCTGTGCCAGGCGGGAATTCCTTCCCAATGTCTGTTAACACACAAAACCCTGGTGTAACAACACCTCAGGGCTCTTCTGGCCTGTTACACACAGGGAAGTGACTCCAGGTTTTGGCTCCATAAATCACAGTGCTGGAGCACTGCTTGGGAAAGGCATGTCACTTGGACAACACAAAAGATTGAGCAACTTGAATTGTTTTTCCATGAAGCTTGTCCCTTGACAGCACTTTCTTTTCTTGTATCTCCTTAATACAGCATAATTTCAATGTTTTCTAGGCAGAGTTATAATGCTCTTTTTCCAACATAATATTGGCTGCAATATGGATGCGTTGGCCAGAAGTCGTGATCTGCTTCTTTGCCATTCTGTGATTCAAGTTCAAAACAACAAATTTTACCATAACCTATTCTGAGATTTTGCAAATATCATTTACCAAAACAAAGGCTTTGCCTTCAGTTTTTCTTTATTTGTTTTATAAATTTTTCCACTCCCATATTTCAGAAAATTTCCCAAATGAGACTGAGCCAAAATATTTTTCTCTCTCTCTCTCTCTCTCTCTCTCTCTCTTTTTTTTCTCCTAAAGGTTGCATAAATATTTCACATGTATCTCCCTTTAATTAGATCATAACATTGTAAAGTGGCAAAGAATTTTCTCTTTCCCCAAATTAGACATGAGAACCACAAACAAATTAATTTGTGTCTCAGGGTTTTGACTGGGCCTCTTGGCCTGCTCCAGCACTAATACAGGCACTCGTGACCCTCTGGATTTCAAACGCCTGAGGGTAAAAAGCAATTATAAAAACATGACTCTCCCAGATCAGCTTTCGAATCTGCCTTGTCTCTGTTTTATTGATGGGAGATTGAAGGAAGATTCAAATCAGCTATCCTTCAATTCTTTACCAGCAGCAAAATACAGAAATCATTAGCTTTTTCTGTGTAAATGACTTTGTCCTGCATTATTATTCAAAACTGGCCAGGCGTTTGACTTGAAAAGACCATGTTGAATATTTATTTCAAGTTTTGGTACTTGTAAATAGTATGGTGCTTTGCACCTTATTTTCCTTTTTCTTTCTCAGACTAATTTTTTTTTTTTTAACAATTAGAGCGTCAACTAATTAATATGTGGGATTTTTTTAATAGCTAAAGAACACACACTGATGTAAATTAGGATGATCTTGCCCTCACAGGTCTATTGCTATGGTAAGGAAGCCCTGCTGTGCAACCATTTCCCAAAAAATCAGGGGAAATAATTAAATATCGAGTTGATTTTATTTCTCTATGTGATTGCTGATGTGCATTTAGTGAGAAGTGAGGGTGGGGTGAGAACAAAATATTCTCCTTAAACCCCAGTGTAATTACATCTCCTCATGGTGGTAAGTGTAATCAGATCCCAAAAATGGGAGGAGGGTTTGATTTAGAGAGGAAGAAAGAGGAGAGAGGCAGTGGGAAACGCTCTTGGAGCAGCCAGGCTTGGAGAGGAAGCTGGGCTGAGGTGGGATTATATTTTTAATGAGTCTAAACTGTAGAATTATGAGGGTCAGAAAAGAGCTCAGAGATGATTGAACCCAACCCTTGACCTAAGGTTGGATCCTTTTGGTTCCACTGGGTGGATCAATGTGGGAGCACTCCCGGGGTGTGAGGCATGAAGGGGGAGGATCTCCATGCCTGGGGATCCATCGAGGAGGGCCCTTTGCTATTTTAAACAGAAAAACCCTGAATAGCATCAGATGAAACCTGTGCAGCTCCAGAAGGGAAGGTGTGATGAGAGGGTGTCATTTCCTTGGCAGAACCTGCAGACCTGGGCTAAAGAAAATCCTTTCTCACCCACTGTGGTTGATGCCACCTGAGTATGGGAAAGGCTTGTCCCCACGCCAGTCACTTCTTATTTCTCCTTCTATCCAGAATATCGTGAGGGTTGGAGTTTGATTTCAGTCCAAGTGACAGCACAGCCCACGTTGTGGGTGGGTCACATTTCCAAGGCTTCAGATAAATCCAGAGGACTCCAGGTGCAAAGGTGGAGTCAACAGTTTGTGTCCAAGTGAGCTCAGCCTCTGGCCAATCTGTCGCCTCTCTAAATCCTCCTGGGCTGGTCCTGCAGATAAAAATTCTGCATCGCTCAGATGGGGGCTTTTTAAAAATGATACAAGGCAGACATTCAATTTTAAGAAGCTGGAGCTTTATTTTTGGAATCCTAGAATGTGTACGGAATTTAAAAAGCCTAAAGCCATAATGTTTTACTGCTCCTTTGATAAAATTTATATTTAATCATATCTTAAAAACTGTTCTCATTCTGCCACTTGATGTTACCAACCAAGCGGAACCCATCAATGCAACACTATCTATCAGCCCCTCTTTTATTTCACTCTCCTACAACTCCTCTTTTAATGGCACATCCGTTAATGAATTACGCTGGAGTTTCTGGGAAGTCCAAATGAAAATCATGCTCGTGCTGAAGGTGGATCGGTTAGCCCCAGGTTTTTGATTTGTTAGAGCCAAAATGCTGAACCTGACACATTTATGTTGCAAAACCTCCAGCACAGACCAATCTTTTAGTCCTTTGTCTTGGAGCTGCACAATCCAGGAGGTGGTAATAGGGATTTTCTGCATTATTTTCAGATCTTGGAGCAGTTTGGGTTGGAAGGGACTTTAAAGCCCATCCAGTCCCACCCCCTGCCATGGGCAGGGACCCCTTCCACTGTCCCAGGCTGCTCCAAGCCCCATTCTGCCCAATATTCCATCATCCCTGCCCTCTGGCAGTGGGAGCCATTCCCTGTGTGCTGTCCCTCCATTCCCTGTCCCCAGCCCCTCTCCAGCTCTCCTGGAGCCCCTTCAGGCCCTGGCAGGAGCTCTGAGCTCTCCCTGGAGCCTTCTCCTCCCCAGGTGAGCCCCCCCAGCTCTGCCAGCCTGGCTCCAAGGCCCTTGTAGCATCTCCATGGCTTCCTCTAAATCTTCATCTAAAGCTTTTAATTAGAAGATGGAGATTAGGAAACCCTCCTAGAAAATATGGGAATGTTGTGTGTGATGATTGACTGCCCAGGCCAATGAGGATGAGCCACTCGTTGGTAGCTTGGCTGAATTTCCAGTGCTGCCCATTTGCTGCTGGTTGTTTTAAGATTACAGAAGCTTTTATGCAGAGATACAGATCTCTTTATCACAACTGTGTCTTTAAAACAGTAGTTAGACTAATTAAAACCTCTCCTAAGCTCTCCACCTGTTAACTCTGCTGTTATCCTGTTGGATGTGTGTCTGGGGATGGACCCAGGACTTTGTCAATATGTTGTTCATGTTACTGTGGCAAGAATGAGTTAAATCACTGCTCTCCATTTTTTTTTTTCAGAACTGAAACTTGTCCAGCAAAGTTGGTGGTCTCCATAAGAAATTCAAACTCTCTGCTGACCAAGTGAAAACACACATGTGCATGTATCAGACATATACATAATCTTGGCTGAAAATCAGCATCGGTGACAATTTCACTCAGTGAAATCTTAATTTTGATCTCTGCTCTTAAAAATCATCATTGTCTCAGGAATTTTAGTTTTTTTTACAGAAAGTTGAGGGGGTTTTGCAAATTCTTTTCCTCAGAAATATCCAGCATGGCCCACGCTGCTAAAAAGCCGCTGGACCGTTTGCCATCGCGTTCCGATGTAATTCCTTGAACTAAAAAGGAATTTGTTCTTACTTTTGATAAACACATAAGTAAAAGGCTGGTCTTTTCATTCCTGTCTCTTTTCCTGGAGGAGCAGGGGATCTCCCAGTGCTGTCTGTTCTTTTCCTCTGTGCTTTGCAGGCTGGGGAATCGCACGCCAGGCTCAGCTCCGCGGCCTCTGAAGAGGCAACATTAAAGTCAGCACTTGACTGCGCTGAATTTTACAGGATTATTTCCCCCAACTCTGATATTGATAGCTTTTAAGTGAAGGGAGTAAATGAGGAATCTTTCTCTAAATTATTGACTGGGCGTCTAGCGAAGAGATGAATGAAAAATGTTTTTATCCCTGATAAAGGTTTTGGTGAATTGAGTTAATCCTGGGGGCTTCTGCTGCGACCCTTTCCAGTATTGTTTAGGGTGAGCTAAGCGTGTGAGGAGGAATTGTGTGAGGGGGAGAGGAAATAGAACCTAAATTTCAGTGCTGGGGGACATGAGAAGAGATTTTCCATGTTCCTAAATAATTTTTCTACAAAATCAGCACAGAGAAAAGAGGAGGGAGTTGAATTAAAAACCAAACAACTTGGCACTGCTTCGCTTTCCTCCTTCCTCTCCCTCAGCATTTTGCAGTAATAATTAAGGCATTTCAGGTCAAAAATCTGGGGGTGAGGAGCTGGAGGAGAACCCCAGTAAAAGAGGATTCCATCAGCAGGAGCTGAGAGCCCACAGAAAGTCCCAAAAGTCCTGCAGAGATGGGGACATCTCTGGTCTGCATGGACCCAGCAGGATCTGCTGAGAGAGGCTCAAAGCACCTCAGCTCACTCATAGACTTATTTTTTGGACAGTGTGAACTTATTCTCAAGGAAAAAACAGAGATGAGGGAAAATATATAAATAGTTGTGTATTTTAAGGAAAATTTGGGAAGGAAGGAAGACAGTGTGACAGGTTTTGTTGTTCCAGTAACATCGCTGTCCTTCATTTCAGTAAAAGAAGACTTTCAAAATCTGCTTTTCTGTGTATGTAAAACTCCTGCGATACAAATTTGATCACATTTGCAAGGATTAAAGGATTTGATGTGCAGAATGCATTCTCTTCCTAAGCATGACAAATGGAAGCAATTTACAGATGGCTTCTGAATATTTCCCTGAAATTATTTTCCTGTTCTGTTTTGGTTTGGCTTTTTGTTTTGTTTCGGGGTGGGTTTTTTTGTGGGTTTTTTTTCCTTTTTCTTCTTGTGTGCCACTAGAGATCAGCATATTTTTAGATATTTAAGCAATCATAATGTCAACATAGGGGCTTAAAAAGGATCCTGCATAACTATCGAGTAGCCAAATTACTCATGACTGGCAAAACAAAATGAATAAAGTCAGGCCTGAAGGCATTGAGAAAGCAACTTTTTGCATCCAGCTTTCATATTCCCTTATTCCCTTGTTTTTTTCTGAGGCTTTGGGCATCTCTGCATTTCCATTATGTTAGTTTTATTTCCCCCCAAACCCTCCTTTGTATGGCACAAAAACGAATGTGTACTACAGGAGCTCTCCCCCTTAAACCCATTATTGGCTTAACGCATTAATAATTTTGAATACACATCTTTTACTCCAGAAACAGCGGCAGGATCCTTCTCAAACTTCCAGGTGTTTATATTGAATTAAAATAAATACAGGTTTTCACGTGTCCTCAATTTCTGGCTGTGTGAAACCAGACTTTCTCACTTTTACAAATTGACTAAAGCTTTGTGTTTCATCCCTGAGGACCCGGGAGAGTTGGGGATGAGTTCCCTACCTTTGAAGAAGTTCTCTCTCCTCTAACACACGTTTTCTGACTCCACTGGTCACTCTTCGAGGTCATCAGTGCTGGGAAATTGCCACTCAGAGAAGAGCTGATCCTTTTTCCCTTTTGTCTCCCTGGTTTTAGCCCCACCTGGGCTCCGGCAGCGATTCCTGCACATCTGGGTTTTACAGATTTCAGCCTCGCCGTGTCCGTCCAGGCTTTTGCATGGGGATGAATAAAATGTGATAAATGAGCGTTTGCACAGTGCAATAATTGTGTTTTTCTTCGGCGGCGGCGTGCTGGGTTTGGGCAGGACGTTCCCGACAAGCCGGGTTTGTCAGCACATCCTAAACTGGGGTTTGTGATTAAAAAACAACAGCTCCAGCAGCAGGGCTCGCAGTGGCTGCTGCTGTTACAGGGGTTTGAGATTAAATGAATAATCAGATATTTTTAAGTTAGTTATAACTTCTTCAATTAATTTTTTTTTTTTTTCTTGAAAACGTCCAGATCTCAAAGACCAAAGCTTGGATATCTTTTTAATCATGGTCAGACTTTCCTCTAATGTCCACAGTCCTAATTTGCTGGGAACTTTAAGTAGCAGGAGCTCCATTCATTTGATTTAGGATTTCTATCAAGGAGAATAAGATCCAAACCATAATTCCACAGGTCCCCTGCAAAGAAGCCTTTGGAGTTAGAGTGATCAATAAAAAAAAAGTAAAAAAAAGGAAGGAAATTTATTAACAAATAAAAATCTTAATATTTAGATATGTAGAAGGACCTTTATGCCTCCTACTTTCATAACTGATTGAAGAAGTTAATTTCAAATCAAGGATGCACAATGATGGATAAAAGAGTTTCCTATATTAACAGGAACTCATGTAAATGTAATCACTGGAAGTTGTTTCAACTCCTTATAAAAGGAAATGGAAATAAAATATTGATTGTTTAATGATAACCAAAAAAGAATAAAACAGAAGGAGGAGGGAGAGAGAATCCAAGGGATTTTGCAAAGATGCTTTTGCTCGACTTTTGGTGTAATTAGAGAAACTTCTTGCAGCATGGGGAAAACTGTGTCCAAGTGAACAGAGCTTGGTGGTACCAAATTCCAAATCCCATCTCAGGAGGAGGGATCCAGCAGGATTGAGCGAGACAGTGGGCAAACATGAGGGGGGAAAAGGGTGATGGGAAGCTTTGGAAAACATCTTTTCAGCAGCAAGACAGTTGCTTGTCCCTCTGGCTTCTCTTTAGCTGAATTTTCTGTGACAGAAGGGAAAAAACCAACACCCTTCATTAGCCTTGTAAATCCTGGCCTAGAAAGCCCCAGGGAGCTTGCTCCCAAGAAAAAAGAATCCTTTGCACAATAACTGCACATTTTCAATCAGTCCTCTTGATCCCTGCTTTTGCTTATTCCCAAAAATCTGCCAAGTCTGTTGAACTTCCTCAGAGTGACCCTCCCATTTAATTCATGGGCCATTTTGTATTTACAGAGAGGTCAATAAAAGCTTTCCAGAGCTCCAAACCTCCCTGTAATGGTTGTCCTGAGCAATCCAGCCTGAAGAGCCCCAACAGGAAATTGGTAAAGCAGCAGCCAATTTCCTTTTGCTTTTTTACTGCCTTTTGGTCTTCCTGCTCTGTTCATATCCCCACTGCTGAATTATTCTAGAACTGGTGGGATATTTCCAGCGCCACATATGGAGGAGAGCTCATATCATTCCCAGAATTTTATGTCAGGTTAATCAAATATTGGATTTATTTAATTAATAATAGATGTAAGGTTAAAGCAAAAGAGCAACGATGAAATTTGGTTTCTGCTCTGATTTTGTTAGTGTGACTTTGGACCAACTGTTATACAGACCTTTTGTTCCTCTAGCTCAAAATTTGGGCAATGCCTATGGATTTTCCAGGCTGAGGTTGAGGAGCTTTGAGACCTTTGGGCATGGGGAGCAATGCAATGGGGTGATACCCTGACCTTCTGCCACCTGCTCCTGCTTCTAAACACAGAAAAGAGAATCTGTTATTGGGAAAAGCGAGGCCATGGCATTATGAAATATTTTAGTTAATAAACTCGCTTCACAAAGGCTGCAGCCACCCTGGCAGTGACTCGTTGGAACAGCTCTGATGAGTGAATTGTTGACACTGAGTACCAGATGTCTCCAGTAAATGCATTTCCAGGTTGTTCCCTTCAGATGATGGTGAGCCTGCGTCCCCATTCCTGCCTGGAACACCAATCCCAGCTCAGCCTCAGCCCACAGAGGGGCAGCTCGTGTGCTCCACTGTCACTGTGACACACAGAGGGAACACAGCAACACACACAGCAGGTGTTCAGGCAGAGAAAAAGGAAAGAAGTCTCCAGTTTATTGCTGACCTCGTATCTCTCAGTTTCTGGAGAGTGACCAGAGATTGGACAGAGCAGTTCCCACCTCTCCATCTTCACTGGTCACTGGAGAAGTCCATCAGGTGAGATCTTTTCACAAGGAATGCAAACATGATCCTTGTTCATCTTACAATTCATGAGAACTGACTCCATTGTACCAAAACAAATCAGAAGGATGATTTTCAGGGACAGCACTCCATGGCAGCTCTGTGAGTCTGGGGACACCAGGGACGTGGCCTTCAAAATCCTCTCCCCACCAGCATCCATCGATGGCCTGGAGCACTGAGGGACTGCCCAGCCTCCTCTCCCACCATCCCAGGAGAGCACCGAGTGCTAATTTGGATGCCTGGGCTGCCTGGCAGTGCCTGGGGAATGTTCAGCATCTTGGAAAGCCCTGGCTGTCCCTGACAGCAAAGGTCCTGAGTGCCCAAACAGATCAATGCTGATGTTGGAGGCACCTAATGCAGCACCCCCTGAGCCTCCCTCCGGACCCACAGCCTCAGACCCTTGTCTGAGATCAACAATTCCATGAAATCCTCTCCCAAAATAGGCAGAACAGAGGAAGGTGTTTAAGGAACAGCTGGATGTGGCACTCAGCACTCTGGTCTGGTTGACAACGTGGTGATCAGTCAGAGGTGGGACTTGATGATCTCAGAGGCCTTTCCCAATTGATTCTGGGATTCTGGGAAAACTAGCAGGGGGTGGTGTTTGTGTGTTCTCTGCTGTGATAATGATCACAGCACAAAGTTTTGGTCTCTGCCCTTGTAACTTCTCTGTACTTTCTTCAATGGCTGCTTTAAGCAAAATAAATGAAGAGATCCTTGAGCTCGCTCAGGGACCCCTTTGCCTCAAGGAAGGCTTCTAAATCTTTGTGTCCTTGTGTATCTAGTCAAAAGGATATCCCCTTTTCCCCCTGAAAAATAGAATATTGCCAGCACAAGGAATATGCTTTTATCCCAAACAGATGAAAAAAATTGCTTGGAAAGTTAGAGAGAAATTAAACTCTCCTTCCCTGGTTGGTGCAAACCCATTTAAACCCGAGCCTTTTTGTGCCATGGATGGATGTTCTGGCTGTGTTTGGGAAGTATAAACCCCCCATTCTTGGTTTCCACCTGCACAGGATGGGGTCTTCTAGTCTGGGGTACCTTGACAAGCTCTAGGAACTTCGTGTGGGTGCAAATCTATGTTTGAAACTACCAAAACTATTCATTTGAGAGAGGAAGACACCAAGTTTTCTTCATGATTAAGCAACTGAATGGGAGTTTTGAAGCCCAGGATTTAGACTTGGTCGCTCCACACCCCCCAGTTCCTGAGCCTGTGTCCATGTTTTCTGCTATTATTCTAAGTGATGTCTTTGCTGTTGCTCAGGGCATGGATATTGCTGTAGATCCTGATATAAAGGAAGTGCTGTGACAGCAACTTTTCCTTAGCCACAGGACACTGTTTTTTCATTGTTGTCAGGTCCCTTTGTCTTTAGACTTACACATTTTCCACTCATTTTGTGGGAATCAAAAATATTCTAAATTGAGATTAATAAAGAAAAATACTATGGTGGAGCAATACCATTTTTATTAATTTTGCTTCGTGCATGAATAAAATTCAGGGTCATATCTGAAGTTTTCCTGCAGCACTCAAGGCCTTTGGTCCTTTGGTTCTGACTTTTGAAGCCTGGGAAGAAAACACAAATCGGAATAATCATGGTTGTGATCCCTGGAATTTATTCACTTATGGAAAGAAAGTCTCTCATGTGGAGGAGATTGCAGCCACAAAGTCTGAAAGGATTGGGTTACCTGTCTTGTCTCGTGTTGTCTTTTGTGCTGGTTATGTATTGCTTCAAAGGTACAAAAATAACAGCTCTCATGTCTGAAATATTTTCCTTAGTTTTGCCTCTTGGTCATAAAAAGTAATCTGATCTTTTTTTTTTCTTGTGAGGTTTCTTGTAGGTTTTTGCTCTTCTTTGTGTCTTCAGCCTTGAGTTTAATTTTTGTCAGTTAACCTCCTGCCTCAAACACTGATTTTCTCTTCAGGCTACCACTTTGATTCTTCTTGTCAATCCCAAACTTAGCAAAACTATGGATGTGCATATATTATTTTTTCATAATTATCAAGTTTATTCTCTCTTTTTTTCTCTCTCTCTTCACCCCTTCAGGATCTTTCTGGCAAGGATTTCACTCTCCTGGGTTTCAAAGCTGCGAGAATTACAATTCACTCCGAGTTCAAGCCTTTGTTTAAGACAATGTCCTCAGGGTTATGGGGTATGTTAAATGGCAGAAGAAAAACTCCTGATCTGGGTCTCCTGTTTGGCTGTTTTGTGTCAGGTGGGTTGTGGGTTTTCTGCTCCTGTCCCACTTTGACACTCAGATGGATTTCACAGAAGCCAATTCTGCAGTCAGGGGGATTTGGGTGGGATTTCCCTTTGGTTTTGGCCATGGTGAAGCATCAGGGCCTCCCATGTCTTCTAAAACTCTAGGATTATCACCACTCCTTTATTTATTCCTTTTTAAGCAAAGGGCTGGAGCATGGCTCAGCCCACTCTAATCCTGGCCCTGGATGAGGTTGATCCCTGGGAAAAGGCATGTGGGGGAACTCCCCACAGCTCTGGACCTTGGCATTGCACCTGTGGATTTTAGTGGTCTCTACTGAAGCTACAAAGAGAATTTTGGTTATTTCATATATTTTTGCCTCTGTTTTTCTCCTTGTAGCTGAAAGACTTTGTAGTAACACTTGACACCTGGAAAGAAGAAGAGCCTGTACCAAGCCCATGGGTTGCCAGGGGATTAGCCCAAGGGATTCCCAGTTTTTGGGGACCCCACCACAGCTCTCACACCACACACATCTCCTTACATCAGTGCAGGAGGGGTGAGCTGAGCCTGGCAGTGATGTCCCCTCAGTTGTGACTCCCCAATGTCCCCTCAGTTGTGACTCCCCAGCTCCCAGGATTCCAGCTCAGGGAGCCCCTGGTGCTGCCTCACTCCTGGCACAGGAATTCCCATGGAGTGAGCAGCACGTCCTGGCTTTCCAGGCTGGATGAGCCTTTCCCATTTCATTTTAAGGAAAGACTCTGATAGGTATTTTCTCCCTTCACACAACAAAAAGTCAAGATTTATGAAATGGAAGCAAAGTGTTTAAATTTTTTATAGACTGAGAAGATGAAGCTTTGGCCAGCTCCATCCAAAATTTCCCTGGTTCCCCATAAGAAGATGAATTGGAGTGGAAAAGAGTGGTTGTCCTCAGTGCTGCACAGAGCACCATCAACGTGTTCCCTCAGCCTTGTCACTTCCCTGTGCGTGGGAATCCAAGGTGGATCTTTATGGGTCTGTATTCCCACGACCTCTGGTGTTCTTCCCCTCATTTGCTGGTTTGTTTTGTTACCTGGATAGAGCTCTGAGGCTGGTAGTGGCACTTGGAAAAAGCTATTCCTGGTGCAGGCTCCAATTGCAGCTCTGATGAAGGAGATGAGATAAACTTCTCATCTGAGCATCTCCAGCACAATAAGGGCTGATAAAGAAATGCAAAGAGCATTGCAAAACACCATTTATTACTGTTTTCAGTGGTGGTGAGTTCTCCAAATGAATCCCTGAAGAGCTGGACTTTTCACAGTTGATGCTGTTGGGATTTCAGCAGGCTGTAGTCACTCTGCTCTCTTCTGTCCCTGAATCCCCAATAAAAAGGAACACCCAGCTTTGGACTGGAATTTGTTTTAATCAAATACTTGTGTCTTATAGCAGGGATTTAAAATAATCACCATCCAGTGTTAAGGGATACGACATGGAATACTGGAAAACATTCCCAAGTTCTTTGGAATGTGATCACCAAGGAGTTCATTTTCTGCAAGGTCTTAAAAATACAGCCATGTAGTAAAAAAACTTTATTTCATTGTCTGGCTATTCCTCCAAGTCCCTTCCTTCCTGGAATGTTCATTAAATTTAGTTTCATGCTGTCTGTAAATATATATATATGCATAGGAATATGCACATACATTGTTCTCTTTCCTCAGAAGGCTGGGTGGGCTGCCAATTATTAGGATTTTAGATTTTAGGGAATTGGTACTGATGCTGGAATTTCTCTGTGTGCTAAGATGTGACAGAACAAGTTTGCTCCTCCTGTGGGTGGTTTCCCTCCCTGCTGCTGCCTCTGAATCACGGCCCTACCTTGTGTTGATCAAAACACTCTGAACCCGTCTTCTTTTTCTTTTTCCCATTATTTTTGGTGGGTCTTTTTTTTTTTTACCAAGAGCACACAATATTGACTTGAGGATTCCAACACAGCTGCCTGGCAGTGTTAATCAATGCTCTCTGCTTGCTCACATCGTACTGCCAGTGTTAGATCATGGTGACAAGAGCAGAACAAGCTTGCTGCAGCCTTGGAGTAAATGATCACTGTGCCCGTCACTGCGAGCTGCCTTTGGAGCAAATATTGCTTCCTGCATGGTGGAAATCAAACAATAACTGCTTCTCTTCTCTTCTCTTCTCTTCTCTTCTCTTCTCTTCTCTTCTCTTTCTCTTCTCTTCTCTTCTCTTCTCTTCTCTTCTCTTCTCTTCTCTTCTCTTCTCTTCTCTTCTCTTCTCTTCTCTTCTCTTCTCTTCTCTTCTCTTCTCTTCTCTTCTCTTCTCTTCTCTTCTCTTCTCTTCTCTTCTCTTCTCTCTTCTCTTCTCTTCTCTTCTCTTCTCTTCTCTTCTCTTCTCTTCTCTTCTCTTCTCTTCTCTTCTCTTCTCTTCCCTTTTCCCTCACCCTTTTCCCTCATGCCTTTTCTCTTTTCCCTCACCCCTTTCCCTTTCCCTTTCCCTTTCCCTTTCCCTTTCCCTTTCCCTTTCCCTTTCCCTTTCCCTTTCCCTTTCCCTTTCCCTTTCCCTTTCCCTTTCCCTTTCCCTTTCCCTTTCCTTTTCCCTTTTCTCTTTTCCCTTTTCTCTTTTCCCTTTCCCCTTCCCTTTTCCTTTCCCTTTCCCCTTTTCCTTCCTCTCCTTCCCTTTTTCCCTTTTCTCTTTTCCCTTTTCCCTTTCCCTTTTCCCCTTTTTTTCCCTTTTCCCCTTTCCCTTCCCCTCAAATCATCCACTCCCCATTGTTTCACCCTTCTTACTGGTGGTTCTGTTAGATCCTCGCTTGTTACATCTCGAAATTAAATAAAACCCTCCTTTGTGCTGACAACTTCATTGTACTCAGCATTCAAAATATCAAAGGCTGAATGCTAAATGTTCCTAATGCAAAGTGTCAAGAGTGCAGTCTGGGATAATAGAATACATGTCTTGCAAACTTGCACTTTAATATGGCAAACTACTTGGTCAGCAAGCAAATTAATTCATTTATGATTTGATATTATTGCCAGCAGTGGGTCAGCTTGTGCAGGCAGCTCTGTTGAATTTTGCTGCTGCTGCTCAGTGTCTGCTCTATTTGCAGATGCCTCCCAGAAAATGAGTGTTTGGGATCAGTGCAATGTTATAATTTCAGCGATTTCCCTTCTATATATCACTTCACCTCGTTTTTTAATAATATTTTTCCAAGTGCATCTCCACTGTTCAAAGGGACCAAACCCTGTTTTCTGCAATTATCCGGTTATCCTTTGGAAATTCCAGTGGTTGTGCTGCATGAATTGATTGTGCAGATGTTGAAAACACAAACAGATGAATCCAGTGAAATGTTGTCAGTGCTGTGTTGTCTCCCACAGTTCCACAAAGAAACTTGAACATATTTTCTGGCAGAGCTGCTCATTTTCCCAGGGGGATATTTGCAATCCTACCTCTGTAGTTTGTGAATATCAAATGAATGGTAAATATTAACCTCTGAGAGCTAGAATAATGTGAAAAATTACAAAAGTAAATGTTAGCAGAAATATCTGTTACACAGGCAAAGAGAGAGACAGCACAGAAAGGATTTATGTTATTTTTGAGTCTTGGCTCGTACGGGAAAGTTGTGAATCTTTCTATTGAAAGGAAAGGAAGGCCCAATTTTTCAAAAGCAGCCTTGAAGGTTTGTTTTTCAGAGTTCAGTGACCCGATTGAAAGAACAGCTCTCTGTAAAAATAATTATGGACAAAGGAAAAAATAAAAACTTGACATACTGTAAAAGTTACAACTGCAAACAGATTTTCATTCTCTTGTACAAAAAAAATCCCCCAACAAAACAACCCAACCCCAAAACCAAATGGTGAACAAATTTTATTGTTCTCTTTCTTACAGGAAAAAAGACTTGGTGACCCTTTTGACTGTGTCCTCCTTGATTGATACTCCTTATGAGGAGCACACATCTGTAACTTATTTTTTCATCTCTCAGTGATGTCTCAGGGATGGGTATATTGAGATCCTGAGTGATGCCAGAATGGGGTTAAATAATCCTTTGCCAAAACAAATACCTGTAAGTGAAATAATGTGGAAGTATTTACAGAACAGTTTTTAAAGCAGAGATGCAACACTGATTTTTTGGAGATGAATTTTGGCTTTTGGGCATGGTGTGTGCCTGATTGGGATATTTCTCAGGGAAACACCTGTTCCACCACTGCTCTGATTTGGGGTGATTTTCCACAAAAAAATCAACGGTGAAATCAAAACGACAAAAGATATTCTGGTCCCTTCCATTAGGTGGGATTCTTCCTGCTTTCCTCAGACAATGCCAAAGCCAGCCCTGCTCCTTTCCTGCATCCGTGGGCACAAAGCACCTCATCCCTCAGAACATCTCAAACATCGAGCTGGCTTAGCTGCGCTGCTGCAAGCAAAAAATGTTGGAGATGAGCTTGTAGGCCATGACAGAATGTGATCTCCTGTGCTGCCTGCTCCCTCTTTACGGGCAGCCTGGAGCTCTTCCTGCCACAACCCTGTCATCCTCTTCCCTTGGCCCATCCCAGCAGTAGCATCAGCAGAAATACCCTGGAAGATCACACTGGGCTGGAAGCCAATGCAGATTTATGTCTTTGGGTTGATTCTTTTCCTCCCCCCACCCTTTGTGAGCTGCCTTTGATTTAAAGAGCAGCTTTAAATCTCGGCTGAGGTGTTGATCTAGGGACCAGGGCTTGGCAGAGGGCTCATGCTGACTGGCCCCTGGCAGGACATTTGGCCCAAACTCTGCTCGTGTGCTGGGTTCCTGCCCGTTTAAAATCCATTTGATGCTCCCTTCTCCTTGGAAATTGGCACTGAGGGAGGCTTTGGGTTGGTTTATTTCCTCATCGATGGTGATTCCCAGCTTCTGGTGTGTGATGCAGGATGGCAGCTCAGTGTGCCCGTGCAGCAGGGCAGGGATGCCCCCCACACTCAGGGGGATCAGGACAACCCCCCTAACAACCAATAGTTGAGTTAGTGTTCAAATGATCAATACTGGTTTTGTCAGTGCTAATCAATTCACCAGCTAATTTTCATTGGGAGAATAATTTCACATTCCACTGGGCTGGGACTAAAGTCATTGCCCCTGAGCCAAGCTTAAATCTAACTTTTTCCTGAAGTAGTCTATCAAGGCAAATTTGTGTTCAGGTACCACCAAAGTGAAAGCACTGAGCAGCAACTAACTTAGAGCAGCTCTTAGTCTTTACCAAGGCCCCCACATCTGCAAGTGTTCATCTGTGTGCTGTCCCCAGCCCTGCTGCTGGGTTGTTGTTTTGTCATTAACATTAATCGTGTCTTTAGATGCGCGCTCCGTGTTTAATATTAATCACCACGGTTTGGATGTTGACTTTCCCTCTTTGCTGTGGGGTGCTCAGAGGCCCCGAGCATGTCCAGTGAGGCAGAAGGAGGGAAGTGCATTAGGAGCCCCCTGAGGAGGAGGCACAGCACTTAAAGGACAGAGATGCTCTTTGGGCGTGGCTCTTTGGGGGGGTTTGGGCTGCATTAGGGGCAGTGGTTGTGCTTCCTCCCTGGGGAACATCCCAGGGCAGGCTCTTCATCGGTCAGGAAGGAAAACTTCCCAGAGAAGGGGAGCTGAGGGTGGGACCACGCTGGGAGCTCCTGCTGGTCCATCAGGAGTGGGAAGCCTGGTCTGGATGGGCTGGCAGCCACCTCGCCCTGAGCTCTTCCAGGAGGAACAGGAGATGCTGCAAGACCAGGTGAAGGATGCTGGTGCCTTAAGTTTTAGCTTTTATATTTTTTAGATTCTGTGCTGTTTTGGTGGGTAGTTTTCAATTTTGTATTAAGTCCTACTCAGCTCTCTTCTCAAAGGAGAGACACAAAAGTTTAGTCTAGTTTGATACCAAGGACAACTTTCAGACCATAGAATGAAAACAATGGTGAGGTGAGAAAAAACCCAAGGAAAACAGATCTTCATAACCTGAAGCTATGGTTGGACAATTGATTCTAATGTACTAATGGACCAGAATTTATAAAAGTAAGAGACCTCATGATCAGTCATCCCTTTTGTGATCATTTTGGGGTGCATCTTAGGTGTAGCCTGGCTAAACTCTTGTGCTGCCCAGGTGTGCCCATTAAAGCCTCCTAATAAATCCCTGCTTTATCCTTCTGGTCTCTGTTCCAGCTCAGCCTCTGGAAGGCATCAGGGCAGGCTCTGCGTGGCTCCAGGGGATGGTAAATTCCTGGGGTTTTGTAGTCAGTTGGGCGATATGTTCTGCTAGGAAAAACCCACAAGTTTTCAGGTGCTTCTCACCTACTCCACCTCCTCATCAAACCAACCTCCACACAAAGTCACAGAGTGACTTCAACTCATTTAGCTGTCACTCGAATGACAACTCATTTAGTTGTCAGCACAGACTAACACGAGATGTCAGAGTTGCTCTTCAGACGACAGAGATATTGGAATATTGTCTTTTAGATACTTAGGCAGTGATTAAATTCATAATAAAGCATTATTCCTATTGTGGCTTGGGCTGTTATTTCATTTGGGTTTTTTTTGGTTTTTTTTTTTTCCTCAGGTGTTTGCCGGGTTCTCCTTCCCTTGGGATGCAGAGGAAATGTGTGGGGTCCCTGCCCACACTGCCAGGAAGCTCCAACCCCCCTCTCCCATCCCACACCCACCAAAGGAGGTGCTGGAAGAGGCACTTTTGACAGTGACTTCTACAAACCACAGGGAAAAGCCCAGAGTTGAGATGTCTATTAAATACAGTTCAAACAACACAGCCCAGATCCGTTATGATATTTTAAAATAAGTTCTTAAAATAAGGAATTGCCTAGCGAAGGCAGTCATTAGTGCAGGTTTCATTAGGGTGGCAAGTTATCAAGTTACGGAGTAATTTAAATTATATCTATTGAAATATCCTTTTTACATGAAACAGGGGGCATCGGGCTTGTAAAATAGACTGGGGCTTAAATGTAAGCTAATAAATATCTAATAAGTTCCAGCAAGTGTTTAAAGGATCTAACAGACAACATTCTGAACAAATATTGTACCGTGTAACCGGAGCGGCCTCAGACAGCCCTGGAAGCAGGAGTGGATCATTTTATTTGCTTTTTCCAGGTCTTCCCATGCCATGACCCTCCTCTAAAATCACATTTGCACCCCCAACCTCTACCTGAGCCCAGCACCGGACTCTGTTTCCCCAACTAATTCACTAACGAGTCCTCCGTGTGCCTTCGGTGCCTCCTATCCATTATCCTCATTTAATAGTTTAGCCTAAGGATGTCTCCCAACATAAATAATCTTCCACGATGCTTAGATAGCACAGTTGCGTTTCTTTTTGTAGCAAAAGGGAACTATCTCAAAGCATTTGACCAGGTTTTGAATCATGGAACACACGACAGAGCAGGTAAAGAACCTGCCCAATTCTTTTTTTTTTTTTTTTCTTTTTAGGTGGGGGATGTTTTATCCCACCAGCGCTGCATCTCCCACACAGACAGAAATTCATCCAACATGTGTTCAAGTCGTTTTCTCCCTCTGACTTTTAGCTGGCCACGTAGACTTTTAAACCACCCTTTCTGCCTTAAATGTAGTTTTAAATTGCACCTAATATTTGGTAGGTAATTCTTTAAAGCTGTTAGCACCTATTCACAGTGTAAGTAGGGGGATTTTTCTTTTTCATGTGTGCCTTCTGGGATGTTAAAGGATCCAAGACTGGGGATGTAATCTCAGTCCAGAACTGATCTCTGCACTTTCCTGCAAGGGTGAAATGGGAAAAGTAAAATATTACCTTATTAAAAATTGCTCAAAACACATCTTCCTCGTTAAATATGCAGAGCTATTCAAAAATATTACCTTTCTGGGAACAGCAACAATACTCTGATTACCCGAGTTACTATTTCCAGGACTTGGTTTACTGCTAAGGAAAAATTAGGACTCCAGGTGAACAAATGAATTCCTGCATTTTCTGAGGGTCAAAAAATGAACATCCCATACTCTGGAGGGGTGAGAGCTTGTGTCAGTTAATGTGAAGGTAGGAGTCACTCAGATTTGACCACGTAATTAAAAGAAGCAGGGGATAAAGTCAGTAAACACACTGTGTTAGTAGTCAGAAAAGCCCAGGGCTAGGAGAAATTAAAGCACTATAAAATTGAAGAGTTTGTACTCTCATTAAGATATTCCTGTAAGGAATATCTTAATATCACCAGCATCAAGGAGGAGAGGCTGAAAGCAAGGTTCCTCACACCGATATAACTTTGGCACTCATGCTTACAGTATTTACAGTACTACAGGCTTCTCCTTCACAAATTAAATGAATTTGGAACCACTTACAGGCAAAGTCCGTCCATGTCTGAATCTCTTCCAGGCTTCTCTTGCAAACTACATTTTCTATACATAAATCATCCTACAACTCTCTCAGTAAAATTAATTCCACACACTGTGTCTGCTAATGAGAGTCCACCCAATATTTTGCTATTGCAGACACTCATCAGTCGCTTTAATTCACAGGAAGCAATCAGCATCTGCCGAGCAGAGAGTGCACAAAAAGATGTCTTTAGCATTTATTGAATCTAAATGTTTGCAATGCTTCCTCACCTCCGAAGCAGTCCCACGCAGCAGGTATTTTAGGATTAAGGTTCCTGGAGAACTGTTGCCTTCTTCAGGAATACTCTAGCCCCTAAACCAAATACGTGCTAAATGATTGAAGAATACCTTGTAAATCATTTACCTCTTCCTGCTGTTAGTTTTCAGCGGATAGTGTTTACTCCGTTCCCAACGTGACGGCAAAGTTAAATTTTCATTTTGCTGAAAAAGAGCAAAAGACGGTGAAGCCTTTCTGCTTGTTATTGCCTAATGTGGAAGGAGCTGGTTCTCAATCCCATGGATCACAGATGTCCTGTCAGGGCTCATATACACTGAGTGAAGTATTTGCATCCCCGAGCCTGCTGATAGACTGAGCATGTTTGTCTACAAAGTGCTTTTAAATGAACTAATACATGATTCATGCGGGCTGCATTGAGCAGAACACCAATCTGTCTGGACACACTTTGCTGTAGGCTTGACAATAGGAACATTTCTCTAGGTGAGACAGGTACAACCATCCCCTGGAAAAACCCAGGCAGCCAGAGCTGACAGTGGCCTGGCACATCCCAGCCCTGCACGGGTCACTCCAAGCCCTGGTTGTGTTTGGGATTTTCTTCCTCCTGCCTCTCCCTGGGTGCTCATGACACGAGCTGTGTCTGCTCAGTCATGCTTGAGCAGGAGAGGAGACTGCACCACCTTTATTATTTATACAGGGATACAATAAGATTCCTTGCAGCGGAGGAGGGAAGAAAAAAAAAAAATTGATCCCAAGTATACTGTTTCCTATTGAACTAAATAGATTTTTAATCGAGTCTCTGTTCCTTTGGGTAATTGACTTAACAGTGCGGGCAAATTAATTTCAGATAAACTATAGCTGGGATTTTCCAAGGAGCACAAGGGTGCTGGGGAGTCAGCTCCAGTGCAGCGAGAGCAGGGCAAATATCTTAATTCCTCTGGAATTTCCAGATGCATTTAAACATTGCAACCCAAACGTTTAGACCCGGAGCTGAATCTGGCAGCTTTCATGTGAGCGAAACTCCCGCTGAAGTCAGTCAAAAAAACTGACTGGGAAAAGACAGCAGAAAATGGCTCCAAAAATTCCCAAGTGCTCCTGAATGTGTTACACACACATAACCTCCTCCCTGCATTTAATAACCTCATCTGAATGTCGCTCTTTGCAAGGCATTGTTGTGTGAGGCTTTCTGTGATGTTTGGCACCAGCACCTCGCTCGGGATCTCATCTGCCCAGAAAAAAAACCTTGGGGATAATTTTATTTTCTGGTGACCCAACCAAGCAGCCCATTCCAGTGGTGGCAGGGTGGGGAGCAAAATTAGCATCGTTCTGCAGCTTCGAGACATTCCTCTCTAGTAAAGCTCCTTCTGGAAAGTCTGGAAAAAAAAAAAAAAAAAAGGAAAAAAAAGGAAAAAAAAAAAAAAAAAAAAAAGAAGCCAAAACCAAACAGGGAATTTGGAGCATTCTGAGTTCTACTGAAGTAATAAACATCCGAGGGAAAATCTGTGCCCTGAGGGGTTCTCGGGCGTTGTTCCCGTTCGGTTTTCCCAAATCCAGAGCCCCAGAGAGACAAGGGAAGCTGCATTCATTCCCTTGTCCAGGCTGGCAGCAAAGCGAAGGCCAGAGGAGGAGCCCGAGGGCTGCATTTTCAGCCCTGATGGCTTTTGTCTTGTTGAGACAGGCAACTTTAGACATTTTACCTCCCTCCAACGTCAAACCTGTGAAATCCTAAATCTTTTACATAGAACTCCGTGCCTATAGCAACGCACACAACAAAACTCCTTCCAGTGTTTCGTAAGGAAATGAAAAATACACGATTTAAGAATTAGTAGCTGCTTTCCATGGCTGAAAAAATTATATTGTGCAGACTGGAAACAATAAAAATACCGCTGTTATTATTAAAGAAAATTTACTGTATGGAAAGGTTGCGTTTTACATATTTTGGTGCCTTAGTCATCTGACTTCAGTAATTAAAGAGAAAATCAACTGAAGTATAATTAAAATGAAATTATTCCTCAGTTGCCAGTTGCAACTGTCATGAAATCAAGGAATATGACAAATCATACTCTGTATTATTTACATGTTCTGAAAGAAAGGATAAATAAATGTCCATATAACTTTTCTCCCAAATAAATCTTAATAAAAATATTTGTAGTATTTTTCCTCTCTGCAGCTGTTTGCAAAGCTGATGATTTGAGATGATTTGTCATATTTTCTGTTATTTTGTCATATCCTGTTAACCTGGCTGCTTTTATTGGCATATTCTGAGTTTCCATCCAAAATTTTATCATTTATTATCAAAATTACCATCCAAAACTCTGGTTGGATGAGGTTTGGCTGCTGGATGGAAAGGGCTGAAATGATGCTGAGCTCTGATGGCACCCTGGTCAGGGAAGCTTGGATTTGTGAATTTGTTCTGGGACAAACTGGATATAAAGAAAATGAATTAAAAGGAAAAAATATACCATTCTGATCTGAAAAGCAGGAAACACTGGGGTGTTTTTTTTTGGTTTTTTTTTTTTTTTTTTTTTTTTTTTAATTTTTATATTCCAAATAAAAACCTTTAATTAGAAGGTTATTAGCAATAGCAAATAATAGATTCACTAAGAGGAATTTTCAAAGTTCATGTAAAAACCTGATACTTTTTCCAGGTTTCTCCAGCAATAAGGATGAAAGTCAGAGCAGATGAGGGAAACTCTTTTTCCTCTCTGCTGCTCCCCTTTTCCTTGTTTGGTTATTTGCCTGCCTGGATCACCTGGGATGCAGAAGCCAATCTTCTCAGCAGAGCTTTATGCCAACTCAAATATTTTTCCTTTTTTTCCCTTAGAAGTGCATTAATATGATATTTAATAGTTTCTAGAAATTGTCACGTGGAAGGAGGGAGGGGTCGCCCACAAAGGCTCTGGACTACTGCAGGGAATTCAGGATATTATGATGAATTTTAAAAAATAAATATTAAACACATGATTTAGCTGGTTTTCCTTCCTTTCTTTGCAAGCAATATGAAATTAAACACTATTTTAAAAGAACTTGCCTTTTTCCCCTGTTGCTTAGCTCATTGCCCTCAAAACTTTGAACTCGACTCAGCTGTTAATTATCCCACAGTGACAGATTCCTATTGGCTCTTCCTACTGGTTTGCTCCATTAATTTCTTTTCCAAAACACAGCACCTGCTGAACAACCCCACTCTGTTTCTGACCCCTCCAAAAGTGCTGCTCTGGAGGTTGGACCCACTCCTTCCCCTGCCAAAAGGGGATGCTGGATGCACGTCCAGGATCACTGGGAATAAACTGGGGCTCTGCAAGGCTTCCTAACTGGGAATGGAGCTCCTTCCTGCTCCCACTTAACCCCTGTGTTATTCCAGAACAAGCCTGTTGAAATTAGGGGAGTTATCCTGGCTTAACACCAATGTAATTGAGAGCAGAATCTGGCCCCATGCTCTTGGCTTGACTACTTTTTTGGCAGATTTGGCCACTAATGCTCTCAATGGGTTTTGAGCTTACATTTAATGGCATTACATTTATTTTAATATTTTTTTAAATAGCTAGTGTAAATTGATTCTACTAAAAAAAAAAAAAAAAATCCCTTTACCTACTCGTGTTCATTTGTATTTCAAATGGCCCATTACATTTTCACTAACAATCATTAGAGCTGTGTGAGCTTATTGAAGCTTGGGCTTGGACTGAAACTGTAAAAACTGCCAGGTCTGGATTTTTTTAATGCTGAAAATAGCACTAGAAAATGGCCATTTTTTTTTTTTTTTTTTTTTTTTTTTTTTTTTTTTTTTTTGCTATAATACATGACTAAGTAACCTGAAATATGGTTAAGCTGTAGTGAAGAAATACACTGCTTTATTTTTTAGGTCCTTCAGTGGAAAATACAGGCACAGCCTGGATGAATCTGATACTCAGATTAATACATTAATATTAAATCTTCCAGACTTAGGCAGAGCCACTGGCTGTAATTTTAATTCCAAGCCTGACAAGAAGTTGCTTCCAAACTTTGAGGAGCCGTGAGCACAGAAGGCAACTCGAGCATGATAAAGGAACAGAATCCTTACAAGGATTTCCACTCTTGCCTGGTGTTAATCCTGAATGTGGAATCCTGAATGCTAATCCTGATGTTCCAGGAGAGGAACACGTGCCCCTGGTGTCTGTGTCAGCTGCTCCTGCGGCAGGCTGGGGACGCCGGGCGGGAATTGGGGAATTTTTGGAGACAAGGCTGGGGAGGAGATGCAGCACCAGGTGCTGGACCTGCTGAGCGTGGTGTCCCCACAGTGCTGGCCACAGATGTCACCTGGGGCCTCTCTCCAGGGCTGGGAATGATGCATTGCCCCTTCAGTGCTCGGGATACAGGACTGCTTTCCCGGGAAGAGTGCCGACCAGCTGCAGCTCCCCATCGCCCATCTGTCTTAGCAGAGGTTGGGGCATCCCCTGCTCCGCTGGCAGGTTCTTGCACACTGCTAATTGTACCTCTTCTAATCGTTGCCATTAATTCAGGGCAGTAAAGAACAGGTATTAATACAGATATTTAGCCTGTGCCTGGCTCACATCGCAGCCGCGCGGCGCTGGAGCGGAGCCACACACGGAAATACGTGCAGCAGTCTGCATGGGTAACCTGAAAACGCTCGAAATATTGGTTTGAGATAGCTGAATATGAGGTCATACACCAGGGCACAGCTCTACAAGGCTGAACAGCTTAGGCCAGGTGCAATTGTTGGCCTCTGAACAAGCTCCCTATCAGAAATGTAGTGAACAAATACTTGAAGATACAGAGTTTTTTGACTTGTGCTGTTGACTGACTTAATTCTGCCAACCCCCATCAGTGCCCCTTTCCAGGACTTCTTCCAGCCTGTTTGCTTCTTCTTTTCCTTGCCTATCTGCTCATTTAAAGGATCTCTAATTATCCTTCTGCTCTGCTTTTTAACTTCCCTTCATATGACACAACACAGAGGGAGCATGTCATTATGAGTAGTTTTAGCCTGGTTTATTATTTTCCCCCGAAGAATTGCCTCAATATTCTTTGCATTTAGCTCCTCCACTTGCCCATTTTTGGGTCAGCTCAAGTTGTTTTGAGTTGTCTCACTCCTGCTTGCCTTTTCCCCTCGCCAGCCTCCTCCCATGCTGAGCCAGTGTCAGGTCCCATCCTTTTACACGACTTCTTCCAGGTCATTGATACTCGGAGTGAAGAGTGCTGTCCTGACATTGATCTTGCTGTGCTCCAGTAGGCACTAAGAACAAACAATATTAGGTTATAGCATTGATTTCATGGATTACAATTTTTCCCCAATCATGTTCTTGTTAAGCACCTTGTAAAATACGCCATGTCACATGCTCGTCTCCTCAGTTTCATGGTGAAACAAATCCAGTGCTGACTATGGCCCTCAGACTGGGAAACATCATCTTCCCAAGTACCTGGGAGTTATCAGCCTTTAATCTGACCCCAGCCAATGGCTTCCTGTGCAGTATTTCAAATTTTCATCATTTGTGAGCAACAGGACAAGCTGGCTACTGAAAATGGGTACCATGATCTAATAAAAACCTAATGAAACTTTCAAAGTCCCTCTCAGGTGCTCTCAGAGGAGGATTATGCAATCCCTTCTATGTAGCAGGAGCATCTCCCTGCACCTGATGTGCAGGCAGAGCCAGGCAGGTCTGAATGTCTTTTCATGTCCTCACTTCTTTTTTTTTGGATGAATTCCGGACTCCTCTGTCAGGCCCGGAAGTCACTACTGATACTTTTCAAAGTAACAGTGCTGTGGTTTGATGAGAGAGGAGATAATGTGGCCATGAGGCTTAGGATGTATAAACACACACATAATTTCATTAAGTGCTCTTCCTAATTATTTTATATATTAATGCACTGCCGTCACTGCCTGCCAGATAATCTTTCATGTGGAGCGCAGAGCTGAAAAGACATCAAAGCAAATTTGGCTGCTTCCTTCAATGTACAGTTTAGGAGGGCCCATTTTCTCAAGGCAGTAGGATCCCTACATACACATAAAATAAAATAAAAATGGCACCCAAATGTTGACACAAGTGATATTTGCAAAATAACTGCCTTGGAAAATGTACATTTCAAAATATAATGGTTAAATTAGGCAGGAGACTGGTGTGTCTACTTGAAAAACTGCTCAGCCTGGTTTTGGTGCCACTTGACAGAGAAGAGACACCCAGTGTTACAAAAGTGGTGGCAAAATTTTTTCTGCTAAAAATTAAAGTTGGCATTCCCACGAGCAAGGCTCTCTCACTGGGATTTTTCAAGTATGACACAGATTTCAGCATTTCTGGCTCTTCACAGATTCCATCATCTCCAAATCACATGGTCTTGACCCCACCCATGCAGACCAATAGATTGAGGTGAACAGAGGCTGTGTGGGCACAAAGATCTGTTTCTACCACCATAGCTGGGTGTAATAATTCTTACCTTATGCAAATTTGGAATTCCTGCATTGAAATCAGCAGAACTGGAGAGTGGAGAGACAAAATATGGGCACCTGGCTCTTTGCTCATCCAAGTTTATGACATCCTGTGAGAAGCTGAGGCACGGAGCTGTGACAACAGGACTGATTCTGAAAAGAAAACTGCAGGTGCTTGCAGAGAGAAATACCTTTGTTATTCTTCCTCAACCTTCCTAATCCTTAGCAAAGTATTTTAAAAAACACTTCAGTGACATGATGGATGTGAGCCATTTAAAAGTTTTATCGAGCTTTACTGTAGTGCAAATCTTAAAAATACTATAGAAATTATATTAAGATTTTCAGTAAGGTTTCACGCAGAATTATGAATAAATGTAAAATTGATTTCAGATTGGAAATAGATGCCAGGAAGATTTTGCATATCGGGTAGAGCAATGAAATTACATTTATTGCTGTTTTGTTTTTTTCTTTTTTTTTTTAAAAAAAACCCACTTCAGCTCAGGTAATAATTGTACAGTCTATTATAATGATCCCAGGAGGTGCTTAACAGTACTGCAATTCTAAGTTTTACACTTTTATTTTTCATTTGAAGAAAAACTTGTCACAATAAAAGTGATACATTAACAGAACATCACTTCCTTTTTTTTTTTTTTATTATGCGTATTTAGATTATTTCCATGAAATTGCTTATCAAATCCCACAGGCCTTTAAAGATAACTGAACAGTTACCCATTTGTGTTAACTCTGGGATATTGTGCAAGAATTTGTGATGGGACACTGAAAAGATTAAGTGCTCTCTGAGATTCACATCTCTGGTTTTGGCATTGGAGGGCTGGGTTTTCAAAGCTCTGATCAGGACCCTGTGGGGTGTTCGAGACAACCAGACTGTCACAGCAGGAATCAGATTCCCTGAGGGTCAAAAATTCCCATTAGCTTGTCTGTTCCTCCTTATAGGTGTTTGATATGTACAAAAATCCAATTCTGAGGTTTTTAAGTACTGTTGGGTTTCAGCAGATGGATCCACCAGAACTCTATCTCCAGTTTTAGGGATATGAAGATTTGATTTCACTCACTACTTATATTTTTCTTAAAAATCACAGAATCTTTCAATATGGAAAACACCTCTAAGACCATCGAGTCCAACCATCCCCCAGCACCTCCAAGGCCACCACTGCCCCATATCCCCAAGTCCACCTCCTCATGACCTTTAAATCCCCCCAGGGATGGGGACTCCCCCTGCCCAGGGCAGCCTGTTCGAACACTAAATAACATTGGCACATCACAAAAAAAATCTTTATAACAGTATAATTTAGGATATTTCTACTACTTTTTCTTTCCTCCAGTGAAACAGCCAGGTTTTCCAGGTCTTCCAAGTATTTTTTCTGGGTAGGTTCATGATTCTACCACCACTGGTCCATCACTCAGTTTATGATTCCTGCTCGTGGAGGTCCTGCCAAGAGAAACAGCAGTGAGAGGTGTCACAAGTTGGACCTCCAAACAAACTTGAGTGTCCAGTGATTGAGGGCATGGAAAACCATGTGCCTAGTGGATAAAGGAATCAGAGAATCAATTTGGTTGGAAAAGACCTCCAAGGTCATCAAGTCTGATCTTTGTTGATCCCCACCTTGTCAGCAGCTCAGAGCGTTGAGTGCCACGTTCAGACCTTCCTTGGACCCCTCCAGGGATGGGGTCTCCAAACCTCCCTGGGCAGCCCCTTCCAAAGCCTGGACACCTTTTCCATGAAGAAATTCCTCCTGAAGGACTCCAGGCTGGGATGATACAGTGAAAATTAGGCTGAGGCTGGTTTTGCCATTGATGCCTTCTAGAGGCTGACCTGGAACAGAGCCCAGGCAGAGCCAAAGGATAAAACAGGGATTTATTAAAAGGCCTCCCTGGGCAGCACCAGAACCTGGCTGGGCCACACCCAAGGGGAACCCAAAATGGGCACAGAATGGACACCTGGCCATGAGGTCTCACACTTTTATAAGTTCTGGTCCATTTGCAGATTGGAGTTAATTGTGCAATCACAGCTTCATGGTATGAAGCTCCATCCTCCTTGGTCTTTCTTCTCACTTCACTGTTGGTTTTGTTCTTGGGCCTGAAAGTTGTCTTTCATATCAAACTAGAGAAGGAATTGTTTTGTCTGCCTGCTCTGTGAAGAGACCTGAGTCGCACTTAACATGAAACCAGATCTGTTATCCTTGAAAATCAGCCTTCTGATTTGTTTTAGTATAGTGGAGTCAGATCTCATGAATTGTGAGATAAACAAGGATCATGTTTGCATTCATTTGTGGAAAGATATCACCTGATGGACTTCTCCAGTGACCAGTGGAGATGGAGAGGTGGTAACTTCTCTGTCCAATCTCTGGGCACTGTCCAGAAACTGAGAGATACGAGGTCAACAATAAAGGAGAGACTTCTTTTCTTCTTCTCTACCTAAACACCTGTTGTGTGTGTTACTGTGTGTTCCTATCTACATCACAATAACACAGAACTACCCACCAAAACAGCACAGAATCTGAAAAATACAAATTCTAAAACTTCACCAGCTCTTGCAGCATCTCCTGCTCCTCCTCTCATGCCCTTCCCTGGAAGGTCTCCGGGTGAGGTGGCCACCAGCACCGTGCAGGAGCAGCAGCTCGTGGCAGTCACAGCACATTGGGCAATGTTCAGGGCTGTCAGCTCGGCTGTGGCGAGCAGGACGTGAGTACAAGCAGGCATTAAAGATTCAGAAGAGTCTGAGGGCTGGGAACACGCGTCGCCCCAAGACTCTCTCGCGGCGCTGGACTGCGGCGGCGAGCGGTGCCAGCTGAACTCATGCAGTAAAGAAGAGCGATTGTACATCCTGTATGTAATCACGGAACATATGTCGGCATGGCACGGGAAATCTGGGCACACTTTGCCCACGTAGTAAAGACCAGGGAAATTATGAACAGGCTACAGAAGGAAAGAGACTTGCCAAATTTTCCCAAACCAAGCAGGAGGTTCCAGCGAGCTGGAACTCGGCGCGGTATATTCTTGAGGGGGTTTTGGAACAGAAACCTGGATGTGTCTATAGCATGTTGGCAATGCTTGTGATATAAAGAGCAGATGTCCTCACCTCCACCCACACGATTATGGTTGCCAGTTTTTCTAATATCTTCTGCCTGATGAACTGTCCAGTTGCAGGAATTTAGGCAGGAAAATGTAAATGGTGTTTCTGAATTGGGGATGTTTCACTCCGTGTGAACCTCTCAGAACTGGTCAAGGGAAAAAGACAAAGCAGAACATGATTTGTCTTGGGGGGTGGGTGCGTGGAATTTAGATAAATAGATACTTTTTAAAATGGAATTTTCTGAAAGCTTCCAACTGTTGAAATTTAAGTAGATCAAAGAATAAGAAGAGAAACACCTGCTTAGAGATAAGAGAAAAAGCAGCTTGAAAGGTATTATGAGTAAAGGGAATTACAGTCCAAGTTGTTTTCCAGATAGCAATAGTAGAACAACAGTAAACAGTGCAGTAAAGATGAGAGTGTTGAATAAATATTCTTGTTTTATAATGCAGAAAAAGTCAATTAGTACAGGATAGTGAACAAACTCTTGATATGTGAACAAACAAAATGTCCATAACAAATGAGGGCAATGGGAAATGATGCTGCTATAACTAGAAGAATGAGAAACAAGCTACTAATATTAATTCCAGATAAAATGCTGGCTTGGAAACCTGAGTATTCAATTAATGAAGTGCTGGAGGGGCAATCCCATGTCTGGTGGCTGGTGCGGCTGGTAGTTGATCTGAGACTGGAATCAGCTCATGGTTCTGAAGTCAGTCACATACCAAGCCCCAGATTTTCTGGAATCATCCAGAAAATCCCCATCATTTTGGAGGGTTCTTGGCATTCTCCAGTGTCTTGTATGGATCCTGAAACTGGAAGAAAGCATAAAATAATGGATGACCAAGGTACCAGTGGGACAGGATGGCAGGCACTGGAGCAAGAACTGAAGGACACCTTGATCATCAAGGTGGAAGAGGAGCTGCCCCGTGGGGATGGAGCAGCTGGAATAGGGAGCAGTGGGGCACAGACAGGGTGGTTATACAGATCCTGTCATTCCTCTTCCTTCCTGGGCACACCTGGCTCTTCAGGGATGACAGAGGCTGCTGTCCTCAAAGGCTGTGCTTCAGGAGAAGAGGTTTCTGAGGGAAAACCAGGAGAATGATTAATGAACATACAGCTTATGAGAAAGGATTCCAGGGTTGGGTTTATTTAGCTTATCAAAGAGAAGGTTAAGGATGACTTGACCATGGCCTATACACACCCACATGATGAAGTGAACTTTAATAATGGGTACTTTCATCTATCAGACAAAGATATAACAAGGTCAGTGGCTGGAAATAAATTCAGAAGAGTAATTAAGGTACATGTTTTTTAATGTTGAGAGTGATGAACTGACACAAGACTGTACTGGGAAGCATAGAGACTTCTGTATTTTTAAAATTATTTTTAATTGGAAAAAAAAAAAAAAATTCCAATTCAGGTTTCTGGGGGAAATTCACTGCTGAGCTGGAACTACCCGACCACAGTCCATCCTTCTGGCTTTGCAATTTGTAAATCTGGTAGTGTGAAAAAAGGACAGGCTGCCAGTACACCAGCGTTCACAGCTCTGGCTGGAAAAGCAGGAGCAGCTATTGTTTGTTACCAAAGCATATTTATAAATATGAAATAAGGCTGAACCCTGGCAGACGTGCTGGCAGGAAGCTCAGTGTTTGTTCCCAGGATCTTCCTGGCAGATGTCGTGTCTGGAAGTTTGGGCAGTGAAAATGAATCCTCCCCCTTCTGCCTCTGCCTGCAAGGACCATCCTGGGGCATGGACCCTTCCTCCCACTTTGTAAAACTCCCAGAATCCTGGGGAAGGGAAAGGGGTTTGCAGCAGAAAACCTGAAAGTGCATGAAGCAGATGGGTAGGTGGGTTTTATGTTGCTGAAGGCACTGGAAATTTTTGGGGAAGAAGAGTAAGCTCACAGCCATGGTGGATGTGACCCAGAGGGAGACTTCCCTAGTGAGATGTCCCCAAGCATCCCCTGGGAAGGTTGGATGAATCAGAAAAAAAAAAAATGGAATTGTTTAAGTTGGAAAACACTTCTAAAACCACGGAGTCCAATCTTCAACCCAGCCTTTCCAGGAAATGGTGGAAGGAAGAAAGTGGCTGGGATATCACCTTGTCCCAAGTGGGGACTGGAGGTGAAGACCAGAGCACCTCTTCCTTCTGAGTGAGCTCTGCACAGGCCACTCTGGAGCAGCCCAAATTGCAGCCCTGCATGGCCTCTTTTCAGTGTGTGACATTCGTCTGGTAATTTCCCTTCACTTTATTGGCTTAGCTTAATTAAACTTCAGTTATCACTTTCCTTCCAATTAAAGATTTATTTTTACTACTGGAATAAATAAAATGATGGGGGCACAGGGAGCAAATGGAAATGGCAACGGGGAAGTTCCCTCTCAATTACATTCCTTTGGTTAAATTTTGTGTTGTGGAAAACAAATCAAGCTGGGGGTCGGTTCTGGTTTGCAGCCAGTGGATTTCCAATAAATTAGATCTGATTATATTGTACAAGAAAGAGATGTGGATGGAAAGCTGTAAAAAAGGGAGGCTTCTGTTAAATCAAACAGCTGAGATAATTTGGGAATGAGATTTCTAAAAGCACAAGAAGTCTACAACTTCCACATCAAGTTTTTCAAGGCTCTCCAGTTCTCTCACAGTGTAAAGCCTTCGTAAACAGCACCAATAAAAATCTTCCAATTTCCATCTATATTTTGATTACCTTACAGTGAGTACAGAATATAACAAACTCCCAGCTCTGTAATGAATTCAAATAAACAAACAACTACCCTAATCCCCAAGCAGGCCTTCCCTAAACGAAATGGAGAATAATTTGGGGATATAAAGTCTCTTTGTGTTATTTGGAATTGCAGGTTGCATTAGCATCGTTTGGGTTTGCTGGTGTTCTATATGTGATATTGGTTCCTGGTGAATAGCTTAAAACAACAGGCAATTGGTAAAGAAAGCAGCACAAGGGCTTTTTTTTTTTTTTTTTCCAGTGCAGAAGAAGGAAGTAATTTGCATTTTTATCCTATTAATTCCTTCCCTTAAAACAGGTAAGAAGAAAAAGAAAAAAAAAAAAAAAAAAAAAAAAGGAAAAAAAAAAAGAAAAAAGGAGAGGAAATAGTTTTCCAGTCAAAATGTTTTTGCCCAGTGGAGTTGTGGTAATAAAGAGTAAAACATGCAGGAGATAATTGTGAGCACTTTGCAGAAGTGCCCCTGTGGCGCTGGGCCGGGAGCGCGTCCGCTGCGTCCCGCGGGGGCTCAGCAGCAGAGCTGGAATCCCTCCCCTCCACATCCATCTGCGTCCCGAGCAGCCTTCAGACATTCCCCAGCATTTCACAGGACAGCTCGCAGCCCAGAACCGTCTCTGGTTCCTTGCACTAGGCAGCCGAGGCCTGTAGGGGGAGATTTCTTATTACTCTTTAAAGAAAGGGAAGAGGGAGAAGCCTTGGAATGCTCATGGAGATAATTTCTTGCTGGAGGTTTCCCTTCTTTAAAGGTTTTAAATTAGATGAAAAGACCAGATGCTACTGCAATATTAAATCTAAATAGATTTTTTTATATACCTAGCACTTTATAAAGATATAATATTAAGTTCTCATCTAAATTAGTAGGTATAATTGTTTGGCAGGGCAGGACTTGTGATTTAAATATGTAAGTTGAAGGGAAGGAGATCTGGGACTTCTTTTTGTCCCTGGGTTGGATGAAGCAGCAGCTGGTCCTTGGGTGGGAAATGCACATGGAAATGCACAGGCTGGTGAAATTCTGCCCCTTGGAGAGAGCAGGGAGGGAGGTGGAGGGCAGGATTTTCCTGGGGGTGCACCCTCATTCCTCACCCAGGTGTTTTGGTGAGGTGCCAGGGGTGCTGGTACCACATGGATGCCCAAGAGCTGAGTCTGACAGAGGCCAGCCCAGAGGGTTTGGGGAAGGCAGCAGCAAAATGCAATATTTTGTAGTTTAGTTCGATGGAGGCAGCTGACTTTGTGCTCCTTATGGAGGGGAATGTGGAGCAGCTCCTGGTGTCGGGGTCTTACAGGGTCCTGCCCACCCATGTCCATGTCCCCAAGGACACAATTCCTGTCTGGAAGAGCTGCCAGAGCCTCTGCTGGTGCTGCTGTGGCTCTTCCTCTGTGCAAAGCTCTGCTTTCATCTGCCCCAGAAATACCCCATGTTCTCCATCTGTGCAGGGTAACCCAACAAAGGAGGTGATTTTAGAGCCTGTTACAGTCAATCTTATCTTTAAACTGACACCCAGCTATAGTGATTATTTTTCATTGCAAACCTGAGAAGAAAACACCATAGATCAGCTCAGAAGCACACAGATTGTACCAATAATTTGTATTTTTTCCAAACATGACCCAAAGCCTTGAGTTTTTGACGCTGGTGACCAAGTTTAGCTTCACCTGCATGGCAATGGAATTAGAAGCCCTGCTTTTACCAGGAATCAGGAATTAATCCCAAACGCTCCTTTCACAGGGCTCCAGTCTCTGGTGTTTGTGTAGTGAGGGGAGAGACTGGAAAGAAAACAGCATCTCTAAGAAATTTGCAATTTATTATTTTTAAGCAGTGAGGAGCAGCTTAGTTACACTGTCTCTACTTCATGGAACAAGAAACCAAACACTGTAAGTGGAAAGGCAAACAATTGCTTTGCTCATGAGAACTTTCAAAATAACACCTTTCAAAGCCAGAAATGCTGCTTTTAACCCACCAACATCCACAGGCACCACAACACCCTGTGCCAGCCCAAACCTCTGAATGCAGGAAATCCCAAGTTTTTCCATTTGATGGAAAAAAAAATATCCAGATCCTTTCAAATGTGACCCTGTGTAATGTAACAGGCTGGTGAATTGTTTAGATTTAAATGATTTACATGTGGGTTTGTGCTGTAAAATTGCTTAGTGCCTGGTCTTGGATAAGCCAGAGAGCTCTGGTGGCACCCCAGTGACACAGGGTGCTGGAAAGCACAAAGTGCCTTGAGGAAAACAATGGGATCCATTATTTTTTCAGTTGTCAGCCATGGGAAAATGTGTGGGTAAAGCTGGGGGTGTTCACCTGGAGAGGAGAAGGCTCCAGGGAGAGCTCAGAGCCCCTGGCAGGGATCAAAGGGGCTCTAGGAGAGCTGGAGAGGGACTGGGGACAGGGATGGAAGGACTGGACCCAGGGAATGGCTTTGAGCTGACAATGGGGAGACTGAGATGAGATTTTGGGAAGGAATTCCTGTCTGGGAGAGTAGGGAGAGGCTGGGATGGAATTCCAGAGCAGCTGTGGCTGCCCCTGGATCCCTGGCAGTGCCCAGGGCCAGGTTGGACTCTGGAGCTGGGATTATCTGGGACAGTGGGAGGGGTCCCTGGGTGGCAGGGGTGGAATGGGATCAAATTATGGAATCACGGCCCCTTTCAACCCAACCCATTCCATGGTTCTGTGGCTGATCCTCCATACAGCTGGAATCACTTTGGGTGCTTAGAAAAAGGATTCCTGGAGATCTCCTGTCTCCTCCTGGGCACAGCCAGCATTCCTCAGGGCCCTTCCTCAGGCTCTCATGGAGTTATTAAGGAGCTGCATCGACAGCAAGAGCATTCACCAAGTGCCTTCCTCACGGCCATTCCGAGCTATTACCAACAATTCTTTAGGCAGGCTCCATCCAGTGGAGTTTGCTGTCAATTAAGGGGCTATTCCTCGGCATCCCAGCATGTCAAATAGCCATTGTCTGAGTTCAATAACCCTCTCTAATTAAGTATTTACTAGATTCCACTATTAAGCCACTATTAAGCATCTTAAAAACCTTTATTTATTATGTATTAATCAATAGTCCTTTCAGGGTATTGGATAAGTAAATGAAGTTATTACAGGTCCTTTTGGTTTAATATTTTTAGTGCAGCTGAAAAATTAAGGAAAATTACTCAAATAAATGAAGGTAATATGAAAAGCCCTGTAAACCCAAGAAATGCAGGCTAAGAACTAAATCCATGCACCAGCAGCCAACATTAATATTCCAGGTTATTCCCATGTTCTCTTCCTTGTGGTGACAGAAACAAGGGGCAGGGTAACCTGACAAAGGAGGTGATTTTATAGTGTGTTAAAGTCAATCTTATCTTTAGACCGACACCCAGTTATAGTGATTATTTTTTCATTGCAAACCCGAAAGGAAAACACCATAGATCAGCTCAGAAGCACACAGATTTCCTCCCTTGCACCAATAATTTGCATTTTTCCAAACATGGTGGTGTCAGAAACAAGGGGCATCTCTCACTCCTCAGACTCCAGATGAAGTTGGGGTTCCACTCCCTGCCCATCCTCTTCCCCAATTTCTCTTTCAGCCCCATGCAGATCCGGATGAATAATAATTTCATCTACACCAACACCACTTTGTTTGCCAATAATTTGATAAAGATTTCCCCACCATGGCAATATGTGAATATGTTTACATAAGGAAACAGCAGTGAATCCAGCAGCCTAATCGGAATCCACAAAGGAACTCAGAAGTGCTTACAATCCTCTGCTCCCTTTTGGATTTCTCCCAATACCTTCACTTAATGATCACAACTGGAAAATGCTCGCATTGAACCAAATGTCTTAGAGTAATTATGTGTTAGTATCTGATAACATTTTGCCACAAAAATGTTTGTTTGAATGTATCTTATCAAAGTAATGTTTGTGCCCAGGATTAGCCACTGCTTGGCTAAAGATTTATGTAATCAGCTTATTTTAAGATTAATTCATGAAAAAAACCCCACAAATACCTATTACCACTTAATTTGTATAATAGATATTTACTATATTTTAACAGTGCAATTAAAAATTAATATGGACTGTAAAACCATAAGGTCATGTAAACACTCCACTATTTATTTGGTACTTCACTTATCTTTTATCCCAAGATGTGATTATGCAGCCCAGACCTTTCAGGTTTGCAGAACAGGGAAAGGTCAGCAGTGAGATGAGATGAATATTCTGAACTGTCCTGAGCAGCCATGGACACAGCCAGGCCCTGGCTCTGCTCATTCATCACTCCCTGGCTGGAGAGGTGGCAGAGTTTCCAGAGCATGGCAGTGGATTGATGGAGCCCAGGAGGGCAGGTGTCCCTGGGGTGGGCAGCTAAGGCTACTGACAGAGCAGCCAGAAAAAACTCTGGCCCCAGTCCTATTGTTATAAATGCATATTATAATGTTGGCTCCCTGCAAATATTAAAGTGGAGAATGTAAAAGCAACTTTGTTATAAAGATGTAGTTTTTATTTCTGTTATTAACTAAATTTAGACATAGTGGTGGAATAGTTGATATAGTTATGCTTGTGGTAATGGGGCTGCCTGTTTGGTGGTTGTTTTGGGTTGTAGTGCAGGATGTGACCAGCAGTTTGTGTTCCATCACCAGATGTTGAAACTGGGGTGTGGCAATCCTCTGTTCATGGGCAGCTGTTAAAAACCAGCTGGGGCAGTTTTTTTACCCCTTCCAGCCCCATCCTCATCCAGCAGAGATCTCCTGCTGCTGGGCCACTGAGTCTCATCCCATGGCTGAGAAAATTCCATCATCCCCTGGGAGAGGCTGCACCCAGGGCAGGAGCCCAGCATTCCTCCCTGGACACAGCCTGGGCTTTGGGACAGCAGGGCAGCCTTTGCAGGGGATTCCCAAAGGAACGCCAGGCCCAGGGATCCCCAGGGGAGCTGCAGAGGGAATGTGCCCCTTCCTGCAGGCTGACAGCCCCAGCAGAGCCCCCTGTGCCCCTGCAGGAGCTGCAGCCATGGGATGGCTCTGCCCAACACCCACCCACGGGGGCAGGGGGGACCCTGACTCTGCCAGGGGCTGGGTTTGCATCACTGCATTTTTATTTAATCCTCCTAATAAAGAACTGTTATTCCTATCCCCATATTGTTGCCTGAGAGCCCCTTCATTTCAAAATTATAATAATTCTGAGGGAGGGGTTTCCATTCTGCATTCCAGGGAAGGCTCCTGCCTTCCCCAGCAGACCCCTGTCCTTCAAATCCAGACAGTTGTGATAACATCCAATGAACATAGGATCAGGAGCCCTGCTACTGATATGCCAACTCTCAGCACTCACCATCTGTGGAAAGGGTGGACCAAAACCCAGACTGGAGGTGATAATAACAACAGACTAAAACCACAACCAAGAAATGCACATGATCTAAAAAGGCAGACTTCCTACTTTGAGGAGGAACCATGCTAAACAATTCCTGGAACCTGTAAACTAGTTTGGGGAAAAGTTTAAATATGCATATTTGTTTATGAATATGCAATAGAAAAGGTATGTAAAGGGTGTCCCTCAAATAGCAGGTGTGCCAAGCACCTGGCTGCTAAACTTTGCTTTATTATCTTTGTCTCCTATTGTCCTTTATTAAACTTTTAAATTTTACCAGGAGAGTGAAGCTCGTTTTTCACACTTCCTTTAGTTCAGGCTTTGTTTTAATGTGTTTGATCCTGGGGTTTGGCCTTGGCTCCAAAGCTCAAATTTTGGCAGCTTCAAAGCCTCAGTGTCAGTTTTCCTTATGTGTATTTGAGCTTCCCAAAAGTTTCTATCCTGATGATATCTTTAATTAGGATTTCTTTTTCTTGCCTGTTTTGCCTCTGTCCACCCGTGTTGCAGTCTGCCCATAAGCCTGGCCTGTGGTGATCTGTACAAAACCAGATCTTCCCAGTGTCCCTCTTCAAAGGATTCTCACCTTGTGAGGGGCAGGAGGATGGGGAGGGCTGAAATCTCTTCTCTCTTCCCTTTCTTTCCATTCCAGCTCCCCAAATCAATGGAAAAATTACTCCTGGGACCCTACTACCACCCAGTGTTTAACACCCAAACACCTGCACCCTTAAGCTTAGCAGAACTAAACTCAAATCTAGGACTAAACATAGTCAACAGATTTATAGTGGCTTTAACATGACTAAATAAGCTTTATTTAGTGGACTAATATAATGGAATATTAATTTTTCTTTCAATATTTCATGAGTCTTGTTTTAGTCCGGGCTTCAATCTAGAAGGGGACAAGCCTTTGGAGTTAAACACAATTTGTAAATGAGTTTCTTTGGTTTTGCTAATCTTCAAGCAAATTTGTGTTTCAAGATCAAATTTAATTAAAAAAAAAAAAAAAAAATATTTCCTCCGTGGAAAGCTCCCAGATATCAAATCCAAGCTGTCTCGAAACTGCAGTTTCTCACCTGAGTTTCTGAACTCAAGACATTAAATCCAGGAGAAAAACCTAAAGAATTCTTTCCTGCTGGCTCTATTAGCATTTCAGAAGCAGGTCCTAGGTCCTCTATGGGCACAGTCCATAACATCATTTAATAATTCAGGCTTGGCTAGCAAAGCATGGATGTGTCATAGCTAAAAGTCCAGTCAAAGACACATCCATATGTTCAAGGTACATCTCGAAGGGAGGATTCCCAGAGTGTTTCCTGTGGAGAGCCCCCAGGAAAAGCTGCAGCCCTGAATGTGCCACTAATAATGCTGCCAGTACCTGACAGGGAAAATTTCCTGGCTCTTGCTTATCAATTAACAAAATTGTATCAATTTCTGATCAGTCAATGGCATACCAAGACAATTAAACACACAAGAGGCTGACACATCTTTCCCAGCAGGTGGGTAACAAGCAAACTGTTATTCCACAGCAATTTTAATTTTTTAAAATATTTGTTTCTAAATAACCATTTCTCTTTATCTTGTTTTTTCTTTGCTGGTCCAATTGTGACATCACTCTTGGGTGTGCACAGGTTGTGATGTTCAGTGCATCATTTCCCAGCAGCAAAACTCTCTTGTTCTACCATATTTGACAAAAATAACCCCCTGTGAGTGTTTTCCACACCACAGCAAAGAAAAACAGTTGCTTGACACTGAATATGGCAAAATAAAATCATAGTTATTATGGAGAGCTCTGACAGACTATCCAGCAACTTTGAACTGTCTTTACAACTCATTAGATTGCAAAACATTTCTGAGGGAAAAAACAAATTAAAAGGTCAAATCTTTAACACACAAACATGCAAAACCCTCCACAATATCAATTATTTTCAGTGTAATGTAATACTAACCATTGCATATAGTTCTGTAACAGAAGAGGAAGAATTTAATTGTGTCAGTGTGATTGTCCTGGGAATTGGGGAGCCTGCCGTGGGTAGGGAGCTGGATTTCAGCCTGCCAAGGCATTGAAAAGGCATTTCCAACCTCGTGCCATGTCCATCTCCTGCAAGCATCAGAACAAAGAGGTTTTATCTTCTCTCGTGCAAGAAAAAATAATAAAAGAAAAATAAAATCGTTAAGAGTAAGATCAGTAAGAAACACAGGGATGGCATTGGATGGCAAAACTTGAATATTTCCTACCTAATGACTGCTTGGGGGTCACAGAGTAATTCAGCATCGCTGCTGCTGTCACCCTTGAGCTCCTCAAGGATGAACTTGAGCACCATTTCGGACCTGCAGACACAGGAGGCAAAATTTTGTGATTCATTCCATGGTCAGCATCTCTTATGAGATATTTTCATATTCAGCTGGGTTTTATTTTTCTTCTCCTTGTCCTGCAGTGAAGAAAAGTGATCCCAAAGTGTGGCAACTTTCTGTTCGCTCAGGGATTTTGTTTGCTTTAGTTTTCTTGTTTAGTTGAACTCCAGACACCAAAAAAAGGAAATACAGTTTTGTCATGGATGTTTTCCTCTAGATTTGTGTTGTTATAACATAAACTTATAAAAACCATGTAGCAGTTTCAGGTTAATTTGTAGTTATTTTTGCTGGCTTATTTCATTGCATTATTAAAACATTTAGTACCGTATGTGTCATTAATATTCCAAAAAGTAATTAGCATATTTAATCAAAAACAATTAGGAGCAAGCATTGCTTCCCTTTTTAAGTGATAAAATATTTATAGCTGGAATAAACAAATGGAAAACCAAAAAGCACTTTGAGGTGTTGATTTCATGCACAGAAAACAAAACAAAAAAACCCACCCAAAAGCAAGAAGGAGAAGATGCCTTCTGGTCTCCAGCCTGCCCCTGGTGGGTTTCTGGCTTTTCTTCCTCTCCAGGCTGACAATTATCACGTTGCCATTTTAAACCAATCAAGTTGTGCTCCAGTTTTCACATATTTTAGTTAAATAAGATAACTGAGTTAGGAAAATAAAGGTGGGAATCCCACCTTGGAGCCAGCTTGGTGCAGATCTTTCTTGTGAGACACAAAAAAATATTGGACATTGGTTTGTTTGGTCTTCATAGCAGGGACAGAGATGGGAAAGCTGAAAATGTGGTGGATCCAGGTCAAGAAATTCCTCATTTTATATGGAATGAAGGGCAAGGAACATGAGGAAATACACAAGAGCTTCCCTGTCTCTCTTGTGGGCTGGTAGAGAGCTCTGTTGAAAGAAGCCATGTAACATTATAATAAATGTTCAGCAGTTGTAAATATTCGACCAGAATTTCAAAATAAGATTAATTAGTTGGTTTGAAGACCTCAAGACCATTTCCTCACACTTTTCCCTTGCCAAACTGCATCCTTCACTCAGCTCTGTTGACACACCATGGGGAGCATCCCACCTGTGAACTTCTCCAGCTACAGCACGTCCCAAATGCATGATGCTCTTTCCATGACTATTGGTGATCATTGCACAAGTATTTTTGGGTTAGTGTTAAAATTCATGAGCAGGACAAGCCCTTCTCCAAGTGCTCAGTAAGTGGTTTTGTTCTGAGGCATTAAGATGTGGATTATGGAATGGTTTGGGTTGGGAGGCACCACACAGTTCCACCCCTTGCCATGAGCAGGGACACCTTCCACTGTTCCAGAGTGTTCCAAGCTCTGTCCAACCCGGCCTTGGACACTTCCAGGGATGGGGCAGCCTCAACTTCTCTGGACAATCTCTGCCAGGCCCTCCTCGCCCTTGCAAGGAAGAATTTTTTCCTAATATCTCCTCTAAACACACTCTCTTTCAACAGGAACTTTACGTGGAGTTTGCTGGTTGTTCTACTCTTTTATATTAAAGAAGATAAAGCTCAACAAGAAGACACAAATCCTCATTTTTTGCTCTGCAGAGAAAAGGGCTGTCTGCAGCAATTTGAAAACAACCCAAAAGCCCAGCCTGGCCAGGGTGGACGGGGTTGGAAAGCAGGTTTATAAATAGGCTGCCTCTCATCCTGAAACATTGCTCCACTTTGCCTGTTGTGCTGTAAATTAGCCAGTTCCTCTTTAAACAGAGTCAAAAGAAACAAAATACATATGTAACACTGCTGCCTGGAACACGTGAGGGGAGGGGAAAAAAACCCAACAACTTATGAAATGCGGAAAACATTTGTTCAAGTCTCCAAGGAAAATGAAGTCAAACCAAACAAGCATATAATATAGATGTACGCCTCATGGGCAAAGTTACCTCTAAGCCCATATGTTTTAACAAATTAAGAGGTAAATAATTTGCTGAAGGTACAGTTCAGCCACGTCAGAACACCTCTGGAAATGAGATATCTCTGCCTTTCAAGTGGTGCTTCTCATCAAAAGGTTTATTTCTCTACTTTTTAGAAGAGCACACCTTGTTTTGTCTCAAGACTGTAAGTAACTATTAACCCTTCAGGGCCTCTGCAAATGATGTGGTCATTTGAAGTCGAGGCTGCTTTGCTGCTCTCCTGTCTGCAAGCAGCTGAGAGAGATTGATAAAATTCAGGTTTTCAATAGGGGAAAGCCACGAGGGACTTCCCTGGGAATGAAAAGAGACACAGAAAGGTTACTACATGCATCCTGGAGTCTGGTACATAATTCCACCGTTAAAACTTTAATTTATGAAAAAAATGCTGGTGCGGTCCCCAAATGGTTAAATTCCACTCGAACTTTTCATTTTAGTTAGTCATGAATATATCTAACATACAGAGGCCATCAGCATCTCGCCACTAGAGACTATAAAGTCTACTTACATAGGGTTCCTGGGATTTTTCATGTTCTTATGGAAAATATCTCTGAAATCCCCGAGCTGAAAATTTTGATCTCATTTGTGGATGTGAGTGATGCTGAGAAAGGGTTGAAGAGTGAAGAGAACACTTTCCTCGCATAATTTCATTTGTCAGGAGAATCTTGCCGCTGACATTGGAAGAGTGATTTAATTGATTTTAATCATACACCTGAGATTGGGAAATTGAGCCCTCTGTCCTGAAAAATAATTCTAGGCTTCCATGAGAATGTCTAATTTGCAGCTAATAGTTTGTTTTTTTTTTTTTTCTTGAAGTTTTATTATGAAGTTTAGAAAACACAGATCAAAGGCTGGCACGTAGAACTGCTTAGCGCAGCCGGAGCAGCGAATGGGGGCCGCGGTGTTTTGGTCTTTCAGGGGTTTTAACGGGCACATCTGCCTGGTTTTGGACAGCCAGGAGAACAAAAGCTCTGACTAAAGAGCACAATTTGCCTTCAGAGAAGAGAGGCTTTTATATGCTGAGTACAACTCGGAGTAGTTCTTCACTCCTGGTCGTGTTTAATCCTTGATTTTCACTTGCCATCGAGTACAGCGTTTATAAATTGTTCATGTATGCCAGGGAGAGGCTCGTTGTGTGCCCCAGCATGCTGCAATGATTTATTCTAAATAAATAATTCTTTTGGTTTTTTTATTTCTCAGTTCAAAATAAGCAGCGTTGTTCAATTACGTATAATAATACCAAACACAAAAATGAAGCCAAATAACTTTTGGATTATGAAGAACCAGTGTGCCTTATGTTTTTTTTTTTCACAATGAAATCTCCATGATCTTTATTACCTCTATCAGCTGTTATTCAGAAGGGGATTACAGGCAGCAAGAAGTTTCACTTTCCCCAATGCTTCGACACTGAGGAAATAATTATATTGCAATACTTATATTGCTCCACACAATAGAAGTTGTTTGGGATGTAAAACTCAATATTTTCTTTTCTGTAACAATTCTGAAAATTTCCATATTGGATATGTACTCAGAGAATTTTATATTCCAAAACTGCACTGACAATGCTGTTAAATAATCATTCATTTTTTTTAGTGTTCCCTCTTGTATGAAAATCAGAAAAAAATATTGATTACATGGCCACTTCAAGGAGGTGGGAACCTGCAGGAGAAACTAGAATAAGAAGTTTGGATGCAGAGATAGGTTTAATTTAAAATGTTTCAGGGCTGAGCCAAGGCAACACCACTTGTCAGTTTGGAGTTAAGGACTCAGACATCTTTTGTTTTAATCAGATGTTGTTTTCATAAGATACCTGTAAGTTGAAATCTCCTTTTTCTGCTGAGGAATCAAAATGGTTGGGGCAAGCTGGGAACTTGTGATTGGAATGACTGGCTTTTATTTTCTGGATGCAGTGACATCTTGTGAAAACTCCAAAACATTGAGAATTTGCCATCTTTCTTGCTTTTTTGGCAGCAAAGTCTCTCCTGAAGGAGACACCATAAGGAGTTGATAAACTTGTGGTCCGTGTTATTTCTACAGTGGCAAAAATATTTACAGTGGAGGCTCTGCACAAAGAGAAATATCAGCTTCTGGTGAGGCAGGGACAGTTCACAGTTTGGCACAGCTGCCAAAAAAATCCAGGGTTTTTTCCCCCTATCAGTGAGGGTTTGGGGGGTCTCTGTCAGCTTGGATAAATTTGCACTGGTCCTGCTGATGCTCCTTTAGCAGAGGTTCTTCACTCAGGGAGCTTCAGGCTCCCTGTAGAACATTCCTTGCTTTCCCAAGTGCCTGGAAACAGGGATTAAGTCCCCAAAACTGCTGTTTGATGGAGAGGAAATTTCCACACTGGGGCAGAAGGGAGCAAAACTGAACCTAACATGAATGAAACTGGGCCTTGTGTGCTCTGGCTGGCAACAGATCCATGAAATTCAGCACAAGTGAGGAAATGTGTCCTGGCTGAAAAACCACTCTGGGTAAGACTTACTGAGGGAAATTGCTCTGGAGGAGCTGTGAATCCAAGGGACCAGCCCAGCACACCAATTTCATCCTTCCCTTCTGTTTCCAATGGGATACAGGTCATTATTTTGGTTTCCTGGCAAATTCACTGTGGGAGAGGACAGAGTGATGAGGACCGGCCAAATGTCCAGCTCGTGAGTTATTTTAAGCATGTGCAGCCCATAAATATTTGCAGCCAGGGGATATATTCAGCCAGGAGGCCTCAAGTGCTTGTTTAATAATTAGTTAATGTTTGTAAAGCAGTTTGATGGTGACCAGAGCTGTGCAAGGGTCCTTATTTTATAAAATGCTACAGCTCGCTGTACTCCTCGGGCTGTAGCAACCACAACAATCTCAGTGCTGCCTGTTAATTTTCCTGAGTCTTTTATCATTGCCCTCCATTGGTGATTAAGTGTCGTTTGTCTTATAATTTTAATGTTATCTTTAACACACATAATAAAGTTTACATAATTATAGCCTATTAATATAATTTGCATGCATGTTACTGGCAAGGCACAGGAAATGTTTCATCACCCAGCATGTAATTTGGCTTATTTAACCATTTCCTTTTAATTTTCATCAATAGATCAGCGTGCCTCCTAAATGGAGATAACCTCAATAAATTCTCTTTTCAAGATCCTTATCTGTATTAAGTCTCTAAAGGTCTCGGTAGCAGGACTATGAAGTGCTGAAGGGGGAACGTTTCTGAATGTCTGCTACAGGAAGTTTTAAAAATTCACATTTTCTTCAGACAAACGTGGGTCTTCCTAATGAAACCTGGGAACGAGGTGCTCTCATGGAAGCTTTGAAAGTGTGTGTGCACTGTACTTCATAGCTGAGCTGTAACAAGACTTTAAATGAGTAAACAGTGTTTAGATTGAACATGAAAAGAGTCGGCATGAAAAGACAGGTTCAAAATATTACATGATGCTTTGCAAAAGTGTAAATGTGCCTGCCTTTATTTTTTTTTTTTCCCCCTCTTGGTAAATGGCAAACGTTTACAACCCAACTAAAACAGTACCAAGAGAAATCCTGTGTTTGCTCTTTGGAAGATATTCAATAAATTATAGTGAGCTGCAAATGTCACTGGATTGGGAACTGTAAGAGCTTTACCTTTAAGTCTTTAAGTAAAGACTTGCAGCTGGTGCAGTGGCTTGGTAATCCCTAATGATAAGCTGCTTTTAATGTGGGGGTGAGGCAGTTTTCACACAGATATTACTGCATTAACCTTACTCTAGGTACAGTGCAGGTGTGCACAATATTGTGCTTTGCAGCCTTCCCTACTTTATTCTCCCCGAGTATCCGAAGCCTGCTTTAACAGATCCTCTTATACCATGGTGAAAAGATTGCAGTTCAAGCCTATTATCAACAAAAACCTGCCAAAAGGGCTGCATTGTCAGACTTTATGATGGTACTAACTATTCTGTTGTTCTCTGGAGACCAAACTTAGACCATTAAATTCACTTCATTTGTGATTTCAGTGACCTGGGCTGCAGACACCGGGCTTTTGATGTAAAATGCTAGCACAAGAATCAATGGTACCATCTAGTTCCCCTTAAAGTATATCATAAAAGCATAATGGTCCTCTTCTAAACAAAAGGTGACACTACTCTTGTATAATACAATTATATGGGGATGATGTTTGCAGCAGAGTTTATTTGATATTATGATGTGCAAAGACTTTCCACATTGAAATAAACTGCGTAGCCGAGTTCACTCCATTATTTTCAATAGACTGACTCCATTGTCTGCACTGGAATATAGATAATTTTCATACAGTGGGGAGCTATTTTCATATCCTCTCCATGAAATAGATGAGATTATAAACAGGCTGGGATTACTCAAAAACCAACACAAGCCATGTCTACAGACCCATTTAAGACAAAGGCTGCCTCTGGAATGGTCTCCTTTGATCGGGAGGCTCCCAGGACTTGCTCCGTTTATTTGACAGATGACAGCTATTTATAGCAAATGTGGAGCATTTTTGAAAATTAAAATTTTACTGGTGGAATTTAAGGGTTATTTTCCACTCCAGGGACTAACATTTCTGTGAAAAATGGTCTTTTTTCTTTATACAGGCACCATCTTCAGTGTTAAACCTATTTGTAAACAAACGCATTGCAATAGCTCATTGTCAAACACTGAACAGGTTTATAATTAATGAAATTGCTGAAACAAAATAAATGGAGAATTAATACAGCTGCCAGTATGTTTGTGTTGTTGCACAAGTGAGGAGACACTCCTGCCACCATAGACTCAACACTGGGAGCTTTTTGCAGTTTACCAGGGGTGAAAATATAGCCAAAACCAGTTCAATCTGTGGTGTTTGCCTTTGCCAGGGAGTCACAACTAAACCTAGAGAGCAAATGTCATAATTATAAAAAAAAAAAATCAGAGATCTTGGTGTTCTCCCCCAATTCCTTTTGAGCTGTTTTCCCATGGTAGGTGTGGAGGGCATTGCAGGGGCCAGCTGTGAGGTGGGGTGAGGGTGAGGTGGTGTCCAGTCTGGTCTCCATGCCCTTTGCAGGAATGGGGAGATGTCAGAGGGGTACATGGAGGATTGCTGGCAGGCCCAGTGGGCCCATGGGTGCTGCCAAGCTCAGGACATTCCACAAAAACCCAGCATCCTGGAAAGGGAAGAGTGGAGGTGTGTGTTGAAGGCACAGCAGCGACTGTTGGCATCACATTGCTGCTGTGGAGTGGTTTTCTTCCAGGTGTGCCTCTGGCCTGGGGTGTTGCCCAAAGCTCTGGCATGTTTGTGCATTTGTACAAAGCAGTAATAACAGAAATACATGTTTAAAATTTGTTTGAGAGCTTGTCAGTGAGGACTTGCTTGGTCTGCCAGTCTTGGAGTGCCTGCTCCCCGTAATGTGCCAAAGGTTGGGCACATTCCACCTTCAGGGAGGAGGGTTATACTCCACTGGTGGGTTTTTCATTCTCTGTTGTTCTTGATTTCTCACGTAAACACCAACAGTTCTTTCTCCTTCTGCTCAAAGAAACCTCAGTCTTGTGCTGGAGCAAAAAGTTCCTCATTACACCAATTAACACTTAACCTTACTAATTCCAAAACTCCAAGACTTTTCCCTCCTCTTCCTCGCAGAGCTTTGTTTGTCACCTCAAGCCCAGTAAGACATTGATGGGAGATCAGGCACAGGGCAGGAGCACTTGCTTGACCAAGAAGGGTGACCCTGAGCTGTGGAGCTTTTGGGTGGGCTAAAGACAGAAGAGTCGAGAATAAACCAAGAACAAACTTCATCCTAATTGTGTTATTTCATTATCCAGGCCCTTGCTTCTGCTGCGTCCAGGGGAAGCAAATAGGTCATTGCACAGGGTGCCAGAGCTGCAGCCACAGCCAAACCCCAGCAGCCTGAGCGTGGCCATTAGTGCAGGTTTCCTTATGAATGGTTTTAATTAGTTCTAATCAGGGAGACCAGGAACCCAAAAGGAGCCTCGCTCCTTCCCCCATTGGGTGTTTGCTGTTGCTTTTTTTAATGTCTGCTCTTGATGAGCTCAAGTCTTGCAGCTGGACAAATGTTCCTAATTAAGCTGAAGCAGAAGCAGATATTCCATGGATATCAGGAGCTCCCTCAAACGTGACAGTTGAAGGACACTGAGTTGCAAAAAGCAATTTCTCCTGCTGTCCAGTGTTCGATACTGTACACATCTGCCATTTTTTAAAATTTTAATTCTGGGCCTGCCATCCTTATGCTTTCTAGGGTTTCTCCAAAATAATCTGAAAGTTATTAAAAAATGTAAATTAAGAGTGGTTCTCATGCCACATTTTTTAATGATCACCCAATGAGAGAAAGAAGTTGGAAAATTTTCAGCACAAAAATTTAGTGTTTTTAAATGGAGAGTATAAATTAAACAAAAAATCTTAAACTTGGATTTCTTTGCGTTTGACATTTCTTTTTAATTCATACAGAAGATTCATGGAGCCTGATACCCAAAGTTTACCACATCTCAGATATATATATATATACTGACTCAACTCGAGGATTTTTTCTTTTTCTCATGCACCAATTTATTTCATGAAAGAGAATGAATTTCTCCAAATGCAAAATTTTAATAAGAAATACCTGCTAAGTCAGCAGGGGGGTTTACCACTTGTGTCACTCATTTGGGATTGAACAAACTGATCCAATATCCTGCAGAACCTCAAAAACACAAACTTGAGCATCCTGTGTCCTTAAAAAGATCTATTTTCCAATGTGGTTAACTGATTTAGGGACTTGCTGGAGGCCACTTGGACACTTCATGGCTGCCTCCTCCTCCATCCCTGGATCAGGACACCAGGGAGCTCCAGGCTTCATCCCTGTCTCCTTCTCCACACCCTGCGTGGAGCCCTGGGACACCTGGATACCTGCTGAGACAAAAATCAGGTGCTGCGAGCTGAGCCTGGTGACAAAAATCACTCTGAATTGCTTCTCAGTTTGAGCACCCGTGTTCATTCTTTTGGGAAAGTTTATGCTTTAGGCAGAGCTTTTCTACAAGCTTTTGCACCACACGTGTATACATTATAGCTCCAAATTGCCTCCAAGCTGACAGTCTTTCGGGTGCTTTAACTACTTTACTACCAAAGGGGCAGCAGGATTAATACACATATTTTTAAACCGCCGAAGCGAAATATTTCAGCGCGGTCTTTTCTACAAATCTTTGCCTTGGTGTTCAAACCTGCAAAAGAGCCCGTCAGCAACAGCTCAAGTCCATCAAGCCCCTCGGTGCCTTGATTGATAAATAGGGCGTGTTTACACTGTGGCTCCTGCGCGTTCTTTTCTGTCAGCACTAATTTATCTGAAAGTCTTAACCCGCGCCTTCGAAATTCAGGAGCGTTTCCTAACGAGGGCTGAGGAAATAAATCCCGCAAACAGTACTCAAAGAAGTGGGTGAAGCCTTTCACCACACGAGTGGCTGTGACACACGGACAGACAGACACGTGAACCACACAGAAACCCGGAGCATCCAAGCCTTTCAAATGCTGCAATTCTTCCTGAAAAAAAAGAGACGCGGAGCATTAAAGGTTTAATTCTGAACAGAGAGAGGTGGAGTGGGGGGAAGCAGGAGGAGAACACTCAGCTCTCCTGGATGTATTTATATTGTTATGCTGGGATTATTAGGGTTGTTTTTACTGCAGGCTTCCCTTCTGTTTGCAGGTGAGGTGGGTTTTGTGCCCAGCCCTTCCTTCCCCAGGCACGCACGGAGCCCGGCGCGGCGCCGGGCTCTATTAAAGCCGCTGTTCAATAGTTTGGTGATATTCAGACAATATTGAAACATTCCCAAATGAACTTTGCAGGGAGACATTTTCATTCGCTGCCTCCCTCCTCATGCATATTAACAAATGGTATGCAAGGCCTCATTTAATTCACTGATTTTACATTCGGATCACTTTCTCTTTTACAGCTATTTTTACCGGGCTTCATTAATCTTTGTTGAATACAATGGCATACATCTTTAATGCGGCCGCTGTCAAGTCATATTTCAGTAAGAGCTGCAAACTGAATGACAGCAAGCAATATTAATAAATTTAACATAGACTATATCAATTTTTAACAGAATGAATGTGGAAAGCTAAATGTATTATTTTTCGTTTAAATCATAGGGTTTATCACCGGTTAAGTAGCAGCGATTTCAGGAAACTTGTGACGTGCCGTACAAATAGATTTACATCTCATTAATAAGTAAATTAGGCAAATGCCTTTCAAGTTCAGACAAGTACATAAGTGTAATCTCCATATTAAAGGAGTAGTCTTTGATAAACCACTGAGGAATTGCAGCAGCCAACTATGTGACATGTTGCCAGTGCCTGAACTCTTCCACATTCCCACCTTTAATTACACTGGTTCATTACTAAAGAGATAAGTGTCTCTCCAGTTAAGATTCTATAAATGAGCAGCATGCGGGATCCTCCCAAATCATTTTTGCAGAAACCATGAAAAGGTGGTAACAGTTATGAAAAAACGAATTATCACCTGCTCTCTTTCTTCCTGCCCTGTAATAACATTAAAATATTAAGATGAATTCCTTTTAAATCTCGGGAAGAAATTGTCCATTAAGAGATGCTACTTTGTTTAAGAAAGAAAGAAGCATTAAAAAAAAAAAAAAAAAAAAGGAAAAGAAAAAGGAGAAAAAAAAGAGAAAACTCTTCTGAATTTTTTTTTTAATTTCCCTTCATAAATCCCAACAGAGATAATTTGCTGTAAAATTTAAACCCAGTGAGAACTTGTCTGTCTGTGTTAAATAAAAAAGTTACGGTTGGTAGGAGACATGTTTTTGCAGTAGCTTTAGCGATTATAGGAAATTACATGCAAAGCCAGAGTTCTGATCCTAAGTTAATTTATAATTGGAAAAAACTTATTAATTAGCTATGTCATTCTAATTAAGAATTAGAGGAGTGTGCATTAGAAAGTCAGTCAATATCCAGCTGACAGAATTTAAAAAACCCCACAGAAGTCTGAAAGCTCCATAGCTCTGTCCACCATCTCCCTTGTCATCTTTTTAAGGATTTTTCTGAATGTCTAACAGAAATTAGCTCAGTAAATACAGATATCAAAGGAAATAAATTGGGAATTTTGTCGGTCTGGAAAGGAAACCCCTAAACTGAGCAGGCACATGTACTTTACAGGGCACCTTCTGGTTCTTTTGGGAGGATTCTGAAATGCAGCTCGTGTTCAGAGGGCTCTGTCCTCCTGCAGCCAGAGGAAGAAGCAGATGCATCCCTGCAGTGGTACCCACAGTCCCTGCATCCCTGCAGCTCTCTCCATCAGTTCCTGCATCCCTGCACTGTCCCCAGCAATTCCTGCACCCAGCAGTGGTGCCCACAGTTCCTGCATCCCTGCAGTGGTGCCCAGCAATTCCTGCATCCCTGCAGATTTCTCCATCAGTTCCTGCATCCCTGCCATGGTACCCACAAGCACACCCTTGCCAGCACCCAGGCAATCACTCTTCCTACAAAAACCACCCCAAATATTCCTGGATATAGACAAAGGAACTGACTCTGTGGCCCTGCTGTGGTCGCACGGGGAAGAACTGCAAATTTTGCTGGTATATTTATGTATAAACAGCGTGCAGGGATGTGTACATTTGCCTAGGTATATATATTTATTTCCCATCCCACCAGCCTCAGTCCTCTTGGTACATTCCCCCTTTAGGGCCTTTTTCTGAGATTATTATAATTCATTCTTTAGGAAACACCCCATGTGTAAATATTTTTGTTAATGTTTTTCTCTCTCCAGTGTGCTGGAATTTTAAAGAGCGCTTTAATATGAAATTAGATAGAAAGTTTTGACCTTTTTGTGATTAAAATAATATGAATGTTACTGATACAGGCTTCATAGGTTGAAAATCTACTTTTATTTAGGCAAATATTGAAAGAGAGAAAACCAGACTTGACAAAATGTGAGACACAGCCTGGGTGAAAATAAAACTAGATCTTTGCATTCAGAATTGACAAGGCTGGAAATACAAAAGGAAAAGTAAAACTATTAAAGTTAATGTCTCAGATAATTGCACCCTCCAAAAATAAAATAAATAAGTAAAATTATTAAAATAATCTGGCCTGAGCCTTTTACTTTGGTATGGATCTTTCTCCATACTTTGCTTTAAATAAAATGAAAAAATATATTGGCGTGCTCAACGATGGGATTTAGTTTACTTATTTGAATACCAAAAGATGACCCACTCCTAATGATATAAAAAATCTTTTTGCATTTGCAAATTTCTGTATTTGTTTTGCTAGCACAACACAATATTCACTTAATATGCTACCAGTATCTTATCAAGTTAATGATCTGTTGTATGTATAGAGTAAGCTTGTTACTCGTTTTAAATTAGATAGCAAAGCACTACTGTATGGAAATTTGAATACTTTGGGTTTTTATGAAATTACAGGACTTTCATGCTTTAACAGTCTGTAGACAGCCTTCATAGGACAGCAAGAGCTGGCTTTGTTAATGTCACATTACACAGAGATGCTGCTTAGCCTGATTTAATGGATCTCAAAATCCAATTTTGTAGAGCTTCTCTCCATTTTCGGGTCCTCATGCTCAAAAATGTAAAGGTTGCAGTATGAAACATATCCAAGGAGTTGGATTTGGAAGGAAATGCTGTGGTTTAGCTGAGCCACCTCTTGCAGCCATCACTGAGTGTCCAAGAGACCGATGCCAACTGCTCATGACACCCTGTCCTGAGTGTGTTTCCATATAGTCAGGGAAAAAGTGGGAAAAGGCAAATATGGGTAGAGTTTGAACATGGATTGAGCTAAATCCTACAGTCCTGGAACATCCTGTATCAGGACTGTAGCTGGTCCTGGTGCCTGCTGCTGATCTTCCCAGAGCATCCTCCCCAGGCATGCCACACAACCCCACCCGATTCTTTAGCCTAGAGCTAAAGAGGAGGCATTGCTGGGTTTAGCCACAGCAGGTGGATGCAGGAAATGAGGGGCCACACTGCTCAGAAGAATCCTCCTTTGTGCCATTTGTTTGCATCCTCCTACTCCAAAAGGAGAGCTGGATATTCAATTTTGGGAAGTGTTAAGGAGCATCCTCTTCATGAACTGCCAGGAGCCTGAGGAAGGGAACTTCCCTTTGGCATCCTCAGGGCCTCCCGTGTTCCTGAGGATTTGGATGTCCAGGTGCTGACTTTCTCCTGAGCTGGTCTGGAGAAATGCAGATCCTTGGAGCTTTGCTGGCCGATTTGCCAGAGTGAGTGAGAGCAGGTTTGGGTCCACCCTGGCCAAAAGCAGCCGAGCTTCAGCATCCTGGTCCCTCTGTGATTCTCCTGATCACTTAATGAGACAATCAGTACCTTTACCACCCAAATCCAGTCCAAATCAACAATTTTCTTATTTATGTTATTACCACCTGCTTTCTTCTTGTGGTGCCAGACTCATCTGATTTTCCTTTTGTTTCTTCTTCATTTCTGTGACCCCCACAGCCCTGGGAAGGCGTCACCTTCCTGGAAAGCCCCACTCCTCTGGGCAAGGCTTAAGCCCTTTTGCTTACTCCAGATGAGAATTTGGGGCTTGCTCCTTGTAGAATTTTCGTGCATGCCAGGGGTGGTTGGGAATAAGTCAAGGCCAAAACGTGCCATGGCCTGAGCCCCATGGGAATGGTTTCCACCTCCTTTTGGGGCACCCCAGAGGGCTGAAGTGCCACCCACGATGGATCTGCAGTGACAGTGACATGGTTTGGGTCTCCCCACTGTTTCCCTGTGGAGTAAAGGGGAGCCAGTGCCTGGCATCACCCTCCAGGGATGTGGAGAGATGATGCTGGTCCAGGCAGAGGGAAAGGCCTGTGAACAATTGTGTTTGCAATCATCTCAGGGAAAAAGATCCCCCTCATCTCCTTTTTCATCATTTACAGATGCTTTATTCACAGTTCCAAAAGACTGCTGGGGATTACTCCATCCTCTCCTCAGCCAGGCTGAAGTTTAGATATGCAGCTATTTGAGGGATGAAAAAAATGGCAAAAACACTTACTTGTTTGTTTTTTTGTGAGTCACTACCCAAGAACCAGTGTAAGTTTCTGTGCTTGTCGAAGTTTTCTTATGAAAATGTTCCTGTAAAGGGAGGTCTGGGGGGTGTTGCAATGAACACCCCACGGTACCTCCTGGTGCTGCTTCAATTGTCCCTCAATGATCTCTGGAAATGGGAATCACCACCCTAAATTAATTACCCCTGTTCATTACACAGATGAATTAGACTGGCCCCAATCAATAGCATTAATGAAATGTCATTTATTTAAAGCCCAGCCCTCAAGGGAAGCGTGTTGGGGATGCTGTTTGGGGCACACCAAGGCTCACAATGCTGTCTGTGGGTGATGCTGGAGTCATGGCTCGGGTAGTGGGGACATCCCTGGAAAAACAAAACATTCCTGGCTGGACAGAGCACCACTGGGCAGGCCGGGTGTTCCTGGCTGGACAGAGAACAACAGGGTGGACAGAGCATCCCTGCAAGATGATGCTGCAAAAGGAAACTTTGTCTGTGCTCCCTCTTTTCAAAATGCAACTATGTAAAGGTCACAGAGGAGGAGATGAAACTAGGAGTTGTAATAAGGAAGGAGAAATAAAAAATAATGACAGAAATAAATTGTCATAAGAGGGGATACAGTTATGATTTATTGTGATATTCTACAAATTTGGAGGTGATTAAAAGCCACCTAAAATTCACATTAACAAGTCACATAAAAATGGAATTAAACTAGTGGGCATAATGTGGCAGGGTATAAAGAAAAATCATGACAGAAATAAATTGACAGAAGAATGATACTATTCAAGTTTTACTCTGTCGCGTCACACTGACAGGAGACTAGTATTTTAATTTCAGAGTTGTGGTTGAGTTTTTGGAGTTCATTAAAGGCCCACATTAAGAATCTCATAAAAGTGAGAAGAAATTAGTGACCATAATGTGGCAGAGGAAATAAAGAAACAATAATGACAGAAATAAATTGACAGAAGAATGATACACTTAATGTTTCACTCTGACACCCTCTATTAATAGGCCGCTGCAAGCTGGAGCAAATGTCATTCATATTTTAGCCAAAGTATACCACTAATTAGGCTGGCTTTCTGCACTGGAATTAAATTTGAGATCCCTCACCTTTAGAGTGGGATCATTTGAATTCGAAAGAAAAGAGCTGGTGACAGAAAAAAAAACTTTCTGCTCGGGCTCTTCTAATGAGATAAAATTCCCCCTTCTCCCCATTTCCTAGCTATAATTGCTGATTATGTTGTTACACAGGAGCGGCTCTCCGCTCTCTCCTCCCCATCATTATGATTTAGTCTGGCATATCGGGGTGCTTCAAACACGGACTGAAGTGGTTTGAGTCTAATTTAGCACTCATTTAGGCCGCAGGTACTGACGAAGGTAAACACCGCATTGTTATAATTAATTACCCCTTAGGCCTAGCCAGGCCAGCTCTGTTTCAGCTGACCCTTATAATAATAAGGCTTAGGGGCATATTGTATTTCTTTTGACAGATTAATTAGAAATTCAGCCGTGGAGGTACAAAGCAACTCTGTCATGAATATTTAAATGGACTGACACAAAAAATCATGAAAGGGCTGCTGAACTACATGACAGACAGGGGATATTAGCCAAGTGATTCTAATCAATAATCTCTTGATCTCTTACATATTAATACACTGCCTGCTGTTATTAAGCTCCATAATAAGGAAGGGGAGAGAAAGTTAGTGTAGCTCTGCTGTAGGGCTCGCCGGGCCCCCAGTGTATACACTAACTGACGGAGAAAATGCACAGAGGAGCCGAGCCTCAGCCTCTTCAATCTCATCCAATCTTAAGGAATGGCAGCTCTGAGCATCGCTGGCCGGATAATTATTGGCCCTGACAAGGTGAAGGCGTTTGCAGGCAAATGAGATGGGAAGTAGGATAAGTCCCCAGACCACCCAGCGCAGGGCACGCTCAAAACCAACCGCGCGCTCCCGCTCGGGCTTGTATTTGCTTTAGCAGGGGAAATCTGGGAATCACAGAGCTTTTGAGTCATGTTGAAGGGTCAGTGACAGTCGAACACCGGGAGCTTGCTGTTACTGTTGTTAATGTTAACTTTAACACCAAGTCAACTGGATTTACCCCCGGTCCCTTTGCTCATCTCCTATAACATCAAGGCCACCGAGTGAATTAAGCAGCGTAGTAGGGCTGAATATCATCTAAATTCATTACAGCCCGTTCCTCCCGTAAATGGGGGAGGAAGCTCAGGAAATGTGCCGCCTCCTCAGCACCAAAGACTTTCTTTGTGCTGCTCAGGCTGGGGTTTGGGGAGGATTGAGAGCAGCAGCGCGCCGGCGCAGGGTCCAGGGGGTGGGAGCACTGCAGGGTGAGGATGCTCTGCTGTCTCCCAAAAATGAGCCCCACGACATGCTCGTGGTGCCAGGCTCAGCTGGAAAGGGGAGCTGGACTGGCTCCAGCGTCTGCCTGAACAACTTAAAAAAAAAGAGATTAAATGACAGGAGCGGGGAGTGATTATTAACATATTTAAATCGCATGCACACAATGTTCAGATGGGATTAGTGGGACGATGCCGGATTTTTAGAAAATTGTTCGACTGCCAAAATATTAGATGTATTTTTTTTTTTCTTTTTCATTTTCTTTTATTTTTTTATTCTAATTAAAAGGGAGTCACAGGTTCAGTGCTCACCCTGGGTGCTCTGCAGCCCAGCCCGTGCCCATGCTGTGGATGCAGCATCCCAGCCGAGGCCAGGAGGAGGCAATTTGGATTCCAGAGCTTGATTTGCCTCATCACAGAAAACCCCACAAAAGTTGCAGGACTCTGAGTGAATTTTCCTCATTTCTCTGGGACAGCTGGGTGGAGGAGAGGGTCAGACACACCTCTGTGTGCAGAACAGATTTGATGACTCCCATGGCCTTGGTGTCCAGCTTCTTAAAAATCCAGACTGAAACTGATGGTGAAATCAAAGCCTCTTATCCCCTAATAACTCATCCTGTATGTCTACCCTTATTTCGTTCTGATTAGGTGTCTCTGGGCTATATACCAAAAAAAAAAAAAAAAAAAAAAAGCAAACAGATTGAAGTGATGAAACAGGGGGAGCAGCTTGATAAGCAACCCCAAAACACTGAGGACCCCACTGCCAGCAGAACAGGACTTTGTTAGGTTGTTACACCGCTCCTGATCAGGTGGGAACCCCCCTGGAATTGGGATCTGCCTTGGGAGCATGCCCTGGATCTCACTGCTGTTTCTGTCTCCTGCAGGTGCTGCAAAAGGGACTTCAGATATTTGCCTGGGGACAGGGTTCAGAGCCGTAGGGAATCGTGCCCAGCTCTTTGGCAAGCTGTGACAAGATGTTATTTCATGTTGTGATTGCACATGGAACAGTTTCCTAAACTCTGTTTCAGAAATCATGCATTTATGGGCATGCTGCCATCACACTGTGAGTAAAGGAGCCCTGTCCCATTTACAGGCTTCATCTGCTCTGAGTGAACTCAGTAAATGCTTTCAGTTTCTCAGGAACACAGAGTTAAAAATGCCTAAGCCTGAAAAGTGCTTTTACACTTAAAAAAAAAAAAAAAATCCTATCCTGAATTTATCAACACTTATATTTGCAGGTCACACTTTACTTGCACTTATGAGTTTAAGCCTAACCCTTCTCATTACTTCAATGCTGCTTTCAAACCTCTAATGCATATTTAAGTGGTAGCATTAAAAAACAGTGTGTCAACTGCCATTGATGTGCGATGTAGGGCACTGACCCTTCGAAGGCATTATCATGTCATTGGATCCATTAAGTGCAGCCATTTCTGTTGCTCTTAATTGGGTTGTGCAGTGTGGAGCAGTTGCAAGTGGTTACAGTTTATACCATGAATTATAATAACAATAATAGCGGGCAGAGAGCTGTGTGGGCACCAAACACGTGCTCAGGGGTGGCTGAGGGCGTCACCTCTACTCAATTTGTCACCCCTCCCTTTTAAAAGTAATAGAGGTTTAATTTATGAGCTCAAAATCAGGGTGGGGGCACTCCTCAGCCTGTGGATGTTAATTAAGCAGAGCCTTGTCTTCCAAAGCATCATTAGTGGGCTGGTCCTGCTCATGGAATAATGTGCTGTTCTCCATGAATCCTTTTTTTTTTTTTTTTTTTTTCTAGTATCTGGCCCCAAAAAAGAAACCTGATACATCCTATCAGCTCTTGGTCAGAAACTTCAACTTCTCTTTCCTTCATTTAATAATTTTTTTTTTTCCTTTTAAAAAATTGGATGTCAGGATTCATTTGGACTAAGGCCAGGCTATTTTATGGCAAGTTTCAGCAGCTGAAAATATTTGCATCTGATTTATAAAGTTTTGCAAAGGGCTCTAAACCTGAGACAGAGCCTAACGATGGTGGCACTGCCTGCCATGCTGTTACAATTAGAACTTGGCCCACGCCGAGCCCCTGGCATGGAATGACCCAAACTTTGGAGCTTGGGATGTGTTTCCAGGGGCCAAATCAAACCTCGAGGCCCTGCTGCTCCTGAAATGTGGAGATTTCTTGGATCTGCCTCAAAATTTCCCAGCCAGGCCCCATCTCCAATAATTAGCAGCGTTGTCTTTAAATATCAATGGAAGTCATGATGGTTTATCATTTGCAGCTGGACATGCATGAGTGCCCTTCTTGCTGGTCTGGTGCTCCCACAGAACAGATAATTAAGGACAAGGAAAACAGACTGGGAGCAAGAGCCAAATGAAATGTCCAAATGCAAACCGTGCAGTAATTGCAATGGTAACAGTGGTGATGACAGCAACAATCATTTTGAGCCTAGCAGCTTTGTTTATAAAAATGTTAGCAAAAGGTGCAGAGCTGGAAACAAATAACTTTACCTCAGCCCTTTTATTGCAAAAACATAATAAAGTGCAAGCCAAGGAGTAAATTCATTGCAAGTCATATTAAAGGTTTTGGACCAAAGTGAAGCTGTTACAAACTACATCTGTAAAAATTGTGTAATTATTATGGGTGGGTAAAATCTGGCAAGAATTATTTTCTTAAGTAAAGCGTAAAAGAGAACAGATGTGCTGTAACTGACACATTTATTTTTTGCCAGTTTCACTAATTCTGGACAAAAAGTTGCTCTCATTTATCATATTATTCAATGGATTTCAAATTAGCGAGGCAAGGGTGACTTTTTACACTGTCCCAATTTTAATGCCTGAGAAAAGAAGGGGGGTGGGGAAGGCTGTCTCACTGAAAGAAAATTAATTTGTTTTATTGGGCACTGAAAAGCCAAGCCTTTTGTCAAACAGAGAAGCAAACATATATTTGGAGGGAGAGCTAGGTCACTAGTTAAATGTCAAGGTCTGCTAAAATCAAAAGGTAGGAGGGGTGGGTGACAATGAAATCTAAGTAGAAAACCATAAATGTAAAGAAACACCACGATTTCTGGGCTGGGGTGGAATGAGAAAAATGGCCAAAGACAAAGATAGGCAGCCTGGGTCTGGAAGTAATTACAGCCAAGTGAAGACAACTGAATTCCATATTACTTTGGTGGATGTCTGTAAAGGCAGTTTGGGGAGGTATTTTGGTAAGGTTTACTTTTTGGAGCTTAGCAACATAAATTTGTTGTCACTGAACTATTAAATAAAATAGACACATGTTGGCAAAGAGTGCACAGCCGAGGGATGGAACTGATTAAGGGACAGCCTATGAAATAATAGCTTAAATGGGCCCACTGCAGGATTTTAATATCCCATGACAACACTCAATTGTCAAATTCTGCTGGAGTGTCCAGGATGCTACTAAAATTAAGCCAGAAATTCCTAGATTTATTCTACTTTTTTTACAGCTAAGAACAGGAAATGCCAGTAAGCTGTGAGAATCGGAGCAAGAAACAAGAAACTGGGAAGAAAAGAGGATGGCCTAAAATTTTATGAGATTTCTGCCATTAAATCTATAACAAATGTCTTTCACCTACACACGATAAAGAGGCAATGTGGGATTTTAATTGGACTTTTGGCTTTTCTTCATTTGATTTAAACCTAGGTAGAATTTCAAACAATAACACTGGAACACCTGGTTAACACGTTAGATGATATGTATAGTTGTAAATTGTGGTTTTAATAGGTGCTCACTGGGGGATTGCAAAGGGTCCCATTGTTCAGCTTGGCAGATATTAAAAAAAAGTTCATGAACTACTGGGATTTAAAACCCGCTCACACGATTTTAATATTACTCCAGTAATGTAATTTGATAATTTGACCAAACTTGTGGCCAATTTGTGGACACAGAATCTGATGGTCACGTTACGTGATTAAAGCACCCTGATACAGGACTAAGCACAAGGCCTGGGTTGATTTATTGCAACAGGCCAAGCTGGAGAACAGCACCAGTGACTGAAATCTGATAACCATCATATTACATGGGCATAATCAAAGAAATGCCCAGAGGAAACCTGCTGCCAAGAAAGAAACAGCCCAGGAACACTCGGCACATTTCTCCACTGCAGGAACCACCTCAGTAAACCTTTCTGGCAAGGAAGCTTCCTCTTCCTTCCTGGTTCCAGAATAAGGACTCCTCAGGCTTAAAAGACACCAGTCACTCGAAATAATTTAATTTTTTTAAAGCTTTTAAGAGTCTTTGGTCTATTTATGCCATCCGAGTTTCCATTCTGACTTTTTTGTAATCAACAGAGGAAAGAGGACTGCTGAAGTGAGAGGATTAATGGTGGTGGTTTGGATCAGGAGAGGGCATTTCAAGGATATCCCACCTCATTCCCCCTCCCTGCCCTGTGTTTCACTTCACAGAGAGCTTTTCCCAGCTTGGGATGATTTAACCTGCCCAGGCCCAGCTGGCTGATTGATCCTCTTCCCTCCCCAAACGATTGAGCAAATCGAGGTGACATCCAACACTGGATGTCATCAAGTGGTTGGGAGGACCAGCAGGTGATAAAACCCAGCGTGGATGGTGGGGCTGACGTGGGTGGTGCTGCTGAGCCCCTGCCAGGGCCACAGGTGGGGTTGTGTCCCACCTTGGGTGGTTCTTTGGACATCCCCCCATGGCTGAGGGTGCCCTCTCACCACCGCTGGCTCCCCACCCTGCTCCTCTCTGCCTGCTGGCCTGAAGGGTCTCCTGCTCCAGAGCAGCTCAGCCCCTCAGCTCACCTCTGCTCCCAGGTGAGACCCCACAGTTAAAAACTTGACTTACAGAACCACAGAATCACAGAATAGTTTGAGTTGGAAGGGACCCAGAAGGATCATGGAGCCCAGCTCTCACGGGAATGGTCCATGCAGGGGTCAGACCCACAGCCTTGGTGTCACCAACACCGTGCTCTGATCATCTCAGGGCCAGGCTGTCAACATTTCCTCCTTCCTTCTAGAGCTGATGCTGAAGAGATCTTGGGGAGGGTTATAAATGTTAAGAGATGATTTTTTGTTTGGTTGGGGTATTTTTTTGGTTTTTAGTTGAAGTACTTCATCCTTCCAGGTACAGCAGCAAAGTTTTCCTGTGCTCTTCACCTGCTGGAATGTCAGTTCATGTTCCTCCAGCTCCCTGTCCTGTTCCCTTTGTTCCACCTCTGCTTTCATTTGCCAGGATATTTGCTCCTAAGCATCTTTGCTGAGTTTCTTGAGCGAGTTCAAATAGTCTAAACTTTTCCCACATCTCCATTTCTCTTTACACTCCTGTAATTGTACACCTTGGTTTCCTTCTCCACATCCCACTTAGAAATCTTTCACAGATAACAAGACCTCCCCCAGGCCCTGATTCAGCAGAGCACTTAAGCATGTGCTTAACTTTAAATACCTTTGTAAAAGCTTTTGCTGAATCAGGATCTTAGCATTTCTCCTCATCTAACTGCTGTTCTCCCATGGTTATTTCAGTATTTGCTTACAGGAAAAGCAGAGCAGAGTCCATGGATGATGTCAGCAGATTTTCACCCCATCCAGCTGAAGTATTTAGATGCACTCAGCATAAGAGTGTGGATAAGGACATGCAGCAGGTAATCTGATGCCCTCCAGGCTCTGTTCCATGGGTTTTATCTGTAAAAAGTTTTGAATACTCCCACTACAGAGTCAGTTCCACCAATGGCATGTAGCAGTGAGGATGACAAACCTCCCAGGCATCTGAAGATGTGTAGGATTTCATCTCAGTTTCCAGTAAAAATTTATATCCCAATACCAGCCATATTCAATCACTTGATTTTTACAAATTTCCTTCAAACGGCTGAGCTAGAGCTCTCTGTTTTTTTTTTTTCCTTAACTGTTGCTAAGTACAGTTGTTTGCAAAAAAGACTTTATTGTCTTTAATAAACTGTTGATACATTAATGTTTAATTCAGTTTGCCAGGAGGCAGCGGGGTGATGAGTCTGTAATTTATTTTAAAAGATATCCTGGACCAGTGCAAATATGACTGCAATTATTCACTGCAGCTGCAGTCAGCTGTCATCCACACCACCCCTGCCAACCCCTTCCTTTGGAATATATTTTATATACTGCTCATACACAGCACCTTTTACTTTCAAACTGCTTCTGCCTCAGAAGTTTTTGAGCTGCAAGTTGGGTTGCAGACCTGGTCTGGCACTCTGGTCTAGTGGGGTTTGGACTGAGATGATCTTTATGGTCCTTTCCAACCCAAATCATTCTGTGTGTCTATCAAAGCAGGACCATTATATTTTATATTATTATTATATTTTAATATTCCTGCTCTACCATAATTTCCCACTCTCCCTTTCTCTGCTCAAGGTCTGTGAGGCAACCAAGAGCAGAGAATTTTGGGACAAAATCTTTGATGTCTGGGAGCAAAGCTGGCAGAGAGAGGAGCTCATGGAAGTACAGGGCAAACACAAACAACTCAGATTATATTGGATGGTTTAAATTTTTTTTCTGTCCAATAAACAAGCAAGTTAAGTCAGGGGTGGCTCTAATATTTTTTCTCCCCCTGCAGAAGCTTGATGAATTGTAATTTCTTGAAGTTTTCCCTCTTTTCCTGTCTCAGATGGGAGAGGAAGTTGATGTTAAAGGGTCATGCCACACACAAAAAAAAAAAAGAACAGAACAGACACCCTCTTATAGGATCTAGTACCTGTCTGGGTTAAATACATATTTGGGGGTAAACTGAAAATACATATGAACATCTTTTTGCAAGTCCCACATTTGCTTTGATGTGTAATGTGAACTGGATAATAGCAAGGCTGGGAGTATTTGGGGTTCATTAAACCCCATGTTATCAAAATATGGTGTAACTTAATCTCAAGAATGTTATGTCTCCTTCCTTCTCTCCATTCTAAGGGGTTTTATGGAATAGAATTGATTTTCTTAATTTTTGAAAATTGTTTGACAAGTTTAAAATTTAAATAGAAATAATTAATAGAAGCAGGTGATCTCTCCCAAATACTAAGGAAATTTGGGATCAGACTAGAATGTGCTATTTAACACCATAGGACATTGTCCAGCACTGGACTCTGAACAGAAATATTTAGAAAAATAAACAAATTCCTCCTTATATGCTAAAGGTTCAACACTGACCTAATGACTCCATGGGAAGCTGAGGTCATCCCAAGAAATTCCTAGGAATTAGTTTTTGTATGGATGTGAGGAAATCTCTATGCTGGACAGCAGACAGGAGGAGATTCCAAACTGTCCCTGGTAGCTCGAGGAAGTCACCAAGAGAAGGATTTTTGAAGGATCTTGTGCCCTAGAAACAGGAGTGGAAGGATCAAAACTATTTTAATGACATGCATGTCAGGTGTTTTAAATATAAATATATATGTTTTCCTGTTTTATTTTTCTTGGCTTTTGAGTCTTCTATGAGCTTGGCTTTCACCTGACTTAACTTGTCTCTGTCTCTGTCTCTCTGATGATTTTCTGTTTTCCCCAGTCCTGAGTCTGAATAAGAGCTTGAGATCTGTTCTGGTGTTCAGGAATTTGTTTATTCTTTGCTTATCTCATGTTTGTTCCCTGGCCTGCCATGGTCTTCTCTGCAGGCCAGGCTGTGCTGAACTCCTCAGGCCAGGTTGTGGTGTTCTCTCTTTCCACCCTTGGCAGGGCACTATCTTTTATACTGAAAATTACGTGTGCTTTATGTATAACAATTCTCCAATACCTATCCACTCTGTTTTACAGTGTACTTTCGTTCTAGCCCAACCCAAATGTGCCACACCACCACAGCAGATGGAGAACAAGAGGATGAAGAAGCAGCAGCTCAGGGACACACCCCATTGCCTCCATCTTTGCCCCTGATCTCACATTCCAAAATCCCAAAATTCTACTTTTTCACCCTGTGACATACTAATTATCATTCTGTCTAAATTCTTGTGACTTCTAAACCTTCCCAGGACAGTCAGAAGGATGTCCTGGTTCCCACAACACACTTCCTGTTTATATGAAAGAGGCACGGAGAAAAATCTGATTTTCCATGAGATCCAAGCCAAATTGGATCTCAAACAGTTCCAACAGAACCTGGGGCATCTTACTGAAGGCTGGGCCCCCTGGAGAAGGGCACACAACTGTCCATTTCTTCAGGCTCCCCACTGCACACGCCGAGCACACAGCGCTGGGAGACAGCAGGGTCTCTGAAGGCCCAGCCCGAAATCTTTAGCAAACCCCATGTGTCTTTCATTCACTCATCATGGGACTCAGGAGATTCCATTCATTTTTTTCCAGCAGTTCTGCCGAACGCGTCTGATTAAACCCCGCGCCGCCGAGGAAGTTCCCTCTTCGCGGCAAACCACGCAATTTAACACTGCTCAGGCAGCGCTTGGAGAAGAGCTTTAATTGGGACATTCCTTCTGGTGGGCAATATGGGGTTGTATTTTACGATTTGTGAGGAAGGACACGCTGTGAAGCCGTGTAAACATTGCGTGTTTGGCTGCTGAACACCAGTAAACAGCAGCGGAACGGCGCTCTCAGATGTTCAATTTAAACACACACCCAGCTACCTCTCCTCCTCTAAATCAACAGTTTCCCTCCAGAGTGATGTCAATAGACTGCTGCACATGGTACTTTCTTTTTTTTTTAATAATATCTTCATTTTAATGTGGATATTGCCTTTTCACCTGGGAGCAGGGCTCTATTGAAATTCTAATGGGAGAGCGTATTCTTTAACATGAGAATACCGAGGGCCTGCGTAGAGGCAGGCAGAATGAGAGATGGAGCATTAACTGATTTTTCTCCCTCCAGAAGAGGGGCCTATGTGGGTCACACTCGCAGGGTTTTTCCCTTCCTCTTTGCCTTTACTTTCATGGCAACAATAATTTTAAACTTTATAGGCAGCAGAAGAAAAAGGAATCCGAATGCACCTGAATTACTGTACTGTACAAGGGAATTTAATTAAGAATATACACATTAGAATTTCAGTGGGAGCGCCTATTTAATGTTACTTTATTAAGCCTTCTATCAAACCCTTTTTTATGTATATCAGTTGATATACAATTAATCTGCTCTCTTGTGAGAAAAAAATAGCACCTGAGGTGGATGAAAAGTGTCAGATTATAATAATTATAAGCAGCTGTTCACTTGGAATCACCTCTGGCCTACATGGGGGATGCTGTGAGCTACCACTTCTCACAACAGACCACCTCATTAGACTTGACCTTCCCAGCTGGGTATTTCATTTGTGTTTTTTTAATGGGTTTGTATACTGCAAATCACAACCCCTTGCCAAGGCTGGCTCTTTGTTGCTGTAACAAAAGGGAGCAATGCAACTTTCATAAAAATGCTGCTCCTGTAGGTCGGTGCAATGCCGTGGGTGGAGTGGGTGACTCCCCTGTATGGGACTGGTGATGCAGAGGACATCAATGCCTTCCTTGGGGTGAATGCCTCTTTCCCAGTTTCCAGGCTGTTCTGTTCTTCTCATTCTTCCCAGGCTGAAAAAAAAAAAATGGTTTTGCATTTCCTCAGCATTCCAAACCCCAGCATCAACCAGCACCGAGGTGCCCGAACTGGAGAACGGTGGTGGAAAACACCCTGCTCCAGGCATCCAGGGGAAAACCTGCATTCCAGTTTGGCCTGTGGACCCAAGGAAGAGCAGCAGCTTGGCCTGTGGACCGAACTGGAGGCCAGCTCCAGAGAAAATGCATCAGTGCATGTTTCCTCGTGGAAATGTACACAGGGACAGAGCGTTCTCACCGATGCGTTCCGTGCGCCACATATATATGGGCACATGTACATATAAAATTAAGAGATTAAAAAAGCTTCTGAACAATATATCTGGTTTCTTTTCCCCTTCCATTTATGTTTGTAATAAACTCACTCTCATACAATTAGCCTCAATTGTTTTTATATCTTCTGAGGCAATAATATAGGCAGCCTGGGGAATACAGTAGTAATCCGTATACCTGTGTTCATTTACCCAAATCACTATGGTTACAGCCAGGGCAAATTGTTTACTGTGAGAATCTTTGGAGCCCCTTTCCAGATACTAATGACCTTTCTGTTCATCCAATAACATCAACAAACCAGGGAGGCTGCCCACACCATTAAAGCCAATTGCCTCTCAAGTTACTGAGGGAGTTGTGCTTTTCCTCATTTATTTTCTCTCATCTGATGTAACTCACATGCCACTTTCTTGTCTTTAAAGAAGGGGAAAAACTGTGGATTATTGATTTGCTTCTGAACAGAAGACCAACCTAAAAGCCCCAATGAATTGTCACTCATTATTGAAATTACTGAACACTAATTAAACTGGCAGCTCAAATCCCAGCAGGCCACACTCATCTGAAGCTGAAATTCAGACACTTGGACAGTGGAAGAGAGAAAGCGTTAGCAACCACCAGGATTGTAATAAGCTTTGCATTAATTTTTGTTTCTTAAAGGCACATGCAAGGTTTGTCAGGGAGCAGGCAGTGTGCTACCTGGACTGAGGGTAGATTCACAAAGAGCTTTTCCTTCCAGCAGGCATCTTTTCAAACGGGATTCCTGCAGTTCCCAGCCAGTGCTCCTCACCCTACAAACCACGGGGCAGCACTGGAGGGCTGTAAAAAGATGCAAAGCCTGACTTTGGTGATGCTGACAGAGAGCTGAGCGTTTAAATCGAGTGGCTGGGAGGAAACTGAGTCAGACAATGCAGAGCCACACACCCCCAACTCTGCCTGAGCAATAACAAATGCTAAAGATCATCTCAAATTCATAGAGCCCAATTTATAAAGAAACATCTTTGGCCCATTTTCACAGGATCTTCAAACTCCATATAAATTATGCATGCCCATGGTTAATCAACCTCAATTTTTTCCCTTGCCTGAGAAGTAACCCTTCATTTGTTCAACTTCAAAGAGGGCAGAATGAGCGCGGAGAGGGCCGGGCTAAGTATTCAATTTGCACTCTGTATTTATGAACAAGATTTTAATGCTGGTAGTGAGGGAAGTGGAGGAGAGAACTGGCCTCTGCCATCCTGTAGATCCCTCTTGGCTTTATAGCCTGTGCTATATAGTCCTCAAAAGACAGGGGAAAAAACAAACCACAAGCCTTTCTGAAAAATGTTGGATCTTGGGTAGTTGTAATCTGGGTTTTTTTTTTTAATTAAGGCTGTCAGAGGGACATACCCAGATCCAGCACTGCACAGACAGTGTCCTTTATAAATATGGCTTCCTATGTGTGTTCATCTCATGCCAGAATTGGTTTGGAATAAACGGCAAAACAATTTTCCCTCTTCTCTCTCTACACACATTTCCACTAAAATTCCCAGCAGCTGGTCCTTGGGACATGACTGGCAGAAGGTTTCTGAGTGAAAGCTGGAGAGAAAAATCTTTTAAGCAAATATCACTCTGGATGAAACACTTTGCATGTTCCTGAGCAGAGCAGGGCCCTTTTTCATCTGACAGCCACAAAAATTGAACCTTGCTGCCAATGCTGGAGGCTGGAATTGTTTAAAAAGTTTTGCAGGGAGCAGATCTGTGTGGTGTAGGCACTGTGAGGTCCTTCCAGCAGCGGAGAGTTTTGGAAAGTTTGAGGAAAACTATTAATTATTTAATTCTGCTAATAAAAAATTAATTGAATTTTAGAACAAAAGAACGCGCAAACATCACCCTTCTATATTTAGGCGTGGAAACGGAGCTGTGGGTGGTGACTTAGAAAAGAAAGGAATGAAAATGCAAATGCCCCATTATATTGTGCTGGAGTGTGAGCTGATGGCATCTCTTGTGCCTTCGAGTTCATCCCATGTCGACAGCAGGAAGCCCGAGGGGATGGAATCGCAGTGCCCTGAGTGTGGGACACTCTGTGTGGGGTGCTCTGTCCACCCCTGAGTGATGCCACAGCCACAGGGCAGTGCAAACACAAAGGCACAAAGTTTAGAAAGGATGCCTTGGACAGAAGTGGGATTTTAAATGAAGTCTGGCTATCTGGGATCTTTAGGATAAAACCTGAAGTGTAACTGTAGGTTTGTACCCAGCTGCGTTTCTGTGTCACCTGGACAGGGAAGAGGATTGGGATGGTTGTGAATGGTGGGGCACATCTGAACCATGCAGATTATCCCCATCCTGCATTCCAGAGCTCAGGGAGTGTTTGGACAGTGCTCTCGGGCACATAGGGTCACTCTGGGGATATCCAGGAGCTGCACTCAGTGATCCTGGTGGATCCCTTCCTATGATTCATTACTTCACCCAAATGGATCTATACCCTGCAGTCAGAATGCAAACAACAGTGTGTATTGACAGAATGCATGCAATACTTTATTTTCTCATGAAATCTAGCATGAATTAGACAGGACAACTTGATACCAGATTTAATCCTTCATGTTACTCATCCTTTCCAACTTAAGATGTTTCTATGTTTCCATGCTCCTGCTGGACCTAATCCTGCAAGAACATACCCAGATATTCCACACCCCAAATGCCACTTCCTTCTGAGCACCTGGGCAGCCCAGAGCTGTGTTTACAGCTCCCAGGAGGGACCTGTCCTCAGGGGCAGCTTCTTGCAGCAAAAGGAGCCAATTCACAATGGAATATTCAACAGCTTCCCAAAGCTGTGCTGAATCTTCCAAACTGAGCTCACCCTGCACTTAGCCTGAGTGCTGAGGTGAATTCCAGCTCCTGCAGTGGCACCCAGACAATTCATTGGGGTTTCTGATGGCCCTGCTGGGGCTGTGAAGTGCTGCCCCTTTATTGTCCTTGCAGGGGGAGCAGTTTAACAAGGCTCCTACCAACAAACAGCACAATATCTCCAGGCATCTCTTCTGCAAGTCATGGTCAAGAGGAAAATAATTTCCACATGCTGGCCTTGTGTCTTGATTTTTATAGGGGTCAGAGGGATATTTATTCTCCAGAGTGGTGCTTTGTTTTACTAAAATGAAAAAAATAAAAAAAAAAAGTCGTGCTCCATATCCTTTTTAAAACCTTGGAGTAAACCAAGAATTGGGATTTTAAGTAAAAATTAGGACAAATTTATATTTATTTATTTTAAAATACCCTCTGTAGCTTTACAATAAATGGTTAGAGCACAATGCAATCCTCCTCCATACACGAAGCATCTTTTTAATATGCCCTATCATGAAATTAATTGGACATTAAATAGCAGGAGAAAGACATATAATAAAACCTGCAGTTATCACAGTTCCCAGTGTGACAATACCCAAAGGTTTGAAGGTTTAGTTAAGCTCCAAAAGTTTAAATACTTTTCCAAACCTCGTTGGGTTAGAGATGAGCGAGCTTTCTCATCAGGATTCCCAGTATTCCTGGGTTTGGCCGTGGCTGCAGTGACTGTCAGAAAAGCCTTTGTTACAAACCTCCTCTAATCCCACTTGTGTCAAAAAGGAGGAAATGCAGTGCTCGTGCACCAGCAGTCCAGAGAGGGAAGCTAAGCATTCACATTTTTTCAGAAAAAAAAAAAAAACAAAAACCAAACAAAACAGGGGGAAAAAAATGGCATTTGGAATTATTCCTATCCAAAATGTCCCCTGTCCTGATTAGACTTCAGAAGAAAAAAGATTAAGAAATCATATTTAAGAAACTGGGAGAGCTCTGTCCAAAGCTTAGGCACGCCAGCTGTGACTGAGGACTTGAAGCTCTTGAGCAGAGTGTGTCTTTTTCTGCAAGAATCAAAGCTTCTTAAACTCATCATTTTTTTTTTTTTTTTTAAGGCTCTTTGCACGGCTCTAATTGGGTTCCTGTGTGTGAAAAGCAAGGGAGCCAAGAGTGTAACAGGATGCTGAAATGTCTTGGAAATTTGAGTTGGATGCCCTCATTTCCTTGCAGAATCCATGTCCTGGCTGTCCTGGGTCTTTCCAAAATCCAGGAATTGTGGCTCCCATGCTGCTGTGTGTGTTGGGTGTGCACGGAGAGCTGGGAGTTCACCCATCCAGCATGGCTGGAAGGTCAAAGTCCAGCACACACAAAAGACCCATCACCAAAATCTCTGCTGTACCCACAAAGTAAAGTACTTTTTCCCCAAAAAGTAAAAAGTCCCATAGGGAAAATGTTTTGTTAAAAAAACCACAAAACAAACCCTCATTTTATTTTATTTTATTTTATTTTATTTTATTTTATTTTATTTTATTTTATTTTATTTTATTTTATTTTATTTTATTTTATTATTTTATTTTATTTTATTTTATTTATTTTTATTTTATTGTATTTTTATTTTATTTATTTTTATTTTATTTATTTTATTTTTTATTTTATTTTATTTTATTTTATTTTATTTTATTTTATTTTATTTTATTTTATTTTATTTTATTTTACTTATTTTATCTATTTTATTTTACTTTATTCTATTATATTTTATTTATTATTTAATTTTATTTCTATTTAACCCCAGATTCTAAAAAAACAAGTAGCTGCTGAAAATAGTTGCAAACCCAATCTGTCTTAAAAAAATTATCTTCACAGGGAAAAAAAAAAACCAAACAAACCCTCAATTTATGTATTATTCTTTGGAGGTTTTGCATCTGGGTGTTCCTAACATTTCCAAAGTTTTCTGAGACCAGGCTGGGAGCAAAACCCTTCCTTGGAGACCTCTGCAGTTGTGCGACAATATGGCTCTTCCCTGACTTTATTTTTGACTTCCTGGGAGAATTAAACAGATTGAAATGTTCTGAGTTGGGGAGTGAAGGCAGAAATGTCTTAATTAACTGCCCGGAGAGCCCAATTCCAGCCTGGAATTGCATCCAGTGCCATCTCCGAGGGAGATGAGCAGGGACAAAGGGGTGGCAAAGGTACAGAAACTTCTCCAGATCCCACTTTGCACAGGTGACAGAGGGTGGCATCCCCAAATTTCTCTCCCCTTGCGTTTCAGGGGAATGCTGTGGGGTTTTATCCTCTCAGAAGTGATATGGGAGTCTAACACGAATTTCCTGATCTAGGGGTGGCATCCCTGCCCCTGGCTGGGGTTTGGATTAGAGGATCTCTAAGGCCCCTTCCAACCCCATGATTCCAGGAAATTCAAGGGAAACCAGCACATGTTGGGAAGAAGCCTGGCAAGGCTAAAAACTTGGGGCTGAACCCCAGAATTTAAACTGAGATTTATTATCAAGCAGAAGACTAAGTCAGGTGTGGTGACAAAGCCTGGGGTCCAAGACCGAGTAAGAAACCCTGCTTGGGAGAGTATTAAAAGTACTTTGGATGTCTGGATTCCTATTTTTTTGGGAATATACTTAGTCCCAAATTATTTCAGATCCCTCTGTTCTGACTTTTTCAGTGCCTTTTCCCAGACAAGAGGTGTCAGGCAAGGACCACCTCAAAAATCAGCCTGGTTTGACTGAGACAGGAACCAGTGCTAAACGAAGGAGAACTCCCCATTCCAGCTGAACAAAAAAAAAGGAATTGCCAAACACTTGCCAATGCAGAGGCAGAATTGAGAAGATTAATTTTAAATGCTCCTCCAGCTACTTCTTAAAACTGGTTTGGCTTGAGCCTGAAGAGGCAGCGATTGAAGCACTTGAAAGAGACTAAAGGCTCAAGTCTAATCTCGACTACTCAAATGCAGATCACCAGGTATCTCAAAAAATCCACGCTTGGACTTGCACATGCATGCCCAGGAGAACATTTTCCAAGCCACACAGAGATGTAAACCCACGGATTAGAGATTAGAAATGAGCTGCCACTGTTGAACTCAAATTTATGTGTTATTTCTTTTTTATTTTTAATTTTTTTTTTTATTGTGACCTTCCAAAGGGGTTTAATTGTTTGATTTCAGTGTCATGGAAGATACTGAATTTCAAAATGTTTGGTGAATCCCATGCATGTTAACTCTTAAAAATAACTCTTTCATTTGTTATTGCAATGGATTGATTTTTCTTTGGCTTTACAAATACATGTTGGAGCTTAGGAATTTAAAGCACATGTGAGAACTTTCCGGGCTGTGCTGGAAAATTTAACCAGCATTCATTAGAAAAGGTGGAAAAGTTGGATATATGTGAGCTCAGGGCAGTTTCTCCACACAGCTTCAACAGTCCCCTCATCACTGATACATAAAAAATTAAAATATAATGCAAAACCTTGGTGTGGTTAACACCAGACTTGAGTTTTGGATCATCTGGAGATAAAAAAGAGCTTTTCCACCTCAGCCTGATGAATGGACTTTAGGAACTCCAAGCAAACTTGTCTCCCACAAGCCATCAGCAGGGTCCATACAGAATTTCCAGAGTGCCAAGAAAAATCCAATTTCTGCAATTCTTGTGCTGTTCCACCATGCAAAGAGAAGCTCAATCAGATGAGCCACAACTGGAATCCATTTTTCTCCTGGTGCATCTAAAAATGCAGCAATTTCCCAGAGCCCAGGGGAGCCCTGGGGAGCCTGGAAAATTGGGGGACGAGGAATTTGCCCCACAGGCACAGAGCTGATTTTTCAAGGAGAGGGTTGCTGGTTTCTCCAGCTTTGAGCACATTCCTTCTCCAGAGGGGAAAATATCCATGGTTCAAAACAGCCTGGGTTATGCTGGCTCAGATTCCTTGAGTGAAGCTGGGAAGGGAAAAGAACCCAAAACATTTCAACCAGAATACTTGTTTTGCTCACCTCTTCCCTCCTCACAAATAAAAGAATGGTGGAAAATCAGTTCTGTCACTCCCTTGTAAGAGAGGTGCTAAAATCCTTTATAGACAGGTCACAGCCTGATCATTAGATATTGAAACTATACAAATATTCCCTGCAGACACGAATTTTATTTGTTTAGTATCTACCACGAAGTGGATGCATCCCAAACAATGAACTTTTTCAGGGCAGGAGATAATTCATTAGCTGGTCCTCTTAAAAGCCTTGGATGATGTCAAGTTGGACACTTCGTAGGAGATTTCTGGATTCTTGTGCTGGTTGCTGGCTTGATGTACTCCAAAACCTTTTTATTATCCAGAAATCTGGATTTACCCACCTCATCCTTGGCTGATAAGTACTTTGCAAAGCTGACCCATACAGAGAATTACTCAGTTTCTGAGATGAATTTGGAAGATCTTCCATTCTGCTGTGATTTCAGAGTCTGGAGTTTTAAAGAAAACATTGATTTATTTCCTGGTCCAATTCCCTTTGCCTGTGATAATTGGAAGAATTTGCTTTCACTCCTGCACCTGATGCTTCCCACACCTTTGAATATTCCATTTATTGGACAGGAATAACCAGAGATCTCCCAATTCTCCTTTGCCAAGGGTTTGCTTTCCATACCTAGAAGGATGTGGCATCTGGTTTAGCTTTGAAAGGGAGTGTCAAAAGCATGAATATGGTGACTGGGGACTGCAAATCCCAGTGAACAGCTGGGGGTAAAAAGCTGAGGCTGTTTGGGAACAGAACCAAAAGGAGGGAATTCTGAAATCCCCAGATCAGTGATCCTTCCCAGCATCCACATCTCCTGTTTTAACCTGGAACTCAAATTCCAGTCCTCCTCTCCACCACTCTCACCTCCTCTAAGAGTAACACAAAAACTGGAGAGAAGCTCTTGCTGCAGAGAGAGGAAACTTCAGGTGAAATCCCCAATTCCTGCAACCTTCTTAACAGCTTGAGTTGCTCCTGCTCCATCCCCTCCTCTCTCCCTGCCTTTTTCCTCATGTAGATCCAGAGAGCTGAGTGAGGACAGGCTGCACCCCAAAGCTGGAGGGTGCCTCGGTGATTTATTGCAGCACCAGAGTTGTGTTGGTATCACTAGGGGGGCTGTAACTATTGAAAATCCCCATTTTCATAGAGCTTGTCCATAAAAATTCACTCCAGGGTGGAGATATTCCCAGCAAAGCAATAGTTCATATGAGTGGGGGCTAAAAAACCTGATGTTTTCAGAAGTTTTATGTAATTTCTGCTGGAGGTTTTTAGGTTCACCAATTTTGGCTCTTGTGTTTTGCCAAGGTTACATAAAAATGGGTTTAAATAATAATTTAAAAAAACACCCATATCATGTAAATATCAGAATGAAAGTTGAGTTTAAATATGTAATTATTTCTAATAAGAATATTCTAAAATTTCAAGAGTTAAGGACCTTTTCTGATTACATCTCTATAAATTTGCATTTTACCTTGCCTTTCCGGTGAACTGGCACAGCTCGAATTCTGAGCTGACTGAAATCCGTATAAATCCCTAAGCAAGTGCTTTTTCCAAGGATATTTCCCTGCATTATGCTCCAGTTTGACCTGGGAATGGTCCTCAAAATCCAGAGCCCCCCTCTAGTCTGATGGATAACGCCATAGGGCTACATTAGTCCTCAGGCTCTGAGGAAGATGTAGCATTCCATCTGTTTCCTGAATTATCCCAGAGCCAGATGAAACCCAGCCCTTTGTGGCCTCTCTTCTCTAGTGGGGATAATAGGCATGGTTCAATACATCCTGGTTTATGCTGATTCAGATTCCTCGAGTGAGGCTGGGAAGGGGGAAAAAAAAAGACAATTTCAAGCCAAATGCTGCTTTTTCTCACCTGTTCCCTCCTCCCCTAAATAAAAGAGACTGATAGAAAATCAGGTCTGGCACTTCCCTCTTAGAGAAGTGCTAAAATCCTTTAGAGACAGGTCATAGAGTGTTCTTTGGATAACTAAAATTATATAAATACTCCCTGCACACTCAAATTTTGGGGTGTTATCCCATCTCCCTTCTACTCCTAATACCATACTGATAATATCACCCACATAATCAGTTATTGGAATAAAAGTGCATAATTTTTATAAATAATTAACACATCCTGAATGCCTTGTGAATAATACATTGATAATATCATTGCACCACAGTACAGCATTGAGCATCTGTGTTAAAGAAGCCAAAAATTTGGATTTGAAAAGTTTTCCCTCTTTCTGTCTCATGAGGAGAGATCTTGGGCATCTCAAAAAAAAAAAAAAAAAAAAAAAAAAAAAGCATCTGAAATTACCAGGGTTTGAATGAAAAAGCCAATAGAAGAGCTAGCTTGAAAAAAAATTTCTAAATATATTTCTTTTTTCAATACAAAAGATATTGATTAGAAGAAGGGACTCACTTTTGATCAGGTCTATAAAGAGGTAAAATTGAGTGGTTCACTCACTTGTTCCACAAGCCACCACTTCCTATGGATTTGTCACCTTCAAAACTTTTACAGGTGTGGTTTAAAAGAAAATCAGAATATTCCTGCCTGTCTGGTTGATTTTATGCAAGATTTATCATCCCTTGGAGGGGCAGCTGCCAAGCCCATGGTTGGGAGGAAAAAAACCCAAAAACTGGATGTCAAATAAGGGGGGAACCTGATTTTTACAAGTGCTTTTTGTAGCATGTGTGAATATGAAGG
>CM063287.1:33682358-33787358 GCA_032173965.1 Sitta carolinensis
TAATGTTATTATGACTATTTTCAAGGGTCAGCTCCATCTATTTCCAGAAGTAACTCCAGTGTGTTTTCCTAGAACAAGGACCACATACTAATTTTAATGAGCTTGCCTTGCAAGCAAAGGTGTCTCTGTGCAGCGCTGGGACTGGGGCATGGCCCAAAGCCAAGCCCTTCCCAAAATAAAGGAGTAATCCCTGTGTTTCTCCTCAAAAAGGCTCCATGCTGCAAACGTGAGTGCAGAGGTCCTGTCCAAGCCCCTGCCTTTCATCTGGTTAATCTCAGCCTGAGTTTTACCTGCCTGTTCCCTGATCAGCTAAGCCGAGCCTGGCGCTGCCGCGGAACGAGCGAGTCAGGCTGAAGGGAAAATAAATCAAAAGTTTAGGGATTATTCTTTATTCAGACTGTGATCCCTCAGCAAAAAAATGTCTCAGGGATGTGTGTTTATCTTGGTCTGGGCCCACTTTAGCAGTTTTTACCCTTTGGCTTCACCTCAAGCAAAACAATATCAAGTGAGCCAAAAGTGATGATAAACACACACGCTCACACAGAGAGCTCTGAAGTTTCTCTTTCCCGAGCAGGGTAAAGGCTCCACCAGCATCGTGCTGGAGTTCCTCTCATTCCCAGCACTGCCAAGTGACAGCTTTATTGTTGAATAAAACAAATTAATTGCCCCAACTGTCTTAACTAGTTGCTAGAAATGAAATTCTTCGCTTGTTTAGCTGCCAGAAATAATGACAGAAATATAAACATGTTACAAAACTGAGGGTTTCTCAGGAAAGCTAAATATAATGGGTCTAATTTTGCCCTGGGCAGATGCACTGGGGCACTTCCCAGTGACTTCTGAGGGAATTTCAAGAGTGTTTTTAAAGGATAGTGCATCCCCCACACTTGACATATCAAGTGCACATCCCTCTCTCGTTGTTATTTTTAAGCTTTCTTTTCTCTCGTGTACAAGTGCCTTTGTGCCTTTCTCTTTGCACAAAGACTGATCATAATAATTTAAAAATTTGCTTGTGTTCCTTACAAAGACTGTGTCTCCCTGAAAGGATTTCCTGAGAGCCTTAGAAGGAGAAAAATCATTTTAAGTGCACTCAGTGGAGATGGATGTTTTGAAAAGCTTGGCTGATTTCTTGGCATTCAGGAAAACCAGAAGCCCCTGCCCTCGCACAGGCAAACACCCACAGGTTTGCTGGTAAATGGGCAGAATTTGGGAGCTTCTGGAGTTGGGGAAAAGGTACAGAGAACATCCCGAGGAGGTAAAAGGAGAAGTAATTTAATTGTCTAACTCCTTCTGTGCTCGAGAATATCAGACAGATGGGGAGGATAAAACAAGGAGCTCAATAATTAATTTTCATGTTCCTCACTAGTGGGACCTCTTTAATCCCTGTTCCTGTGATTATAGAGAAAGGTTGGATTCTGAAGTTTCACTCATTAGCTACGTGTTGTATGAAAATACCTGTATTTTCAAAAGGAATAGTGACAAGAATGAAAAATTTCTGCTATTAGAAATATCTTGGTGTCAGGGACTTTTGTGAAAGAACAAAAACTCTCTGATTCCCTCAGATAAATAATGAAACAGATGGTTGTTGGGGGGTTAAAGGTCAAACCTTCCCTGTTGACTAAAACACAAGGTTGACTTAAAAGATTTCCCGAAGTTATTCAAGATGCAGCACATCAGCCTGTGTCTCCTGCCTCCTAATGAAATGGTGTGGGCTTCCTTAAAAACACCATTCCAGGGGCTCCTTGCAGGAATTCCAACACCCATTCCAGCTCCAGAGTGAGCTCCTGCAAACTGTATCTCTAATAAAGGGTGTTGGTGGATAATTAGGTGATGTAGGTTAAGAAAAGGCTAAACAGCAACATTTAATCCATTTCCTAAGCAAACCACTCGCTTCTCACCTGAAACAGGTGTGGATAAAGTGGCCACGGAAATCTGGGAAACTGGCAGAAAATTCTCAATAAGGCAATTTGGAAAAAAATGGGGAGGAAACAAACAAATGCTGTGTGTGGGGCTGAGCATTCATGAGCAGGCTCCTGTTAGAGGAGAGAAGGGCATTTTTAAAGCAGCCCAGCTAAAGAGACAGATGCTGGAACTCAGATGATTCGACACAATTTGAGCACAAATTGTCCAATCACTCAAACCCACAAACACTTCAAGGTAATTTTGGTAAATCCCTATTGTGATCTAATTTCTTATTAAGGAGAATAAAGCAGGCTGCCATTGTAATTCATCAGCCCCTTGCACTGCAGAGTGATGGCTGGAGTTCATTTCATGCTTCTCACTGCAAAAAAATAGACTTCAATTTCTGGAATTACCAACAACAACTTTTGGCTGGATATCTACATTATTTTTTTTTATTTAATTTTGCTAAATAGAATTTAAAGCTAGGGAAAAAAAAACCCAGCTGAAATCTGAGGACGCCACTGAGATCAGAGTTGGTTTAAGGACCAAATCCATGAGTGTTATGGAGGAACTTTCAAGGTTCAGAGCAGAGAACACATTTGGCTTCTTGAAGGGACATTGCTGTAGTGCAGAGCAGTGAGGTGGCACATTCAATGTCCCCTGTCTGCATTATTGCTGCCTTCCTAAACACAGCCAAGCATCCCTTCCTCATCCAGAGGCAGACCTGGCTCCCACAAGCATCCCCAGCCCCTTTCTGCAGGCTCTTGGAACTTGAGGGGAGCCCCCAGGGCTGTTCCCCACAACAAGGGCACTTGGGGGCAGGATCTTGAAGGGGGGAACAGACACAGTGTGGGAAACTCTTTTTGTCCATGTTACCTCCATGGAAATTTTCTATCATGCTGAAAGGCAGCCTTCACCCAGCTGAAGGAAAAATCAGCCTGATTTCCTACAAAAATCATCCTGAGGGCCAAGAAGTGTTTTAGGGTGAAGGGTCTCCTCCAGGCTGGACAAAGCAGATCCTCCTGTGCAGCTCCCCCGGCTCCTGTAGGACTCTCTTTACCCCAAAACCACTCTCTGCAGGCATTACACAGCAGGATAGAGTTCTCCATCCCTGGGAGGGTTTGAGGCCAGGCTGGATGAACCTTGGAACAACCTGGTCTGAAGGAAGATGTCTCTGCCCATGGAACTGGGTGATATTTAAGATTAAGGGATATTTAAGGGATATTTAAGGGATATTTAAGGGATATTTAAGGGATATTTAAGATCCCTTCCAACCCAGGCCTTTCTGTGGCAATTCTACCAACACCAGTGTGGAAAACACCCTGTGTGAGTGTATCCATGTGTGGCCACGAGTGTGCCAGAACATTTTCTTTCTGCTGGCACCCCTTCCCTCCCCACATCCCCCATCCCCATCCCCTGCCTCTCACCGCCACCACCGGCGTTGCAAACGGCCCCACTCACAGCAGCAGCCACGGGAATGCCATAAGTAAGACAAATAACAACCTCTTCTGTGGTAATATACAAATAAAAGTTCATTTTCCTTTCAAGGAGGAGCACAGCTCTGTGTGTGTGTGTGTGAGCAGAGAGGGAATTCGGCGTCTCCGCTGCCACAGGGACCAGGGATGTGCAGCCATAAGTCGACCTGTTTTGTTTTGGGTTTATTTTTTTTTTTCCCCCAAATACAAAATGACCTGTTAGAGCATCCCAGGGAGAATATGAATTAGCCCAGGTCAATAGGAGGTCAAATAGACAGGGTCCTAAAATCCCTTTACTACTTTGTAGTATCTTATGCTAATTCAGTTCCCTTCTCTGTGATAAACAAAGCCAGTTGAAAGTAGATAGCATCACACAGTGATGGGTCCCAAAGCTACAATTTAATACAAATCTAGTAATTCCATTATACAACACATCCAGTTCATTTAGAGGCAGCGAACACTTAAGAAGGTCCAGGATTGAAATGCCTCAGCTGATACTTTAAAAATATAAATAATCCAGTAAAATTTCATTTGCCACATAAACCTAATAGGTGTGTGTGATGGAAACGCAGTCTGTCCTTTCAAACATTTCTTAAATCCAATTCATAGGTCCTGAGTCCTTTCACACAAATATTGCAGGGGTTTAGGCACATAATCAGCAGAAACAAAATTTAAAAAAAAAAAAATCCTCCCTGTTTGCTCTTTGCAAAAGGTGATGTTGCAAGAGTCTAATGAGAATTGCTGGATTAATAAAGCTGAACCTCTCACGGTGTTTTACAGGTGATGCTTTTCACCTTGGAAGGATTTTGCGAGAGGATGCAGCACCTCTGGGGCAGAGGAGAGGAGAGTGTGAGCCAGGAGCAGCAGGACTCTCTTGGGAAGCTCCTGTGCCTCTAATTTTAACAGGGATGCAGAGTCCGAGCTGGAGCAGGAACCCCCCGGGGCGGCGCTCTGCAGGTAACCGAGAGCAGCCGAGGTAAAACTGCTTTGCAAAATACGGGGATTGTCATGGAAATGCTAAAAATCAGCCAGGAGAGTCACACATCTCTAAGGAGACGATTAGAAAGCAGTTCCTGGGAAATAAAGAGGTGTGAACAGCCTTTCCAGGAGAGCACTTAGAGCAGGAAAGTGAATGAAAAGCTGTGGTGGTGGTTTAACCTCCCGTCCCTAAAGTAGGTGTCTAAATTAGGGCCACGAACTTCCCAAAGCCTGACAGGGATATTCCCGTGGAGGGAGGCTGTCCTCTTCTTTTTTCCCATCCTTCTGATGCTTCTTTCAGGCCACAAGAAGATTTTTTCTTTGCTGGTCTTTGTTTCCATCCATTTTAGCAACTTCTAAGCTCCTAAGAGCCGGAGATAATCAACTGGGGAGGGGGCTGGGGTTCTCTGGGCCGTTCTCCTTGGAGGTGCAGCATCCTTGCCCTTCCAAATAGGAAATGCAGCATCCCAGCCCTGTCCTCGCCCATCCTAGGAGGAAATGCAGCATCCCAGCCCTGTCCTCTCCCTTCTAAATAGGAGATGCAGCATCCCAGCCCTGTCTCTCCCATCCTAGGAGGAGGTGCAGCATCCCAGCCCTGTCCTCTCCCTTCCAAATAGGAGATGCAGCATCCAGCCCTGTCCTCTCCCATCCTAGGAGGAAATGCAGCATCCCAGCCCTGTCCTCTCCCATCCTAGGAGGAGGTGCAGCATCCCAGCCCTGTCCTCTCCCTTCCAAATAGGAGATGCAGCATCCCAGCCCTGTCCTCTCCCATCCTAGGAGGAGGTGCAGCATCCCAGCCCTGTCCTCTCCCTTCCAAATAGGAGATGCAGCATCCCAGCCCTGTCCTCATCCCTCCAAGGAGGAGGTGCAGCATCCCAGCCCTGTCCTCTCCTGTTCAAGGAGGAAATGCAGCATCTCAGCCCTGTCCTCTCCTCTCCAAGGAGGAGGTACAGTGTAGTCTGCTTTTTCCAGGCCTGCAGCTTCTGAGTTTCTAAGTTCTTTTTTCCCCCCTGATGTTTTGAGTTTCTGAAGCTTGTTCTCACAGCTTGAACATAAACATCAGGAAAAAAACCAGGATTTAGAAACTCAGAAGCTGCAGGCCTGTTAAAAACAGACTGCAGTGCAGCATGCCAGCCCTGTCCTCTGCCATCCTAGGAGGGGACAGCGAGGTTTGGGCAGTGCTGAGTGCTGGTGTGGCCAGCTTGGAGCTAGGAAAGAGGAATTTTGGCCCTAGGAGGGGGGGGGGGGGGGATGTCCTGGGAAGGGTTTTGCAACTTGGAAGGAAATTTGCTGCTGGTGAAAGGAGTTTTTTGCTGTCTGCTTGACATCCTCTTTTCCGGTGAGCGCCAGTGACCTTTTCTCACTTTTTCCTGGCTGAGCTCGTGTCCTGTCCTCCAACCCTTTTTGTGTGAGATCTGGGGGGGTCAATAGATCAGCCATATCAGATGCCAGCTGGGTTTTTTATTAATTACATGTAAGATGTGCTTTTGGAGGGGTAATAACACTTTTTGTAATGATCTCAAAGCTCTGCTGTGATTAAGAGCTTTTAGAAAGTCTTGCCAAAGCCACGTTAACAAAAAAGTTGTAAACTTTTGTTTTTCTTTCATGCTGCAAACAAAACAATCAATGCTCAGGTGAATGAAGGTGGATTTGTGTCACCTGGAGCAATAAAGGAATTATTTCATCTGTCAGATATATTTTAATTTTTTATTTTAGGTGGCAATGCACTCTGTTTGCAGCCAAAATTTAATGGTAGAATTCCTGAGTTATGTTGTGAACTGCGTTTATGATTTTGGGCAAAATAAAGTGTCTGCTTCAGGAAAAACAACTTTTTAAATTAGAGATTAATTTTTTTTTTAATAGACTTTCACTGTTTTTAAATAGTGCTTCATTTATATATATCTTGCCTTTCTCTGTGGTCTTACAGAAAACACTCCTCCAGTCCTAAATTCTTAAAAGTTTTAAAGACAAATGAAGGAAATTTCAGCACTGCATGTTCTCTACTCTCACAAATTCCTTTATCCAGCCAAAGCTGAGGTTATCTTATTATTTTTCTGCAGTTTTATGGGCTTTCCCCTCTGTGCAATATTCCAAGTACCCAGAGTTCACCACTGCTCCTTACTTTTACCAGTTCTTGTTGCATCACCAAAAAAACCCCAGGAGGTTCTGCTGGAAAAACGTTGGGGATAAAATCCTGCCCAAATGAAATTAATCCATTCAAATCTGATTTATAATCTGGTTTTCTTTCTCTAAGCTACCTTGTGTTTGAAGGAGGTTTAGGCTGTAGGGCAGGAACAACCAGGTGCTTACAACTGGACCAAATATGAACAGATCAACAACAGGTCTGGACTTGAATCAAATTGTGTTGAGCATAAATTTCAGAGATTAGTTTTAGGATCAATGCTAGGTGAAAAAAATTATGCATTAATCAATAATTTATTATTCTCTCTTTTATGTTCTTTTGGTGTGCATTCAAACAAGGAAGTCCTGCAAGATCCTCCAGCTTCCTGAGCTGAGTTTAACTGAACTAAATAAAGAGTAACCAGGAGGATTTTAAATTTTTTTGTGGGTTTTGAGCTTTTTTTTTCTTTTCAAATTATGATACATTTTAGGTATTCTGTTCCTGCCCACCCAGTATTTATTTCTACAGTTGGGGAGACTCAGTGAGTTCCTGCCCCACTGGAGTCTGTGGAAAGAACAAAACATTTCTTTCCCTGGATGAATTGGATCTTACATGACTTCTCAGAGAATAAAACCAGCCAAAACTGCATCTCTCATTGCACCAAGCTTTGCTTGCAGCCTCTGCCCAAACCGTGCAAGGAGTCAGATGGGACAATAGCAGTGAACACGTGGTGCTGTAAGGCTGCTCTCAAAGCTCAGCTTTTCCTTAGGCTTAACTCTTCCAGACAGCACCTGAGAGCAGCCAAGACACAGCCTAATCTTTGCATTTAAGAACTATCATTATTTCAGCACTTCTTCAATCTCTAAATAAAATTTGTTTCTTTCCCAAATGTCTCTTTCCTTTTATTTTTTTATTCTCTCTCCTGAAAATCTTGCTTAGAATAAAGGGGGGGTGGGGAAAGGAGCTGATACAGAGCATTTATTTAAGCTTGAAATGCTGTCCTGGTCTGGAAAAACAAGGTTTCCCTGATTTCCAAGCTTCCTACATGAGACTTTAACGAGTCACATCTGGTGGTTCTTCCCGTGGTGTTACATTATGAATCTTTATGGGCAATTAACTGGTTGGGTATGAAAACACCCACCCTGGGAATGGGTCAGTGGGCACATCCAGCCTCAGAACTCAGCTCAAATTGTTAAGTGTCTCCAAAAGGAAAAGCAGAGTATTTTCATTCTGATGAATTTGTTGAGGCAGTTGTGGAGTAAACACGAAACTTTCTGTGCTCCATAAATACTGGCTGGTGGAAATGGTCAGTGCTGCTCCCTCCTCATTGGGGACTTTAAGCAAGAGGCAACAGCCAAATGACAACTTCTGTGTGATTCACTTGGTGTGGCCATAAAATAATTGAGATGGTAAAAGTTGCTTGAGCTGTTCTTGGTTTGGAGGTATTACTGGACTGACAAAATGCAGCCCACAGCTCCAGCTCCAGCAGGAGCTGTGCAGCCCAAAAATCTCCTCAGACACTGAGAAGTGGGGTTGGGGCATTGCTCAAGGCTTCTGCTTCTTTCTCTTTTTGTTTTCTCTCCCTGTTTCCCCCCGGAGCTTTACAAGCGAGGGTTTCCTCTGGATATTTTCCACGCTGCTTTCTGAAGCAAGGCTCGGTGTTGGGTTGTGCCTTCTGCATTCCTGGAGAGGGCAGGGGAATCCAGGTGGGGTGTTTTCCACCTCAGGCTTATTCCTGCTCTGTGATCAGAGCAGATTCAGCCAGAGGTTCTGTCAAACCCCAAAGAGCAGCTTCCTTGCCCTTCTCCATGTGGGAATTCCTTCTCCAAAGCTCCCCATGGTGGGAATGGAGAGGACAGAGTTTTCCATGAACATTGCTGGTGCCAGAGCAGGATTTGGAATGGCTACAGCACATCATTATGTTAATAAAACGTGCTTAAATTAAATCCTAATGAATTTGAGGCCTGAATTTCAGGAACAAAATGATGTTTAAGATGAAATGCTGAGGGCTGGAGGGCCAGGCAGCCCCGTGTGCCTTGGCTGCACGTGGGAAGTGAACCCAAACATTGTGAAACCAGCTCAGGTCTGAACTGTCTGCTCAAAAGAGTAACATCTCTAGTTTTCACATGAATTTTTAATTTCAGATGACACCTCTGACTGGAAGTGACAGTGGAGAAGATAATTTGTGTAATTACAGCATCAGCCATTGAGGAAGGAAGGGATCTCTCCAAAGCACATAAAACATGAGCTGGATTTGATCGTGGATGAGCCCTGCAACCAGAGCTGCAGGAACCTTCTGGCCTGGGGAGGGTGCAAACCTGGGAATGTCTCCTAAACCATCACCAGATCAGCCTCTTAGGTGAGGCCAAGTGAATCATAAAGGGGAAGAAGGGGAGTTTTAATGAGTCTAAGCAGGTTTAGCCTCCCCTCAGAAATGCCAAGGCAGCTCTGGCAGCAGAAGGGTGTTCAGTGTGTGAAAACCATCCCATCCAAGGTTAACTTTGCAATCCTGAGCTGCAAAAGCTGCAAAAAAAAAGTGTCTCTATGCACAGGACACTCAGTCCTGCTCACTGCCCTGCTTTCAAGCCACATCTTCTCCAGAAATGCCTTTTGAATCAGCTCCCAGCTTTGTTCACAGCACAAACTGTCCCCAAGCTGATAAATGTCCTTGTTGGAGTCAGACTCTTTCCACTTGGCTCTAGAAGATGTTGTGGGTGACATATAAACACCAGGGTTTCTTACAAACTATGCACAAATAGGTAGAAAAAGAAGAAGTAACCAGTAGTTATTTATAAGCCAGCACTGGAGAAATACATTTCTGAGAAGGAAATTCCCTGCAATGAGAGTGCTGCAAGGAACAAATTCTCTCTAAATACCCTGTATAAGGAAAATAATCTTGGGGACAGTAATTTGTACACGCCTGCAGACTTGGTAATGATCCTAAAAGTCTATTTTGGATAAATAGGAAATTTTTTGCATCTGTTTAAAAATGTAAAATCAAATGAAATCTTTTTTTGTTGTTGTTGTTGCTTATATGAAGATCACAGCTAATTAGCCTTAGTTAAGTAAAGCACATCCTTTGAAAATTGGAGACAAGTTCCTTTGCCCTCTGAAGAATTGTCTGTTATTTACATTGTTAATATTAATATCCTGCAGCCTCTATACTCGGAGTCGGTGTCATTGGAGACAGCCTGTAACAAACAACTCAGACCTCCAGCAAAATAACCACTTGAGATGTTTTCCCTTTTGTTTTGCCACAAGTTGAAATAACCAGTGGTGAGTGGAGCCCAAAGTTCATCAGGCAAAACCCAGATTCAAGGATCATAGACTGGTTTGGGTTCGAAGGGACCTCAAAACCCACCTTGCTCCAACTGCCTGGAAAATGTGCATGGAAGAATGGCAGAAAGCTCCAGAAGGAGCCTGAAAGCAGAGCTTTAGACTGAGAGTTCTTGCAAGTCTCTGGAGTTTCCTTCTGGTTTGGAGGAGCTGCTGGAATTCACCTGGCAGGGTGGGGGCTGTGGGTGCAGGGTGGATTCCTTGTCCTGCAGCACTGGGATGGACTTTGTGTCCTCTGCCACCTCTCAGGCTCCTCCAGGGACCAAACCAAAGGACTGCAGCCCTGGAGCTCAGCTCCCAAAGCGTGGCTGAGTGATAACAGTGTCAGTGCAGATCAGCTGGAAAACCATGGAAAATATTCTTGGGGGTAATGCAGAAATGAGTGGAGTTTAATAACCCCCTGAAGGAAGGGGGTTTGGGGGATGGCTCAGCCAGCAGTGCAGTGGAAAGGCTGCAAAAAGGCAGGAATTGGCATTAAAAGCTCCTTATTACATGTGCTTTGCTTGTACTTGAAGATTTTGGTAAAAAACAAACACTTTGTAGTGTTTGACACTAGTGTGACCATGAGAGGACAGGAGAGGCCTGCAGGAGCTGAGTGTCTGAGTCCAGCTGAGGACAGGACAGAGGGCCCTGGCTGCACCTGGCAAGCACAGAATGTGTCAAAATCCAGGATATCCAGCAATGCTGAGCCCTTCCACATGGAACCCAGGGATGCCTTAAAAATAAATAAACAAAAAATCCCCTCACTGGCTGCTTTACTGAGCTATCTGGACTGAAAATTAATATTGCCAACAAAAGAATTAAATATTTACTAATAATATGTGCTTTAAAAATAAAGGCCATCTATCAGTTATGTACAATTTCATTAGGTTTTAGGGTGTTCTATACAGGTTTGATTGGTTTAACATTGAGGTTCCAGTTTCTGAACTCTGTAGGAGGTTTGGAAGCCCCTGTCCCATTAATTACAGTGGGAACTGAGCACCCAGATGCCCAAACTCACTTTGAAATCCTCTGCCTGAACATATCTTTCTCCTCAGTGTTCACAAGGTTGAACAGAAGCAAAGTTTCTGGGATATGATAATTTTGTGCTGGAATAAATCTTGTGCAAGTTGAAATCCCTGGAAGCTCCAAGGTAGTAGGAGTTATGTACTGGGGACTCTTTAACAAGATCACTGAAGAGATTACTGGTTCAATAAATGAAGATTTTTATCTGGGCTCCTTAGGGACAAGAAAGACACCGAGGGACTAGACAGAAGTAAATACAAACCCAGTTTGAAGAAGAGCAGGAAAAAAAGGACTGGGAAAACCAGCCAGGATGTAATAGACCAGTACATCTGACCTTGGTGCAAGGCAGAGCTCAAGAAACATTAATAAAGGATGAGATCACAAAACATCTGGAGAAATAAACCAGTCAGCATGGTTTCATAAAGGGTAAATCCTGTCGGACAAATTGGGGATTTTTTTAGGGAGATGATGTGGAAAGCAGGCATGGGTGAGAAGGTTGGCTTTAATTCTGTCTTTTTTGGGCTCAGGGCACTCATCTGAAGGCATGGCTGGGGTGTGGGTTGGAGTAGTGTTGGAGTAGGAGGGAGGGATGAGAGGAGTAAGTGGAGGGGGAGAAATCTCCAGCTGATTTCACAACCCTTGCTCACTGAAAGGGTTAAATGTGGGAAAGGGTTAATGAAAGGGTTAAATGTGGGAAGGGGCTGAGGGGAGGGTGGGAGTGCCCATCCCTGGGGGTGTCCAAGGAATTCCTGGAGGTGGCACTGAGTGCTCTGGGCACAGCTGGGACTCCATGGTTTGGAAGGGCTTTTCCAGCCCTGCCCCTGCGATCCTCAGGGTTAAACCACACTAAACTACTTCCCCAGCTCTCTGGAAAAACTGGAGTGAAGGTGTTCCCAGTGGGGTGGGTAAAGTGGAGGGGATGGATTAAATCTGCAGGGAGCTCCTGCACGAGGCTGGGGAAGGGTGGAAGGAAACATTCCATCTGCTCTGCCTGAGAGAAACCATGGATTTTTACATTTGTAGCCCTAGGATTTTTACATTTGTAGCTCTAAATTGTGGGAATGTTCCCCAAGCAAAGTTTTGGCAGAGCTCTGGGTGAGAAGCAGGTGTAAGAACCAATGCAGAGCAGAAGTTAAACCCACAGCACTGTGAGCTGTGAAAATAGAAGAGTTTAATCTGGTGTGCTGTAAATCACTTCCCTGGACCTCTTGTAGCTGCTCTGCCCAAGGCAGGGACACTCTGGCACCCAATGGACATCCCAGGGATTGGGGAGGGCAGGGAATGACAGCAGCAATGACAGGAGTGGGGTTGGGAAGTTTCTACACGCAGAGAGCCTGGGAAATTCACTTGGGATAAAAAACAAGCTCTTAAAATCTTAAAAGGATGATTTGATTTGAAGATTTCAAGATGCTGAGGAGAAATTTGAGAGGAGATGAACTAAACTCTCTGCTTTTACTCAGATTCCCAGGATGTGCCTTGATAAAATAAGTATAAAGAATAAAAAAGGAGCAGGAATAAGAACCTGGATGTGTTTGAAGGAAGCAGCCTTCATTGCCAACTAAGTGTGCTGGAAAATCAGGAATAATGGAGCTGGGGGGCAGAATCAACTCTGTCCTTTGCTAGCATAACCCACCTCTTCACTAATTACATAGTTAAAGGCCAAATAATTAATCTTTATTATCAAGACATGCAAGGAAAGGTTTGTGGTGGGTCAGAGGGCAGGTGGCACCTTCAGTGTGTAAATGAGCTGCCCCACATGGCACAAGGAAGAGGCAGAGTTGTACCTAAAGGTGGTTTCTTGGCTTATAAAATGCATCCTCTGCTGATCCTGCATCACTCCCAGAGGCCATTTTTTAGTTTGTCTCCCTCTTTGTAAATAAAATCCCCCAAATTTGTGGTATCAGGAGGAAAACAGAATAAAATATGTGTGTGTATGGGCAGGAACCAAACCACAAAGCAACCCAAACCCACAATTTATTATAAAAATGCCATTGTAAATATTAAAGATTCCTGAATTCTCTAAGAGCATGAAGTCACACTGCTGCAAGCACGACAGGAGTCAGGGTCTGGGTTTGCCAGGCTCGTGTAAACAGAGAAAAACAAAAAGTACATCAGTCCTGAAATGCCAGTGAGCAAAGGGACGTGTCTGTGTGCTCTGACCTACAAGGAAGCACCCAGCAGAGATCTCACTAATTTTAGTTCTGGTCCAGAAATACTTTTGCTGCGTGCATGACCTGCAAAGTAGCCTAATTGTAAAGCTGTAGTAGTGTACTAATTCGTGGAGAAATGGGATGAAACAAATGGAGGCAGTGCACAGACATTTCAGTTATGGGAGCTGCATTTGTGTTCTCTTATCCAATGTGTACTGAACTTTATGCACAAAAATAGAAATACCACTGTTGCCTCATGCTCAGTGACACTGGTGATGTGATGTGAGCCAGAACAGACAAGCACCACAGCATCCTCTCTGCTCTAAAAAAAAAAATCACTTTTTCCATCAGATTGTAGGAGCACAGCATAAAGCCCCTCCCATTTTTCTTAGTGTTATTCAAATCCACTTTCCTAAACTGTGCTTCTTTGGTGTGGGTTATTTTTTAATTTTTCCTTGTTGCAAACAGTTGAAAGATGAACATGGCTAAAAAAAGACTCAGCTGGAACCTTTAAATAAATCTCTAACCCAATGAGAAACGAGAAAATGCTTTTTAAGATTTGAAATTCTAGTCATAGGTTTGCTCAGTTTGTGTGTACTTCTGCTCTTGGTGGGTTTGATTAGGAGGGATGACCCTAAAATGCTGGTTTTAGTACTGTTTAGACTGTTTAGTACAAAACACTGTATTTTACTATTATGTATTAGTATCTGACTGCAAGTAGGAAATAAAATCTTGGGCAAACAGGGGTCTAGCACAGTGTGCTGCCCCTATTTGCCCAGAGAGGTTGTGGATTCCCCATTCCCGGAATTTAGGATTAAGTTTATGTTGGACAGGGCTTGGAGCACCCTGGGACAGTGAAAGATGTCCCTGCCCATGGCAGGAGGTGGAACTGGATGATTTTTAATGTCCATTCCAAACCACTCCAGTCTGCAATTCCCTAATTCTATTTGCAGGGCCAAGCTCCAAATGTCGAGTTTCTGGCTGCTTAAGCTCCTTTCTTTTCAGAGCTGCCTGCTTTGATAATTCCCTGCCACTTTTTGCCCCTTTTTGTTAATTTTGACAGTTGTCTAACTGAACTAAACAGAAACTATTATTTCAGCTACTTCAAGTTCCTGACAGCAACAAACCAGGGAGTTGACAGAAGCTGGAACAACTCCCTTTTCTTCCCTGAGCATGAAGCTGTTGTGTCTGTAAAGCCATATTTCTTCTTTAACCTGCTTCTCATTTGTCTGCATCTTCCTCCTGCCTTCAGGACCGAGTCATTAATAGCTGCTGTTCAGACAAAAGTGAGAACTCTTTCAGTCCATAATTCACCCTCACTCTTTGAGCTGTGAGGCAGTTTTGAACCTTTTCCTGCTGCTTCGTTCCATAACCACCCAACCTGATGGAGTTTGGTTTGTAAAGGTAATTCCAAATTCACCGTCAGGCTGCTCAGGTCTCCCTGTAAAGTCCTGGTCAGGTCAGGAGGGTTTTGTCCCAGATCTCTGCACTGGGATCAGCTGCTTGGAGCTCCTGCACAGGTATTTTTTCCCCAGTCAGGAGCTGTGCCAGGGCTCACCCTGCTGCCCAGGGTGCTGTGACCTGCCTAACCAAGCCCCGTGTGCCTCTAAGCTGGAAATCAGTGCTCAGCTTAATCCTGACAGGCTCTTTTTTCACTACAGATAAAAGCCTGTTGATTTGCCAACCCGACTGTGAAACGCTCCTGCTGCCTGAACTATTTTCCACAGAACCCTTGTTTTCTTTGTAAAAGCCTTTTCCTATTGATCTGAATTGACTGGTGCAGCAAAGCCTTGTGAGTTCGATGCAAATTGCTGCCGTGCACTTACTGGGAGCAGCAGAGCAATACAAAAGGATGTTTTGGCGTAGATGTGCTACACTCTTATTTCAAGACATGTCTCCCTGTATTGATATTTGGCCTGATCTTGCTTGCAGTGTATAAGCAAGCAGTCAATTAACGCATTTTTAAATGTTTTGAGGAGAGGCTGAAGCTAAAATCCGAGGTGTTTGGGTGGAGGAATGCTGAATCTGCGTGTTTTCCTGGATTGAGCTGGAATTGATCTCAATCTTTCAGCTGAGACAACATCAACTTCTAGAATTTTATCCTACCAGTGTGTCAGGGCTGGGGAAAGCACCAAAAGGCAAACAGAAGTTTTATCTTCGTTTTTAAACCTACCAAGCTCACTGGTTTTGTGAAGTTTTTAGCCTGTTGTGCAGCTCAGTTACTTTAACAAAGAAGTATAAATAGTGCAGGGAAAAAAAAAAAATCTCAATTTTTGAATGATCGATCCACAAATAGTTTGAGTGCAGGTCCTCATTGGGGAAAACTCCTTCCCAATATCCTGTCCATCCCTGTCCTCTGGCAGTGGGAGCCATTCCCTGTGTCCTGTCACTCCAGCCCCTTGTCCAAAGTCCCTCTCCAGCTCTCCTGGAGCCCCTTTGGGTCATGGTCCCCTTTCAGCCTTCCCTGAGCACAAGCTGCAAATCCCAGTTCAGAGCAGTCAGCTAAACCATAAATTACCAGATTTATCCCTGAGTTAAATATCTCTGAGCCCGGCCTGCACGTTTTCCTGGTGGGTCAATAAACTGCCTGTGGAGTCCAGCTCCAAGCTGCATCTCTGCTGATGCCAAAAGTGGGAAGAACTCATGAGAGCTGCGTTGTGCTTCCTCTGGCAGCCCAAGCTGGGTCACGTTTGCCTCATGTGTGAGGAGCAGGGACAGGGTGCCTGTGCTGTGCAGGGGAGGGATGTGCATCAGAAAGGACCAAAAAGACAAATGTGAGCCCAAACTGAGCTTAATCCAGCCAATCTCTTCTTGTGACCCCTTTGCACATGAACGGAAGGGCAGCCATGGTCAGAATGACCATCATTCATGTGGAATGTGTTTCCCACTCTGTGATTTACCTCTGTGAGGGGAAACAAGCCCCAAAAAGCTTTTAGTGCCTGCACACAGAAATAACAACATTACTGGTGGTGCCAGCTAGGAAATTCGGGATGGCATCTGTTTTGATGATGGATGAGTGACCCCCAGGTGGCCCTGGCCGCAACCAAGAACTTTTCATTAGGAACAGAAACAAGAGCTGCTCATATTTCCCTTTGGCTTTTTTTTTTTGGCTTTTGTTTTGTTTTGTTTCTTCCAAAAATTGAAACTTTGGTTGCTTAATCTAAGTCTTGTTGCTTACTTGGAGGTAAAACTCTCTCTGCCCATCTGTCCCAGGAAAATTTAACACCAGTGGATTTTCTGCTGGTTTCGTGTGCATGTCAGGTTTTTCAGAGCAATGAATTTGCATAAAAAGACCAGAATCCTTTCCTGCTCCTCCCTCCTGTCCTCAATCCCATGCACCAAGCCTGAGGCACCACATGGCTTTGAGGGGACTCCTGGGAGAGGCTCCCAGTGCCCACTGGGGAACTGGAGACCCCAGTGACCACAAGAGGTGAGAGGTTGGTGGAAATAAAGCCTTAATGATGCTTTTTAAGCCCTCAAGAAGCAGCGCCAGGTTTCCTTCCCTGGTGATCCACAGCCCAAATCCGTCAAGGCTCCCGCGTCCAAGTTTAAGCGCAGGAGGATGAGGCGTGGGCTGCACGTACAGAGGCAGTGTTGATTCAGGATTAAGGTGAATACAGCTGACGCCTCTGGGGATGAGGATGATGTATATATTAGACTTTTTGAAGAACTTTTGACCTCAGCCATGCTCGTTTTGGGTATTAAGCCGCTGTGATGGCTCCCACGGCGTCGCGCCTCGAGGAGCTCGCGGTCGGTTGCTGGCGTGGTCAGAGCTGAGGATTTGAAAGGGGCCAGAGTGGTTCAAGGAAATAAATCCCACTCAATTGAGTGTGACCTGAGACCCTTGCTCCTCCAGGGCCTTTGGAGCATCCCTGTTTGTAATCTTGTGCAGAAAATATGAGAAATATTGGGGACTTGGTTGCTTCTTTATGAAGGTCAACAGGGAATTTGATTTCTGCTCAAAACTTGAGGTCTTCTCAGCAGCAATATCACAGGCCTGGTACACAAAAAATAACCCCTCAGATGGAAAGTTATTCCTAAAATCCTGGCAAGTTTAGAGTTTCAGAAGCAAATTATCCCACTGGATTACTGTGGCTGAAAAGCAAGAGCAGAGGAGCACAAAGTCAATATGTTAAGTTGTAAATTCTTTTTCTGTAGTAACTCTTGCACGTTTTCAGAACTGCACAGGGCTGGGGAGCAGAAAGGAAACAAAGCGGTTTACAAACTCCAATACCATCCTGAGAGAGAAATTGTGGTTTTTATTGAATCACAGCATGCTAAAACTGCTTTTCCTGAAGTGAGAAACAGCGAGCAGAAGTGGGAATGTGGTGTGTCTGTGCTGCCCCTGTTCCCAGCACCCTGCCCACGTGCAGGACCAGAGCAGGGACATCACCACGAGAGCACAGCCTAATGAGGGCTGAGTGACAGTGGCACTGCCACCAAAGGACATGTGACATGCACATGAATATCAAATGAATTCATTATAATCACCGCTAGTTCCATGAATACCAAATGAACTTATAATAACTGAACTCACGAGAAGCGACCATTTTGTGACTAAAAAAAAAAACCCTGAAACCTCACAAAGAGATCCACAACAAAAATACTGGGAAAAATGAATGTAATTCTGTTTTGGAGAAGGAATATTTAGAGAAGAGGGTTGAAAAAGTGGAGTATTTTGAATCATACAGCAGTTAGTGATGGAAAAGAACTTTAAGACCATCAAGTCCAAGTGTTCCTCAGTGTTACCAAGGCCACCACTAACCCATGTCCCCACACGGCTTTTAAATCTCTCCAGGGATGGGGACAACAGCATTTCCACTGATAGATTATTGTTTCTGTCCATTTATTTTATTGTTTTTTTTCATATTTATATATATAATCTCATTTTTGAATGCCAGCTACCAGATAATGATGATGTAAAATTTATTTTAATTGCTTACTGGAAAAACTTGATTTAAAGTAGATTATATGGGAATAAATATCTTTGCTGTAGAAGGACAACTCTGATAACAGTCTAGGAGGATGTAAACTAATAGAAGTTCAAATGCAGCACACTTTTGGTGGTTCTTAATTTCCTGAAGCAGAGAAACTCTAGGTTTGAGTCAAAATCACCTTCTTCCACTAAAACTTCAAAAAGCTGAAACTGTGAGGTGTGTTTATTTGTGAACAAATCTGCACCACAGACTGCAAACATGAAAATCTGTAAGGAACAGTCTGCTGGGGACAGATTGCTGATTCCCTGCCCAGACTCTGAAATCTGGGAGGTTCTGTGCTCTCCCTGCCTGGTGGGAAACCCAAACCTCTCCTCCTGTCTGGCTCCCAGCCTGGCCTGTGCTGGTTTTTGTTGGGTGAGGGTAGCTGGGACTTTGCCATTGGTGCTGGAACACGAGAGTTCATCTGTGTGGTGATGGGATGTGGGGTCAGGGAGCCCAAATGGACTTTGACTTTATGTCTTTTGATTTGGAAGGGAAAAGCAAACCTCCATCGTTCCTCACATTGCAGGAGCAGCTACTGAAATTCCAATTAAAAGCTGTAATGGGAGCTCAGGGTGGATCTGTGCCATAAGACACTTCTAGGTCAGGCAGGAGGGTTGCAATAATAATAATCCCAAGTACATTTCCTTATTTAACTTTGTTTTTTATTGTGTTCAGCCCGCAGCTGATTTTTTTTTTCTTTACCTTGTAACGTAGTCCCTAATTGAGACACATGAAGCTCATAAGAGGCTTTAGACAAGATTCAGCTAGCCACAAAAGTCATTATCTCATTTTCATTTATTAACATGATATTTCCAATGGATTAACGAGGGTTTCCCTTTTGTTGCCTCTGCTGTGTCACTAGCCCTAAAGGGGCTGTTGCATTTCTCCATCTCAAGTGACTTCTTACTCACATTAGATTACAGTAATGTACGTGTTCCAGGAATGACATTTATTCTACTTCTTGCATTAACATTCCCTATTTGAAGTAGCTATAATTGCTGGAAATAGGATAAAGTGAACTTGAGTGTTGGTTTTATCAACGAGCTGGTATCAAAATAGCTGCTGCAAGGACTGGGCATGCAAAAATACACTCCTTAATTTCAGGTGTCTCATCCTGTAGAATTTCTGGAAATCTGCACATTATGATGAAGATCTGCTAATTCCAGTTTTCTGAGGAAGCCAGAGGTCGTGCTAAGAAGCTGCTCCCTGTGCTTCCCACAGCACTCACAGTTATTTTTCAAGCATCAGTGGTCCTGCCATTCCACGAGGCTGCAAGAAGCAAAGTAGCAGAGCCTGTTTTGGATAAGCAGGAAAGCACTGATGGGACACCCTGCCAGGCCACTGCTGGGGGATGTGCTGGTGAAGGCCAGCCCAGGGAGCTGTGTTATTTTCCAGTCATGTTTTCCAGCTCTGCTCCTGCTCTCCCAGAAGGCTGCCCGAGCAGCAGTACAGCGAGGACCTGCAGAGAGCCTGTCTGCTCCAGGCACTGTCTGATCTTGTCTGACATAATTTAAACCTATGCTTCCTGCCTTAGTTTTACATTTTCCAGGGCCTGAAAGGTTCAGTGGGAAACAAAACTCACCTAAGAAAAATAAAGAAGAGGGGATTTAAGTCAGTGCAGTCTATGGCTGCTTTATCTTACCTGATATAAAGACGCTGCTGGGTGTCTGTCGTTAGGTTTGATATAATATCAAGACCTTAATTTTTTGTGGGCGTCAGTTTTCTTCTGTCCAGTCCCCCAGAGGTCTCAGCCCTAAAGGAGGGGAGTTTAAACGTGGCATTTAGGAGAAAAAATGTGTCTGCTCCAGCCAAGGCTCCCCAGTGCAGCTGGATTTAGTGCTGGTCCTCACCTGAGCTGTGTCCAGCCCCGCTGTTCCCTGCCCGGAGCTGCACAAAAGGAGGCAGCACAGAGTGATGGTGTGTTCCTTCTGGATCAGCATTTCATAAGCCTGAGGATAGGAAAATCTGGAAAATCAACTGTGGAGCTTGGAAGAAGATTTCTTCCTGCCTTGTCTACTGGGGAAAAAAGTATCAGGGATATTTAATCCAGGAAGCTCCATCATATGTCAAGTCTAAGACTGCAACAGAGCTTTAGAAAAACTCTTAAGAACACAATCACTAACAGGTTTCAATGTGAATTTGTAAACTGAAGCAGCCTTTGCTGATTTTTTATTTTAAATTTCTTCTGCACTCTCTGTCCTAGGGGGTTCTTTTGGCTTTGTTACGTGGCACATCAAGACTGATTCTGGGCAAGGGGGCTGGCAGCAGCCTCTGCCATCTCGGTGCTGGCAGGGAGTGGAGAGGCTCCTGTGTGGGATTCCCTCCCTTTCTGGGTGTCACAGCTGGAGCCATCCAAAGGAATGCCTCAGATGGGTCTTTAAAGGCCGGGCTTAAACTTTTCCAGAGTGAGGGCAGGTAAAATGCTTCTTAAAAAAGTGGCGTCCATATAAAAAACGCTGTTACCATTGTCCGTGGTTTCTCTAATAAATAATCTCCTTAATAAAAAGCTGAAACTCATGTAGGGAAAATGGCCTTAACCTGGTGGGTGGAGGGATGTGTTGAAAAATAAAAACCCCTCGGGTGACCCCCAAACCCTCTGCCTGGGGTTCAGGGGCTGTCACCAAGTGTTTGGCTCTGTCTGTCTCAGCCCCTTGCTGTAGTTTGTACGTCACAGCAGGGTTCACAGAGGTGCTCTGTGCTCGCCAGAGCCTGAACAGAAAGGGTGTTCAGAGTGTGTTCTTCCTTAATTTAAAAATAAAAATAAATAAATATATGGTATGAACAGTTGGAATAAAACCTGTGTTTTGGGCAGATTCCAATAATGTGGTTTTCATTGCATGAGATGCGATGCCTGTCAACACTTCCTAGTCAGATTCGCCTCTTTTTTATATTTTTTGTACAATTCCCCCCTTCTTTTTTTGTAGCAGAGGAGTGTCCTACATATCATGCTTCCATCTCCATACTGTAATTATTAATATAGGGTAGGGAGAGGTCACCTATGTTTTTTGGCAACAGTTATGTTCCCATGTATAAATCATGATAAAGTGCTATTACTCTGTAGGGTATGCTGATGTTTTCAATTTACCCTGTGTAAAATATAATTTCTTTCTTTCTGTCTTTTCTCTTATAAAAAAAAAAAAAAGCAAAAAAAAAAAAAAAAAAAAAGGCCTTTTGTTTCTATCATATAGATAAACTCATAGATTTTGCAACCAATAAAAATAATATTAATAAATATGAGGCATTGTTACAAAGTAGGTCCTAACTATGCAGCCTAATGTTTCAGTAAGTCTGTGGTGCACATCCTTTTATAGCCAATTAAGAGGATGTTTTATTTCCCTCATTAAAAGTGCAGCCCACAGTCACCATGTTGAATCAAATAAGTACGAGTTTGCACATCCTGTGCACAACCTTTCCTCGAGGCACAGTAGCATTTGTCATCTTTATAATAAAGCTTTCCAATTTTTCTGATTAATATTTAAAAGAAATAACATGACCTGAGGAATATATATATAACATCCTTGTGCCAAGGCTTTCTGTGCTCTCTGGTTTAAGGCTAAGGTGCCATTAGATCACTTGGTATTCTGCATTATTCCAGGACCTATTTTCCAGTGTTTACATGCAGCAGCAGCATCTTTGTGCTCTTTTCTTCCTCCCAGATGAGAGGCAGAGATGTCACCAGTGCTTGCTGTGTTTCAGTGGTCTCCAGGATGCTCCTGCTCTTCAGTCTCATCATTCCCCATGGAGATTGGGGAGTGCTCCTGCAGGGATTGTCCTCAGAGCCATTCCTGGGTGGTTACAGTTCCGTGAGCAGGTGGGTTCTGGAGCCAAACCCCTGCAGGTTTCTGGCAGGGCAGGTGTGGGCTGGAGGGCTGGGGACAGGTGAGGTCCTGCCCCGTCACTCAGCTCCCAACCCCTGGCCAGTGGCTGGGGTCCCTGGGTCTCTGCCCCTTCTGGTTCAGGTGGCAATTTGCTCATGTCACCACTGTGAGTGTGGAGGTGACCTGGGCAGCGTGCCTTCAGCTTGTAAAGGCAAACCTGCCCCTCTGCCCGTGTCTCCTGAGGGCCTCGGGCTGCTTCAGCTCTGCTGAACTCAAAGATCTTCAAAGCTGGGGAAGCAGATATTGTGCTAGGAGTGGGGATGTCTGCACATTGTAGAAAGATTGATCACTTATCTACATTTTCGCTGTAATTTTTATTTTTGAAATATCTGTGGTTGACAGAGCAAAGCATTAATCTATTAAACAAGGGCAAAGAACGTGTAGGCTGAGATTTGACAGCAGAGGTGTCGGGAACTCTCGTGCAGTCATTGAAATACATTAATTCCTTGTTTTTACCCCCCTCTCCATGTTGTCTCTTATTTATTTTCTTTCATTTCTCCCTCCCTATAATAATTGGAGGCCAGCAGAGGAAAACAAGGAGGGCTGAGATCAGTTTTGGTATTTTTTTATTGGCACATATCACTAAAGCCCCTCAGGTTCTTCAAATCATTACGAGCTGTCACAGCTAGAATAACAAAATATAAGCCTTTAAACTTAAAGGCTCAATTATTCAGGGCTCTCTGTAAATTACAGACAAAGCTAACAAATTTCATACATTAGTCATGGTAAAAAATATTAAATTCCATGGTTTGTCACAGATTAATAGGAAAAAAGATTAAAACGGCAAGTTGTGTAAGTAATTTAAACAAATGGTTGTCAGAGATTCTGCATGTTTGGTAAAGAATTAAATAAGTGAATATCAGCAGCTGAACTTCTTGTGCATGAGCCAAAGCCTTTTGGAAAATCTGAGGCTCTCTTTGAATATGGAACCAATGTTTCCCTCAATCCTGTAACGCATTCAAACCAGCTGTCATGCAAAGAAAGAATCCACCATGCAGTGTGGCTTGTGCTTGTCTTAATCCATCCCCACCAGCCAGGCACTCGCTGTGGAGGGGAAAAAAAAAGGGGAAACCTCCTGTGGACCAAAACTTGGAAGATGCAGAGAATTCCAAGATGAATACTGAGGGTTGTTGGAGGGGCCGATAATGCCCCGTGGGGGGCAGGAGTGCCGCCAAGGAACTCCAAGAAATAATTGCAGAAAGTTCTTTATGGAGCCTTGGCACTTGGGCAAACTGGCACCAGAGCCAAAGGGATCCCACTCCTGCTGGGGAACGGGGTGGGACCCTCGTGAGGATCTGTGTGCAGCCCTGCCCACAGCAAGGAGCTGTCCCTGATGATCCAGCTTCTGCCAGAGGAGCATTCCCCAGTTCCCCTGCTGAGGAGGAAAGCAGGGATGTCACAGCACACTGAGGGGGGGATCTTGCAGGAACGAGCAGTGTATGCCCTCAAACTGTGACAATCTCTAAGAGTTGTTTTTTTCCCCTGTGTTCTTTCCTTATTTATTTTTGGTTTTTCGCTCTGTCAGCTGAGGAGGTGAGGTAAGTCTTCCTTGTTCCTGATCTCCTGGAGCTAACAGTGGGATATCGAGCACAGAACCTCACCCTACCTATTACTTCAGCTCAGGTCAACGTACATCTGATTTTTATTTTTTTCCCCACTCTTCACTTCTTAAACCATTGTTTTGTGCAGGAGAAGAGTATGAAAGATCAAAGCTGTGGTTGACAGCAAGGGAACTGAGTATTCATTTTCTGGATTTCCCTTTTCTTTCACTTCCTGTTATGGTTCTTCCAATTTACAGCTCTCTGGAGTGTGATGCCACAAGAAGGCAACTATTGCAATTTTCTGGGTTTAAATCTGCCATTTGGCTCTTACTTTAATGCCCATAGCACAAAGTGCTGCTCTGAGTGGCCAGACCTGGCTTTTGCCTGGGGGTACAGCTCAGGCCAAACTGGATTTGCTGCAGAAAGCTTTGCCCATGTTCTTAAGCTGGTGCTGAGGAATGGGCTCTGTCTTTTCCTGGCATGGCAGCAGCTCTGGGAATGCTCATTTTGGAATGAATTCAGGCAGAGCCATGTCAGGGTTGTTTGCTCCATCAACACTGGCTTTAGTGTTTTCAGTAAATCTCCATTTCACTCAACACTGTTTTCATAAATTTCATAGCAAGTGAGCAGCAATCCGAGGGTGGAGAAACCCCCAGTCTCTATGGTTTGCCCCTTTTAATGTAGAAATTCAGAGTTTTCCTCATAGCTTTCAGGGAAGTTAGTCTCATGTATGTGTTTGTTCAGCATAAAACCCACTGCTGGGCAGATTTTCCTCTCCCATACCCGTGTGTTTGCTGGGATGAAGGTGCTCCAGGGGCTGGAAAAATTAACTGAACCTGAATTTGGGATCTGCCTTTCCCACAGAATCTCCATCCCTGCTGGAAGCCCCAGTCATCCCCCATGGGAATTCCCTCACAGGAAGATTCCCAGCACAGCTCCTCGATGAAGGAGGTTGAGTGTCTTCTGATGTATGTTGGATAAGCATCTGCTTGTGATATTCTTCCGAAAATTGGAAATATTTGGTTTGCTCCACACTGACTCGTTCCAGCAGTTTGTGGACCAGTACTGCTGATTAACTTTGGTTGACTTGAGAGGTTGTGTCTGACCCAGATTTAGAGTCAGGCTTAGCTCTGTAGTGAAAGATCCCATGCTTGGCATCACCAAACTGTTTCACAAACCCAAATACTGCTAATTTTGCTAGTGATTTCCCAGACTTGAGCAAACTGCAGGATACTCTTCTGTCTGCTGATCATCCCCACTTGAGGGCTGGTACAGGGACAAGCCCTCCTTCCCCCCTTTGTGCAGCTGTTTGCTTGAAAATTTTGGTGCAGCAGGAAGGTCTGGGACCACCAGGAATGGGGATTTTATATCAAACCTAATTGCTTTTCACTGTCCTCACAGGACGCCAGCACAGGCTTGAGTCCTGCTTCCCTTCCAGAGACAACCTATGCTTTCCTCTTTCTATCCCCTGCATTCTGGGTCATTCCTGGGTTCATTCCTTCCAGAGGTTTTATTCCTATTTAAGACACACTTTAGGAAGGGAGGAAAAACATGCACTGAGCCATAAACTGCTGTCCTTCATCCGAACATCCCTGCCTGGCTCTGCTGCTCCCACCTCCTCCAGCTCCTCCCTGCCCCCAGCTTTTCCAAACCTGCTGGGTGGCTTCAAACAGTCTCCTTGGATCCATCCCATGTTTAAAGGCTCCTCTGAAAATAGGTGAACTCCTCTAGCAAGTAACCTGCTGGAGGAGCCTGTCAAGGGCTGGCTGTACACACTTCAGTCTCGGCAAGAATCAAAGTGAAACGAGGAGAGTCTCACAGAAAAGGGTTACAGAGAGTTTCACGTATTTTGCAGCCTTTTCATGGCTTAAATTACACTTCCCCTTGTTCTAGTTTTAAAAGGCAGAACAGAAAAGTTAATTTTAACACTGAAAAATGAAGGCTCTTCAATTATTTATAACATTAAAATGTACAAATGTTTGATCAATGAACTTGAAAAAAACATGCAACTACAAAACCCATTTCACAGTGTTCTAAAGTTCATGTGGCAGAGATAGAGAAGTGAAATGATTATTAACAGACGAAGAGCAGCATTTTAATAACATTCGAGCTGTAATAATGAGGCTGACAAAAGCAAGGGAATTCAAAGCCAGCGCTGATCTGACGCTCCCTCCTTAACACATAGACTGTGCCTAATTTTGTGGAATGTGAGGTATTGTAAGAAAATTGCTGGAGACCCCCTCAGTGTGGTGCCCAGTGGGGTGGCAGCAGGATGAGGTACCTTTTGTTTTTAGTACTTTATTATTTTATACTGAAGTGTTTTGAGTAAACACACAGCTGCCTCTTCATTTTTTTTTTATTTTGTTGTTCAAGCTTTACCATTGCCACTAATAATAGTGGAAACAACTCTTTCTTTCTCTCTTAAAAACACTGATATAGGACATTTCCCATGCAGCAGCAAGAGATGAGACCAATGTGGCCTGCGAGGGTCTGCAAAGGGATTATGGATCAGTGCAACACCAAAAAACATTGGCCAAGTATTGGGATGAGCCTTGTGACACCCAAATCACGGAATCATGGAATGATTTGGGTTAGAAGGGACCTTAAATCTCACCTCCCACTCTCCCAGGTTGCTCCAAGCCCCAGTGTCCAACGTGGCCTTGGACAATTCCAGGGATCCAGGGGCAGCCACAGCTTCTCTGCCTGTTCCAGGCCTGCCCATCCTTCATGCAAGGATTTCTTCCTGCTATTTACATTTTTTAAATTTTTATTAAAATATTTTTAAATTTTATTTTCATTTTTATTTTATTTTTATTAATTTTTATTAAAATATATTTTTTTAAATTTTATTTTAATTTTTATTTAATTTTTTTTTCTTCCTGCTAAATTTCTCCTCTTTCACTTTGAACCCAAACTGCCCCTTGCAACTCATGGTGCAGGAATGAAGAGAGGTTATGGTGAGCACGAGACTTGTCCACAGCTGTCCACACCCCCTTCCAGTTGGGAATAAATTGTCTGGAAGCTACTCCAACTCTCTTGGCTCCCAGTGCTTTCACCCCCAGGTCTGCTCTCCAAGGAGCTGACAGCTGGAAGGGCTGGTGGTGTCCTTCCTTCACACCAACAGGATATTTTTGTTGGATAGGTACACAGGTTTTCTTATGAAAAGAAGCTTATTTTCCAAATTCCATCCCTTTCCAGGAAAACAAACATGATGTGATCAGCCAACTGCACTATTGCAGTAAATCCTGTTTGTTCAGCACTTTTCCTAGATAAATGGTTGTTCTTTGGGAGATTAGGATGCCTCCTATGCAACATCAAACTGAAAACTCCCTGTTTTTACTGCACTACAGCAAACCTGTGATGTTTAGAAGCAAATTTCCAAATAGGAAATTTGGAATGTGGATGCTAGATGTGGAGTGGAATGCAAGGAAAAGGGTTTCTTACACTGAAATGTGTGTTATTCCCTGGTAAAGGTAAGGAAATGGTATTTGGCAGGTGGCAAACCTTGTCCCTGGTTTGCTAGAGGGAAGGAAGGGCTCCCCTGGCTCTGCCAGTGCACTAGGGGACCCTCCCTTCCCTTCCCCAGCCTGACCTGGGAGGGAGAGCCCTGGGATGGGAGAGGTGGGACCATGGGAGAGGTCAGACAGAGCTTCTCTGCTGTTGGGGTGTCCCCTGACCTTAACCAAGGTCTCTGAGGAGATGTGTCCAAGGTGGCCCTGTGGTGACCACGCACCAAGCCAAGGGGCAGCCGGGGGAGCCCAGGGAGTGGGGTGGGCACTGTGCCCACCCAGCCAGCCAGCCAGCCCGGGGACCAGCTGCCCTTCCCTGAGCTGCCTCCTGAAAAACAAGAGCCCAACCTTCATGTCTTGGTCCTGCAGCTTCTAATTATGCCCTGCACAAGGCCTTAGATGTGAAGTCTGCTGCAGAAGCAGGACGGTGACGACGATGAAAGGCAGCAACATCAAAAGTGTCAGGAAGAGGGGAAGGCAACGCCATATCAGTGGTGAAGCCACATGCATATTCCAATTTGCTATGTGACTGTGGTGCTAATTTGGAGGCTGGAAAAAACCCTGATTCCAGGCGGGATGGCATCCACACAGTGCCTCAGGAACGTGCAAGGGAGAGTTTCCTAACAGGGGAGCTGCCTGTCTGCTCTTAACGCACAAATAAAATATAATTAGGGCTCATTAGGAGTGGAGGGAGGGCTGCAGTCACCCTGGCAGCATTCACTGGGAGGAAATCAGGCCACAGCACTCACATTGGGTTGGGAATGAGGAGGGAAGGGTGAGTGCTGTCCTCACTCATCCCAATCCAAGAGGATGGGTTGTGTGGGTTTTTTTTTGCTCTGGTGTCATGATGTTTTAAAAACACAGAAATGGTCTGAAAGAGGGAGGGGGAAAGAAAAAAGTTACAAAAATTCTATTAGTAAAATTTAGGAGATTAATAAGTCTTAGTATTATGTATAAAAATTGGCATTAAATATTTAGAAATCCTATTAATAAAATACTAGATTAATAAAGCCTAATATTAAATATAAAAAATTAATTGGGTGCAGCTCATCAACTTTGTAGTGTGAAAACCATGGTGAGAGTCCTGCCAGTCCTTTCTTTTGGCTGTGGCCATGGGACAGAGGTGCAAGGACAGGAAATTCAGAGCTGGGGTGACAGATCAGGCACAGTCTGCTTGGGAATGAGCAGGAACCATCCTGCTCCATATGGGATCCTGGGAATATTTGACCTTTTCTCCCTGGAAAAACATCTAAAATAGTCTGAGAGGTGATGCAGGTTGGGAACAGCATGGGGATGAGGCTGTTTCCTAATTTGGGGATCTGTGGGAATTTGGGTATCCTGATATTTTTGAACTCATCCCCAGTGTGACTGGGAGTGTATTTTGCCCCTGGACTGGTGTGGTTGGACTTCCCTTACTGGGGGAGAGAGACCAACACCAACAGCTCCATACTGGGAGAGAGCAACACCAGCAGCTCCATACTGGGAGAGACAGAGCAACACCAAGAGCTCCATACTGGGAGAGACCAACACCAGGATTTGGGTCGTGCCTCTGGCAGTAGAGGAGAGATGTGGGATGTGGTAGGGTCAGGCATGCTTAGGTGTATACTGGAATAAAAGATGGAGTTTTGGTGTGAAAACATCTCAAATGGCAATTCAGCTCTGCAGAAGTTATGTGGAAGAGGAGGTGTTACCTAAAATTATCCAAATCTTTCTGAGCGTAGTTTCTTGCTTAAATTTCTTATTCATATGGGTTTTTTTGGACCAGCATTCCTAATGTCTTTTTCCAGCACGATGTAAGCTCCCATCACTGATGGTGCTTGCAGAGATTTTTTGCCCAGAGTTAGAAAAAACACTGCTTTTTACCTCTGCTCAGTATTTACAACAAATGGCAAAACTGTGTTTAAATTAAGATAAAATATTAAAATTAATATTCATTGACTTTTATGTTTCATTATCATTAGAAATTAAGTTTATTTCCTGGGTAAACGTTTATAGCAAGTTATAAATATTTTCTGTTGACTTATTAACTGGTTTAATATATTATGAAGTTATTGACAGTTGCAGTAAAATTTATAAACAGCTATTAAACCTTTTAACATACTCGACGTGTCTAAGTCTCTATAACACAGAGAAATGATTTTTTAAAGATAATCTTCTCCTGATATTAAATTCCTCCAAGATTTTAATATATTGTCAAAGTTTATGGGTCATAAAATAAACCTAGAGCTTACAAAAAATTTACACAAGGATATTATTTAAGAAAAAGGACACGGAAGTTTTAGTGCAGTAAGAATGATGATATAAGCCACTGAAACATATAAAAGTACATACCAAATACTATGTTAAAATAACATTAACTGTCTTGTATAAATCCACAAGTCAAGGTTTCAGGGTTTTTACAGTGCCTGACTCTCTTATTATTGTGTCTAGATAATGACACCCTCACGGTGCAGCACTTAGAAAAGCTCATTTTTGATAGATGTAAAAGCATGAAATAACGATAGACCAAGAAATCCTAATTTGGAATTCCCTGATAATGTAAGGTTGGGGCCCATACTTCGTGGGCCTGATTCCACAATGTATTACTCCATCCTGAGCCCGATGTAAATCATTGAAAATCAATAAAAATGGGTCAGCTGGCTGGTGTAAATTGGGCTGCCTTCATTACAGGCCATGGATGGATGCCAGTTTACACCAGCTGAGAAATTGGCCGGCTGCAGTTATATCTGTGTAAAGCTGTCAGAACTCAGTGATTCATCAGCAACTGCACATTTGCTGCACATTTCTCCGTTTCCTTTCTATATATACCCGTATTTAAAAGTTGGGTGGTTCGACACTGCCCTTGGGAGAAGAGTGATGGCTCCTGAGCTGGTCCGTGGGCAGTGGCAGCAGCAGGTTTCTCTGATCAGCAGGTTTCTCTGATCAGCAGGCACTGGGGACTGCATGGAGAAGGGTCTGAGCTCTGTGGTGCTGCTCCTGCTGCAGCATCCTCCAGGCTCAGCTGGAGGGATGGACCCAAGGAGGGTGCCTTTACCCTGAGTATGTCTGCTCCTGGAAGCAGCAATGGGGTAAAACTGCATCCAGAGATGACCTGGAGGCTGCCCTGGAACAGAGAGCAGACAGAGCCGAAGGATAAAGCAGGGATTTATTAAAAGGCCTCAAAGGACACACCTGGGCAGCACCCAAGGGGAACTCAAAATGGTCACAAAATGGACAACTGACCACTTTGGTCTCCCACTTTGATAAGTTCTGGTCCATCAGCATATCAGAATCAATTGTCCAGCCACAGATTCAGGTCATGAAGCTCCATCCTCTTTGTTTTTCTTCTCACTTCACCGTTGTTTCATTCTAGGGCTTGAAAGTTCCCCTTTGTCCCAAACTAGAGCAGGAATTGTTTTGTCTGTCTACTTTGAGAAGAGAGCTGAGTAGCACTGAATATAAAACCTAAAGCTACCCACTAAAACAACACAGAACCTAAAAAATATGAAAGCTAAAAACTTAAGGCATCAAGAGGAGCAGCGTGGACACCTTGGGAAGGAGAACAGCAGAACATCAAACACTGGAACAAGTTACCTGGAGAGGTGGTAGATGCTCCATCCTGGAAGTGCCCAAGGACACATTGGACAGGCCTTGGAGCAACCTGGTCTAGTGGAAGGTGTCCCTGCCCATGGCAAAGGGGGTGGATTAGATGATCTTTGAGGTCCTTTCCAATCCAACCCAGTCAATAATTCCATGTTCTCACAGCAGGTGTGCTTTGTACCTCGTGTACCCACCGGGATTAAGTTGAGGAGATCCCACTGCCAGCCCTGGTCTGAGGTGAGGGACAGCCCTCACCATGGCTGCCCTCTCCAGCAGGCTTCTTCCACCTATTTTTGAAGCTCATGAGGTTCTCCATAACTGCAGGACCACAACTGAAGAGCTCCTGAGGATGGAGAAGAAAAGGGGGGAATCATTTCGGTGCACACTTGCCTCTCTCTGAGGAAATATCCCAAGAAATTAAGAAATAGTGCAGAAGTATGATAGTCACAGGTAAAACCAAGAGCATGGCCATGATGAAAGAGCTCAGGGAGGACACTCTGCTTCTCTTCAGATGTCAGCTCATCCACGTACTTTGGGTGTCCCCCTTGGATGAGAGTGGCCCAGCTCCCTCAGCAGAACAGAGCACATGCTCCAGTTTAGCTGAGGTCCTGCAGGACCACCACTACCACTGAAAGCAGCAAAACCCACAGGAGGTTTTTGGTGTTATGAATCCTTTGCAAGCTGGGGCTGTGCCTGGTGGGCTTTCCACCCCACATCTGGGCTCCTCATGGGTCCTTTCCTGGAGGGCCAGAGCCACCCAGGTCCCAGGAGCTTGGTGGGGCTGGAATCAGAGCTGGCTTGCCTTGTGCAAGCATGGATTATAACTGACGTGACTTTGTGGTTTCCTCTCTCAGCTTTGAAATATAGTAAACTCACAAAAGCTACTGTAGAGTTCAGAACAAACACAGGGGGTATGTTTAGTTATTTGTTTTTGTAGTAAAATAAAATATTTATTATACACAGACACCTACTGTGAACAGAGGGTAAGGCCACTGTGTTTTATCTCTAGGGTGTCATGTTTGACTTCCATTAGGGATGTATTATAGACCTGTGGGTTTTCATGAATTCAGAAAGTCCACTTTGAACACTGATTTCAAAGCCTACAGGGGGTGTGAGGAATGTAAGAACACTGCTTCGTAGCAAGGAACCTGTTGCATCTAACAAACACCTTGCGTTTGATAAGTCAGAGTTGAGGCAGGCTATAAAGGAGCTCTTATTTTTAATTTTTTTCCTTCCTTAGCACGATTTTAAAGGAAGATTTCCAATTGTTTGCCTTGTGACTTCAGCCCATCTGAAAGCTCAAGGTGAAGACAATGAGCACCACTGAAAAATGCACCATTACATCAGCATACTTTTCCCATTTTTCCCTAATTCCCTCCCAATGAATCATATGGGAGGAGAAAATGACCTCAGCCATCAGGTGGATACCGATCCATCTCCCTAAGTGCCTCTCACACTAATGGTGCTGTCCAAAAACTCTAAGTGCCACTCGTGGGGGCTGTGTGGAGGGGCTGTGGGTGGAGAGTGGTGCTGGGGGAGCTGGGGCTGCCAGCCCTGTGCCCCCCACATCCCCCCAGGGTGGCTGGGGAAGGGTTGGCCATGAGGAACAGCTCCTGGAGCTCAGGGCTGTGCTCCCCACAGCTCCCGAGCAGCCTCTGGGCTCACGAATCCATGGGAGGTGGGAGCATTCCCAGGTTTTCAGAGCACAGAGGGGTGTGGAGCCACCATCTCCATGGAGGGGTTGGACACAGCAATGGAAGGTGGAGAGGAATGCCAAGTTCCTGCCAAACTAATCTGCTGTGAAAGAGTGAAACCTTCAGATGTGAATTTTCCTCTCTCCCCTTCCCTGTCCCTTGTCCCTGTCCCTGTCCCTGTCCCTGTCCCTGTCCCTGTCCCTGTGTGTGGCTGGACAGCCAGGGAGGGATGTGTCCCCTTCTCTTCAGACCTGTGTATCTCACCTTAAACAACACAACCCTGCTGACAATATGTGAAATAAAACACCCTGAAGGACAGACATCAGTCCTCACTCTGCACTTGCAGCCACTCAAAGTATTTGTGTTTTGTCACAGCCACCACATTAAAAATAAAAGCAAAGATTCTGGGAAGACCTGGCTTTGTGAAATCAGTGCAGGAATGGAAATTAAAGCTGTTTTGGTTTACCTGCTCCAGGTGAGGAGCACTGACACATTTTAAATGTTCATTCACTTCCTTGCTCTTCATTGTGTTTGCTGCTGGCTGTGGAGGGAATGCACATGGATTTGTTTCCATAATGATTTCATGGAGAGGTCAAACCCCACTGAATCCAGATAAGTGCAGGAGCCAGCAGGGTCCTTACAAGCATTGGAAAAGACTTGGCACTGCTGACTTTTGCACTGTGGGAAGGTCAGTGCAAGACATTACCAGTGCTTATTAGGCTGAGCATAACTGGGGCTGGAAAAGGTGTGGTGAGAGCAAGTAAGTCTAGAAATACTCTTGCTAAAGCTGAATTCTGCTACTCACAAAACTTCTGCTCCTAATTATACCTTCAGTTCTGCTCTACTGACACTATTTTGACACAGGGTGATGTGTTCATAGGAACTTGATTCTCATTTTTCAGTAGATAACAGAGTGTAGGTGCTAAATCTTGCCAGCACAATATTTAAAATACCCTCAAAGCCAACCAGCTGGGCTAGAACAGCAACAGCTGTTTGGTACAGTAACCAACAGACAAAATTATTTGCTTGTATCCAAATAAAATTTCAGTGGGAATGAGAAAGCAGTTGAACCAGACAGCCTGGACATATTCCCTTTGTTTTGTTTTGCTCTGTTTTGCTTTTCCTGGGGATTTTCCATCAAGGATAATGCCATTACACTCAGTAGTAAAATTCCTGTTGGCACTTTGGAAGCCAAAGTTTTCACCTCGTTCCTTCAAACCGCATCAGGCAGAGGCTTTGGTAGGGTGAGCTCACCCTTGGAAACCACCCTGGGCCCTCCTGCTCATTCCTGGGATTTTCACCCTGCATCCAGGGTTGTTCAGGGGGCACAGGGCTCTGCCCAGGTTCCCCCCACAGCTCTAATGCCTGGTGAGGGAGGTGAGCAGCAATAGTCATGGACAGTAAGTCCTGACTTGGTTCTGTGCTTCCCGTTCCACTTGAGTTCAACCATTAAATCTGAACTTCCAGTTCAAATTAAATATGTCATGACCAATGTCAGATATATGGACAACTTCAGAGTGGAATAACCCAAGGCAATCTGCTCTGATCGTATCATGCCTTAAGTCTCGGACTAAATCCAGGGGGAATTTAATAAAATAGCTCAGTCAAGCATTGATCTTTCCTGATGGTTTTTTTCTTCCTTTCTAATGGTCTTCTCACACACATTGCCCTCACCTCCCTCTTGGAAAACAACACAGTATCATAGAGGAATAATCCAAAATATTTCAGCACTGCAGCTATTGTGTCTTTGCTATTGACCTCCTTTCCAATCTCTCATTTGATGACAGTGGTGTAAGACGACAGAATTAAATGATTCTGTTTCTCTCGCTCTCTGCCAATGTTACATTTGGTACATGAAGTGAGTAAAGTATTGTAAAATGGGATGATAGTGCTGCAGGAAAAGCTGTCTGGTGTTTCACTGTGCTCCAGAGCATTTGTAAGCAGAGCCTGGATCCTTTTAGAGGATATTGGTAGAAAACCCAAGCTCAGCACATCCTGAAAATTCATGAGGTTGAGGTGTCCAACTGGTGATGAAGGACTGGTTTGCAGGCAGTGGGACAAGGGAACAGCCTTGGGATGCCAGTCCTGTGGATGCCCAGAGAGTGGGACATTAGCATGTAAGAGACTCTTAAAGACATTATGATTTATGCCCCTTTTAGGACATAATATTATATCTAGGTGGAAAATAAAAGTGCAAGTAGTTCATAAATTCATGTAATGATAGAACGAAGGGAGTGGCCTTGACTGAAGGAGGGTGGGTTTTGATCAGAGACTGGGAAGAAGTTGTTCCCTGAGGATGGGTGCTCAGGGAAGCCATGGCTGCCCCTGGATCCCTGGCAGTGTCCAAGGCCAGGCTGGACATTGGGGCTGGGGGCACTCTGGGACAGTGGGAGGGGTTCCTGCCCATGGTAAGGGTGGGATGGGATGGTCATTATTCATTTCACAATTCTATATCACAGCATCTGGTAGAATACAACCTATACCAGCCTTACAAAACATTCAATTTTACTCATCAGCCTCTAATATTTAATGCAGAATCCAACAACCAACATTTTTAGATGGAGCAAAAATTGCAGTTAACTGTGCTGTGAAAATTTTTGGGGAATGTTGCCATTGCTGCTGTAGTGTACGAGCTGCTTTCCTTCCTCACTTCTGTACCCATTATTTTGCTTGGAAAAAAGTATTTTTTTTAGGGCTATGCTAGAGGAGAGCATCAAAGTGTTGTTACCGCTGGACTCCCCAGGTGCTCCCAGGGAGAAACAAAGGACAGAGCTGGCTTTGGGACCAGGGCACAGCAGCTGACAGTGAAGGTCTTTACTGGAAGCCCCCAGCAGAGACAGTGGCAAAACCCTGTCCCACTGCATTGATGGCTGAGCTTAACATTTACAGGACATCCAGGAAAGAGAAGGCTGCTCTGTGTGACTTTTCTTTAAAAATGAATCCTTGGGTAAGATCCCTCTCTGATTTGAAACTCTCCCAGGATTTGGAAGAGTTTCAAATAAAATTAAAAGAAAAACAAAGCTCGGGCTCCTGAGATTGCTGCACTACACGCTGACGAGTGAGTGTGAGGGTATGTTTTGTCTCTAAAGAAAATAGCAAAGCCTGTAGCAGTCAAGATAGTTTATAAGCATGAACATAATTTTGAATAGCCCTAGCTCTGGTTTGCCTTGACCTCTTCAACTCAGCTCTGAAGAAGAAGGTAAAAAATATTCCCCTAATGCCAGCTATACACCAGAAAAGACACTTAAACTCAGCAGATTAGAAAATCACAGGCATGTCTTGATTGTCACGATTGACCTTTTCATTTTATTTTATTAATTATAAAATAGAACTTTTTTTCAGGAATCTAAGGAAATACCCATCCTGTCCCAAAAGATGCAGTGCATGCACCCATCAGAAAACGTGGGCAGATAGAACATAAGAAGTCTTTTATTCAGTATTTTAAAGCTTTTCTTTATTTCATTTCCCTCTAAATTTTAACTCTTTGAACTCTAATGTGTCTTCCCTTGCTGGGAAATGGTTCGTGCACAACCTGACTCTATTTTCACAAAGACAAGACTCTCCTGCTCTTTCTCAGAGCTCTCCTCCCCACCTGATCAGGCAGCACAGGCTTCCCTTTGTCCTGCCCGTGCATCTGGAATGGTCAGAGGAGGAAGGGAGAGGAAGGAAATGATCATTTTGGGGAGTGGATGGTTTGTGTGCTCCTGGCCATGCCTGTTCCACCTCAGCCACCCTCCTACTAATCCGTGTGTTTGCTTTCCCTCTCCCTCATCCCACCCGCTCGGCCCGGCCGGGATTCTCCGCTCCTGCCGAGCCCTCACCGAGGAACTGCAGGGCCCCATCCCGGTAGGGGTAAAGGAGCCGGCAGAACCTGCAGAGCTTTCGTTGCAGTCGAGCCAGGCTGGCCTGAGGCTGTGTCGGCATCTGGAGAAGCTGTGTATGGGCACCAGCACCTGTACGGGCACCAGAGGAGCTGTGCAACAAAACCAGCATCTGTATGGACACCAAAGGAGCTGTGCATGGGGACAGCACCTGTATGGGCACCAAAGGAGCTGTGCAGCAGAACCAGCACCAGTAGCCCCCCATAGTTGGTGCTAAAGGTGGCCCCGAAGCCAGAAGCAGCCCTGACCCCCGTTCCAGCTGGCACAGCTCACATGGAGTCGGCAAAAAAGCACGTGGCCAGCAAAAAGAAGCAAAAAATTAAAGCTTGTTTCTGATACAAGACTTAGACGAAGTTGACTTTTTTTTCTCAGGTTCACAAAACTTTGTACTGGAAGAACATTAATTCTCTCTTAGGCTAAGAAAAAAGGGAGGTGAAACTTTGTAAGAACAGTTACATGAAATTGAACTCGGTAAGAAAAGAGTTAGATCTTAGGTTGAAGGGATTTTGAAAAGTTTGTCTTAAGCTTAGGATGTAAAATTCTTCTGTGAAGCTATGGTACAGATATACTTGCTATATCAGACTTTGGGCTTTCCCCAGTGAGTTCATGGAATGCTTTAGGGGGTGGTAGCGTTCTAGCCACAAACATGAACAGAGGCATGTGAGAAGTTTGATGAGAAACCTTGACCCTGGGGATAAAAGGGGAAGACCTCTCTTCCCAGAGATGGGTTAAAGGATGCCAGAACGGTTCATCCTTAAAAAAATGCACCCCAATAAGCTGATATGGACCAAGAGCACAGTTGTGAAGAAAAACTGTAAAAGATGGGAGAGACTTCACAAAGAAAGATCTTGGGCACCTGTGGTTTGTGAGAAAAATGAAGCCACAAGAGTTCTTTTCTTGTAAGAAGCTTTCCATAGCCTTAGCAAAGAATACTTTTCTGTCTAAATGAACCAAAGAAAGACTATTTGTAGAGGTAAAAATACTGACTGAAATTTCTAAGTGTTGTCTTTACATTGTTAGTTAAGAGGAAAAAAAGAGTTGTGGGGAGGGAGGAAGACTGTTTTGAAGGTTCCATCCTCATTCTTGATGTTTTTCCTTTCTTTTAATATTAATTAATAAAGTCTTATTACTTTTAAGCTTAAGCCTGCTTTGCTCTTGATTAGAACCTTTGAAATTGGCAAAATTAAACCAAAACAACGAACTTTTCCATAAGAAAATTTCCCCAAAATCCAATCTAAACCTCCCCTGCTGTAACTTGAGTCCATTTCCTCTTATCCTATTGCTCCTCAGGTCCATCTCCCAACATGTGGGATGATCTGCCAGGGACCTGTCAACCGACACATGCTGTGGATCAGCTCTCTGTGCTCCACAGGCTCCTGGACGAGATTCCCTCAGTCCCCATGCCAGCAAAGTCACTCCCAAGCAGCCAAGGCCAATTGCACCGTGGAGAAATGGAGACACCCACCCTCCTTGTGCTGACACTGAACCTTCACAGGAAAACTGGGAGTATTTCAGCAGCAGCCCAACATGCACACGTGAAATGTTTTACCATCATTCACACACATTATTGTGTGTGTTTAAAATGCTGGGGGAGTGCAAAAATCCTCCAGAATGATCAGTTCAACCAAGTGATTTTTTTTCTGGCTGTTGGAGCCCTTTCTGTGTTTGCTCATATCCTGCACTGGTTATAGCAGCAAAGCCAGGCTGTTTAGCAGCTACTTCAGAAGAATTGAAAATTGCCTATAGAGAGATGGGAGGAACCTTCTGACTTTTGTGTTAAAAAGCACCATAAACTCTCAGAGACATCAGTTTGTGTTAGTGGGGGATGTGCCCCATCAGCAGGTGAACCAGGAGGAGGAAAGGACAGACATTGTCTAACACACCGAGAAAAGGGTCCTGAGGAGAAAAGGTTGCTGAGGACAGCAGTAAAAGGAGAAAAAAAAAACACAAGTGTTGAGGAGATTTTGTCCGTTTTTGAGTGCCTGGACTTAATGGATTTTTCTGGCTGAGCTGTGTAGAACAAAAACCAGCACGGCACTTCCCGTCTCTGCTCCCCGCACTTCTCCGGGGCTGCTCAAGTCGTAAATCATTCACAGCTTCTCTAAGGTGATTCTTACACAGTCAATCTATGTCTTTAGCACAAAATCAAGGGAGGGGAAAAAAAAGTTAAAACATGTCTATCCCGTTTTCCTGAGCCAGCTTTTCTCTCTCAGTAAGCAAATTGTGATGTCCGAGCCCATGTGAAAGCCAGTTAGAAATGCCAGCAGTATATTTAATTTCAGTGTATGTGCCAGAAAGTCCAAGGTTTCTTGTTCTCTCCTCAACATCCCACTTAGCTGATGTTTTGTTCTGCAACTTCCTTCCTCTTTCTTTCTGGTCTCTGTCTTGTTTCATCCCTGCTCATCTTCTCCTGCCCTGTGCCTGGGTGGTGGCTCTGGGCTGCCCTCCCAGCATCCCATGGCAATCCAAGCACATTTCCAAGGGTAATCTGGTCTTTAGAGCAGCATTTGCCATGGCTTTTAGCTGCTCCTATTCCACTGCAGAACTGCAAAAATGTGTACAATGCTGTGTTTGCTCCCAGTCTTCCTCAAAATTCCCTGGTGAGCTGTGCTGGGTGTACTGGGAATAGTGCTTCTCTAACAGTAAACAGTTTATTGCCTTCCAAAGATGCTTCTGGTTGTTTTGTTCATGTTTATTTTTATATGTACATAAATACATGCGCACACACACATTTGTATATTGTTTATAATTCTCTCTTCTTTCCAAATATTATTTTTGTTAAATCTTGGAATCATTAAGGTTGGAAAAGTTTGGTTGAAAACCACCTTGTCAGCTAGATCAGAGCACTGTGGCACATCCAGTAGTTCCTTGGACACCCCCAGGGATGGGCACTCCACCACCTCTGTCCTGGGCAGGGCCAGTCCCTGACCCCCCTGCCATGGGGAAATTCCTGCTGCTGTCCCCCTGAGCTGCCCTGCCCAGCCTGGGGCCGTTCCCTCTCCTCTGTCCCTGTCCCTGATCCCAAATCCCCCCGGCTGTCCCCTCCTGGCAGGAGTTGGGCAGAGCCAGAAATTCCCCCGGAGCCCCCTGTGCTCCAGGCTGAGCCCCTGCCCAGCTCCTCAGTCACTCATGTTTCTTCCTCCAACAAAAAGTTTAAAAATCCACCGAATTTAGGCTCTCTTGTGCCTCATTGCACGTGTGCCAGCAGCTGAATGCAGTTAGAACAAGTCCTAACATTGATTTCCATGATTTTGGCTGGAGTGCAGTGCCAGTGCTCCCTGTGATTAGATGGGACACTGGATGATGGGGTGTCCTGTTTGCAGACTGCTTTTCAAATATCATTTAAGCAGATTTCAATAAATGTTGTTCAGTCTGAAGTGTAAAAGTACCGTATCTACCAGCAGTAGTGAATTATTTATAGAGAAAATAGATTAGGAGTGGCAAGTGGGACATATGTTATTGAGAAATGAAGGAGAAGGGTTTTTTTCTTTTTGGAAAATCTTCCAAAAAAGAGCTGAGCAAGAGCTCACCAGATTTGGCATTTCAAGACAAAGCTGATTTGAGCTGAGTTCAGAAAAAGGTCTCAGTGTCAAATGTTTTCAACCTTTTTGCATTAAATGAACTGAAATTCAGCCAAACCAGATTCCTCAGATTTGGGAAAGAAAAAAAAGATTCCCTCCCAAACTCAGGAGAAGCAGGCCAAGTTCCATCCTGACAGGAACGTTTTTGCCAAAGCTATAAAAGCTGAAGTGAAAGTAATGATGCTTTATCTGGCATTTACAAGGCACTTTCATCCCAAAAGTTCCAGAGCACAGTACATGGAGCAGGCTGGATTCCCCAGTCCTAAGTCAGATGTTGTTCATGCTCATTCTGGTTAAAATACAGGGAATTTGAGAGGCCAGGCCTGAAGATCCCATGCAGGAGCACACATGGATCCCTTCCCCTGTCCCATGGTGGGAATTCAGTGGCCTAAACTGGGACTTTGGCTTTGCTGGAGATTCAGACCAGCAAAACCCAGCTGGAGGGAGGTGCTGCCCATCAGCAAACCAGCTGTGGTCCAAAACTGGGCTGAGTGGCTCAGTTGCATCTTCTTTGTCACAGACACATGGATTTTTACCTGAACTCCATGCTTAAAAGCTTCACTACTCCCTGACTTTTTTCCAAGATTTCTCTTGGCTTTAAAATAAATCTGTTTTCTGCATCAGTGCCTCTCCTAATTCTATGTATGTATGTATTTCCCATAGATGGCACTGGAATTTCATATTTTCCTTGTTATGTTTTTGTCCAGATTTTCCCTGTTTGGGGGAGGCAGGTTTATTTTCCCAATATTTATTTTTTAGGTTTTTACTCTTTGTTGCTTTGAGTTGGTTTTTTTCCTCTCTCCTCTTAATCTTGAAGAGTTCTTAGTACAAATATTTAAAAAAAGATATTAAAAAGTGTGTTTTCTCTCCTCTTTTCTCCTAGATTTGCTTATAATTTGTATATTTGATTCAAGAGACTACTTTTACTGGATTCAGTGGGTAGAAGAAATGAACATTTTAAAGTTGACTGTGTATCTTCATCTGCTGGGAAAACTGGGTGGGAGATGGGCTCAGCATCCGTGGTGCCTCATCTTAAACCTCTCCTCCTGCTTTGGGTTCACTCCTCACTATTGACTAAGGGTAGAACAGGGCAAACCGATTCCCTGTATCCCCATTAAACTGAGAACATCCACTTAAGTAATAAGATTTTAATTACTCAAGTCAGAATTTCATATTAAACTCTAATCTGATACATTACCAGCCTAAATTAATGTCAAAAGGTGCCCGTATAGAGACTTCCATTCATTTAATGATGGTTAGTTTGGGGCCTAAACAAATTATTTGCAAAAATACTCTGCAGCCCGCTGCAGAAATGGCATTTCCAATGCTAATGGACTTTTGATTTCCAATTAGTCCTCGCTCCCTTTGATCAGGAGCCGAGGTAGGAAGGGGCAGTTGGGGAGACGCGCCCTTGGATCCTCTCTGACAGGAATGTGTGTGTGAAAAGAGTCATTTCATGGCCTCCCAACTGGGGTGGGACACAGGGAGCAGGTGCTTGGCTTTGTGCCCTCCTAAGGGCCTCAGGAAAACCCTCCAAGGAGCACAAAAGGAGCTTTTTGCCCGACCCCGAATGCACGAATGTGGAGATGCTCTGCTCTCTTCGTGGGGCCTTCCCGTCCAAATCCCACCCTGGGAATTCTGGGGTGAAGACACTCATCCAGAAAGGATCACGGGGTATCCTGAGCTGGGAGGGATCCATGAGGATCGAGTCCAGCTCCTGGCCATGCACAGACCCCCCAAAAATCCCATTGGGAGGCTGTCCAAAGCTCCTGGAGCTCGGGGCCATGCCCATTCCCTGGGGAGCCTGGGCAGTTCCTGCACCCTTTGGGGAAGAACCTTTCCCTAAATCCAACCAAACCCTCCCTGACACAGCTCCAGCTGTTCCCCCAGTCCTGGCATCCCTTTATTACTTAAACCTCCCGGAGCTGCCCCTCTGCTTCCCCTCCTGAGGAAGTTTCCCCTAATTTTTTATTTTTATTATTTCTTCTTTGTCTTTGCTTGAACTCCTCATCCATTCTACAGAAACCAAACCCAGCACCTGAAACGATATTTTATGAACTAAAGTGAACCTTTCCCCAGTTTTCCACCCCTGAAGCCTCTTAACACCTTGTAACCACAGGTCCACACAGAATTAAGTACAAAATCCCCAGAAAGGGTTAATCCCTGCTGGCAGTTTGGCCATATTAGAACAATTACAGTGATTCATTGTCTATGTCTAATGGCATAATCTGATTGTAAAGACAGCAGAGTGGGCGTTGGAAAATATACAGCAGCCCACTCCAGTCAGTGTGAGGCATAACAGGAAATGATTGTGGGTGTTAACCATGTCACAAATGTTGGGATTAAATGCTGACTCCACACCGAAAAGCCAAATAAAGATATGGGAAAGGGCCCGTGCATGTTTCAATAACAATTAGGAAAGTATCTAATATTGGTTTTAGCAACAGAAAGGAAAAGTTGGAGTGAAAAACCAAGCACAGGTGATTCTATTTAAAGCTGTATTTACTGTCTTCCTAAAGTGTGAGCCAATAAGGCAAACTGCTCGGAATAATTTCATTCAGAAAGAAGGTATTTTATATTGAAATAAATAGGAAATATAACTCCTGATTATGATATTGTCATTAAGGTACTTATTTTCAATTAAGAATTTTTATTAGCTCTCATCAAGTTGAGTAATGAAAGTGCTGTAAAATATACTTCCTTTCCCACCCAGTGTGCTCCCTCCTGGCCCTTGAGGAATGGAATGGAATGGAATGGAATGGAAAGGAAAGGAAAGGAAAGGAAAGGAAAGGAAAGGAAAGGAAAGGAAAGGAAAGGAAAAAGGAAAGGAAAGGAAAGGAAAGGAAAGGAAAGGAAAGGAAAGGAAAGGAAAGGAAAAAGGAAAGGAAAAAGGAAAAAGGAAAAAGGAAAAAAGGAAAAAGGAAAAAAGGAAAAAAGGAAAAAGGAAAAAAAAAGGAAAAAGGAAAAAAGGAAAAAAGGAAAAGGAAAAAAGGAAAGGAAAGGGGAAAGGAAAGGATTAAAATTTATCAGTGCTGGGCACTTTGTTCCTTCCCCTTCCCTTCTCCCAGAGGAAGGGCTGGCCCCCAAGCTCACATTTTGTTGAGGTCCCCATGGCCAGGCTCCCTCCCAAACCCTCTCCAGGGGCAGCCATCCCACTCCCCAAGGAGAAAAGGGTCTGGGTCTGGAATGTCCATTCCAATAATTTATTAAATCAGGCACATTCATTAAATTTTTTAATATATTTTTTAACAATTCTGGCCTCTTGGAGGAGCTAATGCAAAGCAAACACTTTTTTGTTTATTTGTTTTTTTAGGTAAAGGCTTTAAAATCACAATACAGCCATTTTAATTGTAAATATATTTGCAGCTGAGTTTTTATCAAATAATCCTACCCCAAAATCTGGTTTATGAAGTTGTGATGATTTAAATGGTTCTTCCTCTCTCTTTCTCTCTCTCACCTTTTTCACACAAATTCTCTGGAGGATCTAAAAATAAGCCTCTAGCTATACAAGTCAGTGCTCCAGGTTTATCCCAGAGACTAGGCAGCATTTCACCAAATACCTTTATTATTTTCTGGGGTTCCTCTGCATTGTGTGAAACCTCCAAGGTTATTTGAGATCAGGTGTGGAAGGAAAGTGGACACATTTGAGGCACCAGTTGGGAGGAGGAGCTTTTCAGAAGCTGTGCCGGATAAATATGAATTTCTATTTTCCTGGTGCTTGGATTATGCTTTCAGGGATTTTTGTTTGCTCCTTATTAATCTAAGAAATATTTGTAATCAACAGATAAAGGTGAAGGTAACCAGAGGTATGTGAAATTCTGTGTCTTGCCTCTTGAAAAAACATCTTTAGCATCAAACCCAGGAACTTTTATATCTATATTTTATATTCCTAATTTATATTTTAATAATAATAATTTATAATTATTGTTTATAATTATTTATATTATTTATATATATTTATAATTTATAGTTTTATATTTTTAAGGGTTTGACTCTATAGCATTAATTTTAATGGAAGGGAAATCACTTATTTCAGCTGGGGAAGAGTTAAGACCATAAGGAGTAGGGTTGGCTTAACCACAACTTTGTAAGATAACAACATTTTTAGATTTAATTTTTTTAAAACTTTCTCTGATGAAATTTGAATATCCACTGCTTGGGTAAACATTTAGGTAACAAAATGTAGTGCTGAGGCAAGGAGAGGAAAATCCAGAGGTTGATGGAGGCCCAAATGTTCCTTGCAGAGCAAGGAAATTTCCACAAAGTATTTCCTTAAAATATAATTTTAAGGAAATATCCTTAAACTATGTCCAAACACAGCTCCCTGTGCAGGTTGACTTTATTCCTTACAAGCACAGAATTTTGGAATGCTTTGGGTTGGAGGGGACCATAAATCCTACCCAGTTCCAAACCCATGTGCCAGGGACCTCTCCCACTGCCCAGGGCTCCAGCCTGGCCCTGGGCACTGCCAGGGATCCAGGGGCAGCCACAGCTGCTCTGGGAATTCCAGCCAAGCCCTCCCCACCCTCCCAAGGGAAAATTCCTGCCCCAAATCCCACCCAACCCTACATTCTTTTGCTTTAAACCCATTCTACCTTTTGCTATCACCAAATCCAGGAATATCTGTCTCTATTTTAGATAACACACGACACAGACTCTGTGATCAGAAGGCTGAAAAATTACTTTTTTTTATTAGGGGTGGTTTTCCCTTATTTACAATTTTCCACAGGCCAATGTGATTGATGAAACAAAGGCAAACTTCTTCAATTGCACTGGTCAAACCAGAGGGACATCAAGAAGAAATCCCCCTGTCAGAAGGAATGAATAACATTAATATTATCACAAAAACATTCTATCATGTTTAACACACTTCCTTGGGAAAGAACATCACAAATCCAAAACATCAGGCCTGAAACCAGACTGCAAATATCCACGTGCAGAACTGAGCAGGGCTGAGGGGATCGAGGCAAGACCCAGCATTAAACCCAGAGCCTGCCCAGCTCACAAAAACCTTTTTGTGCACTTTTCCAGGATGCTCTGTGCCCAGGAGGGACACACAGGGCACAGGTGCTGCCCTGCCCCATTCCCAGGACACAGAGCAGCCCCTCCGTGGCTGCCCTGAAGAGCTGAAACTCTTTTATGGCAGGCAGAATAAAGCAGGATTTCACAGTCACTTGTCTTGCAGTAACCAGGTTCTCACTTCCCCCAGCACTCCCCGGGGGCTGCGGCTACTTCAGGTGCACTCCTCTGTTTATGGCCCTGCAGCAGGATCAGTTTTCCCTCAATCCCCTCATTCTAGCTGCTGGGCTGGATTTGCCCACTGAAGGGTGACTGGGGATGGCCTGGTGATTAGGCTAATTAGCTCGTTTGTGTTCTGCCCCCTCTCTGTGCCTCCCATTGCAGCCCCAGGGGCAGGCTGGGGGTGCGGGGCTGGGGTCCCCCCCTGCTGAAAGGGGATTCTTCCCTGCCCTGCTTCCCAGCACCAAACAGGTGATGACACAGGTGGCACCTGCTGCCTTTTTGTGCTTTTGTTCCTAAAATTCTCTCCAGAATCGTGGACTAGAGCACGAGTCTGATGAGGAGAGGCTGGGGAAGCTGGGCAGGGGCTCAGCCTGGAGCAAAGGAGACTCAGGGGGAATTTCTGGCTCTGCCCAACTCCTGAGAGGAGGGGACAGCCAGGGGGATTTGGGATCAGGGACAGGAGGAGAGGGAACAGCCCCAGGCTGGGCCAGGGGAGGTTTAATTTGGATATTTGGGAAAATTCCTTCCTGGAAAGGTTTGTCCAGCCCTGTCCCAGCTGCCCAGGGCAGGGGTGGTGGAGTGCCCATCCCTGTCAGGATTTAAAATCCCTGTAGATGTGGCACTTGGGGACATGGGGCAGTGGTGGCATTGCTGGGGAATGGTTGAACTTGATGATCTGAGAAGGTTTTTTCCAGCCTAAACAATTCTGGGGGTTCCACCCTGATGTTTCTGAAGCAGAACTCAGGTTTCTTGCCAGCACTGAACCTGTGGCCTCAGTCCACCACAGCTCTGCCGTGAGGAATATTTATCTTTCCCATACCTGTGAATCACCTGAGGGGAAAAAAAAAAAAAAATCACAGAAACAACTTCAAACCTCCCAAAACCATTTTAATATTGAAAACCTGTCGTGCAAATTTTGCTTTTTTCTGCATGGCTCTGTTCATAACACTGCAAGATACTTTTCCTGTCTCAAATCCTCCAAATTCCAGCAAATACCATTAAAAACAGGGCGTGCACGAGGTGCACCCCTTAGCTGTTGCTCATACAATGGAATGAGGCTGTGTTTTGTAAATGTGCGTGCACAGCCCTTACGTGATTTACTTTATACCTACAGTAAATTTTCTTGCAGGAGATTTTATGGTGCCTGGTTGAATCGTGAATGTTCAGTCAAACCTTCCTCCAGCCGAGGCAAATAGAAGCCAGATCTGCAGAGAGAAAGTAACAAGGAGTTTTTGTTAATGTGTATTCCTGCCCCGAGTAAGAGAACAGTAATTCTACCCTAATGAAAATTAAATTTACTGCCTTTTGTTTGTAGTTGTATCTTAAAAAACCCCAAACTCGAACACCCTTGTTAATCGCCATGAACAGCTCTCTTCAACCAGCAGAATGACAAAAGAGCACTAAAATGCTCTGGCCACATTCCAGGTGGTTTTGGTTTTTGTTGTTGTTTTTTTTCCAGGCTTTCCAAAGAAAATTCACATAACATGCTTTCCCCCCATGTTTTTCCATGATTCATAAACCCCCTTTTATCCAGTCCATGAAAGGCCCTCTCTCCATTATGTAGACCAGAGCTGACACATTTATGTGCAAAATTGCTGGAGCATTTACACCACAATTCATCAAGGCAGTGTCTGTGCTCCACGAATATTCCAATCACCTGGCACAATCAGGTTCACACACATGCAGGAATTCTTGGAAGGCTGGTGATGTTGTAACACATAACAAAACATAACAACCACCCTGCTGCAGGGTCAGGCACCCAGAAAGCTGCTTTGGCTTTCTTAGCTGTGCACAGGAATTCAAATTAACCAGTGCCACCATGTTATTGATGTAATATTGCGTAATAAGGGATCTGTGGAAAACTGGGAGTATCAATTGGTTCAGGAAATTGCTAATAAATACGATTTTTATTCCCAGAATGAGCAGCTGAAATCCAGCCTGTGCTGCTGGAAGTTGCACTGACCTGGCTGGTTGCACGTGGATTGTAAAAGAGGAATATTCATTTTTCTCATGTTGCTGTGAAATATTTTATCACCATCCCCTATTGGAAGTTTCCTAGAGAAGTGTCCAAGGCCAGGGTGGATGGGGTTTGGTACCTCCTGGGATAGTGGGAGCTGTCCCTGCCCATCACAGGGGGAGGAACTGGATGAGGTTTGAGGTCCCTTCCCAGCCAAACCACCCTGGAATTCTGAGATTCCAGGGTAAGGAGCTGCACACCCAGCTCATCATCACTGTAAAAAAAAACCTGAATTATTCTGCAGCCTTGGGGTGGGCAGCACCTCCCTGACAGGTGATATCATACCCCATGGGACACATCTTGGCCATCCTCAGATGGGATAGATTTGGATTTTCTAAATTCCTCTATAGGGAGGCAGGTATTTAACTTTCAAAATCACCGTGGTGTCAGGTGAGAAAAGCATTTATTTCCATGAGGATTTTCACTGACTGTACTTGCAAAGATTTTAAAAATTGCCTAAATAAGTATTTACATGATACTGTAACCCAGAATGGTTTCAAAGGAGCCTTTATGATCTGTCAGGTCAATAATCTGCATTTTTAAAAGTCCCTGAATACATATTTGCATGATCTGTATTTCAAAAGCTCTAGTAAATATGTATTTGCACAATAGACCATAACAATCTCTTTTAAGCCATCGTGGTCTATATATAGTGTTAATCCTCATATATTCCAAAGGAGTTTTATTTTCCAAAATAGCTTTTATTAATAAGATGTTCAGATGCTGCCGTTCTGAGGGCGATAGAAGGATGTAATCAAAAGGGATGAGGGCGGCTTTTCATGCAATTAAAAACTGATTTAAAAGTTAGGCCAGCAGTGGAAGGGAACACTCGGGTCTAGCCCACAGACTTTTCCTAGAAATCTCCTTTTTTTGTGGAAGAGAGGAATAGGGCAGGAAGGCTTCGAGTTGGGGGGTTGAGATCAAACATCAGAGCAACAAATTTGTGAACTCAAATCTTTTCACACCAGGGTCTGACAAACATGCTGCTGCTTCCATGTGTCCCTGGAAGGAAAGACTGGGAATACCCTTCTCCAGAGGCACGGCTGGGTGTGAGATGCTCATTTCTGATGGGGTTCTCTGGCTGGCAGTGCCCAAGGCCAGGCTGGGCACTGGGTTTGGAGCCCCTGGGACAGTGGGAGGGGTCCCTGCCATGGCAGGGGGGGCACTGGGTGGGATTTGAGCTCCCTTCCAACCCACCCCACCCCATGGCTCTGGGATATGATCAGGTCCATGTTCCAGGTCCTTGTCATGCTCAGGTGAAGTTTACCTCCATTTCTTCAGGAGGATCTCCAGAGGTCCCTTCCAACCTTAACTATTCCTGATTCTGGCCAGACATAAATGACCAAATCCATCATTTTCAGTCTGAAAATGGGCATCAAAGCTGGAGGTGAGAGCTGAGATTTTAATGAGAAATCCATATCTATGAAAATTAGGAATTCTTCATTTCAGCCGGCTTTGCTTTTCATGCATATGAGCCTCCTAAACACAAAGATTGGCTTGGTTTAGTTTCTTTTTAAAAATAGGTTTTGATAATTTTTCAAATACTGGGTCTTGTCCTGGCTGCAAATCCTAAAAGAGATTTTTCTGTCACTGTGACAAGACCTCAGTTTTCACTTTCAATGCATTGAATATGTTAATTTATGTATAATTACGTTATCAGACACAGAGCAGAGGTGAATGTTGTTTTATCACTGCTAAGAGTATTATTGTGAAATTATCAATATCCTGCTTGTAACAACACCTGTCCTTAAATATCCAATCCTGAACTAACTCTACCTTCTGGTACAATCAGAAATTATTAGATATACAAAATTATAGGGGGGTTAATGACTTCAGTTGTCTTTGCTGTGAATAGATATTCCATTTCTGCAGCTGCTTGAACTATTTGTTCATATTTTCATATTTCTGGAATTAACTTATCTTGCTGGCACAGCTTCAGTCTGGCTGCTTCACTCCCAGCAGTGTGCAGACCACAACTGTTGGTTGTGGGATGGCCAAACCTGAATAAATAAACTTAAATAAATAATCCTAAATGAATAAACCTAAATAAACCTAAATAAATCCCCTGGCCCCAGACTTTGGCCTCTCTGCTTCCACCCCAGACGAGGTTTTTCTGCTCCTCCTCCTCCTCTCCTGGGCATCTGGTGCAGGTAAGGGAAGGAGCCTGCACATATTGTTTCTGTTTGCAAAGGAAATACACCCTGCACTTTCCCTGAACATAAATTCAGCCAAAGTTGTATGGCATTAATCAGGTGGAGAATCTGGAAAAATCATACCGAGACTTTGTGTCTTATATTAAAAGCAGCAACTTAGGGCTGGCTAGTTTGTTTATTGAAAATGTTTTATTAAGGGTGCACCTTGCAGAAAGGGAAGAATAGGACAAAATGAGATTATTTCTCCATCCACCACCACCCCCCCTCAGATTTTCTGCATAAACAATTTGGAGCACAGACTGTAAAAATAAACAGGTTGGTGCTGGATCCTACATGGAGTGTAAGTCCCACAGATCCTGGGGAATGGCAAAACAGTGCTGGGTATTTCCAGACTTAGAAGGGTTCCTCACATAAATCTGAGTCAAAGATTGAACCCAAGCTCCCAGAGGCTCACCTGGCTTTCTCTGCAGGGCTGTGAAACAGCCCCTTGGCTTCCCCGTGTTGGGGTTTGGATCACAGGGAGCCGCAGGAGAAAATCCCACCTGGCCCAGCCTCATCCCAGCCCGGAGCAGGGCAGAGGCAGCGGTCCCAAACACACCTCCCTGCACCAGCCCTCCTTTCCCCTGCACTGATAATTGCTCATTAGCAGAATGCAAACTGAAACCCCTTCCCTAATGCCAGAGCCCTGGCGCACGAAGCTTTCCGTGCTCCATTAAAAAGACAATTTTGCCTGTGCAGTAATGGAAAACGTCAGATTCAAAGAGGAAAGTGGGTGCCTCTAAGTATTTCATATTTTACAGGAATATGTTTTAAATGAAATACTGCCTGGCAGATAAATTACTCTGGCTTTGCATACGGGCCTGGCTGATTTAGTGCTACCAGCAGTGCAGATGGTTGGCGACAACTTTGTAGGTGCTTAAACATCTTAGTACATGAGTGCAATTCTTGCACTAATGCAAACCACTTGTGGAATGACCCCTCCTATGTAATGTTTTCCATGGAGAGAACTGATTTGGACTTCCAGAGGAAAAAAATGTAATACACAAATTACTCCAGGTAACCCAGAGCCTTTAAAAAGAAAAGAAATGCAATTATATCTGCTCTCGGCAAGCACAGTTTAATGAAAACAGAAGTCTGAAATGGTCTTTCTAAGTTTCAGACTTACAACAGGTCCCTACTTATTAGCAGAGTGGTTGTACCAGCAATTTGTTTTTGTAATTATGTTCTTTGTGGTCTACACAGTTTTCAAATAGTGATGCTAAAAGGACAGCTGGAAATACTGCGAGTTGCTTACCTAATCCCCAGTGAGAATAAAAATAGATAACAGTAAATGAGACTGTGTGGAGGGAGCTAAATTAACAGGCAAAGCTGAGGGGTTTTTTTAAAGACACAGTATACTTCAATGTATGCTTTAAAAGATGGAGATGAAATGTATTAAATATCAGTAGGAATACTCGGCCCTTTGATGACTTGAACGAGGAGCAGAGCTCATTCCCTGGCTTAAAACACTTGTACAAAGCAAATAATGAGCTGGACCACAAAACGCTGATATTTCCCACGGAAAAGGAACGGTTGGTAATGGAGCAGCGCTGCTTCTCCTTCCTAAGCCTGTGTTTATTCTTCGAAGAAAGTCCCAGATTCCTGTTTGAACAGGAATTTGACTGGGCTTCAAAGGTGGCCACTGCTCCAAGCAGCAGCGTTTTCCCTGGCACCGGGGAGCCTGGCTGGAGAGGATGGGGAGGCTGCATCCCACGGGACACCTGCACGTGCTCCTTTTACAGAAACTCAGCCAGCCTCAGCAAACCTGGAAATACAGGAGCTCCAGCTTGAGGCTTGCACAGCCACACAGCCAGGCACGGCTGGGGCATCCTGCCTTTGGCTTTCCCAGCACAGCCTCCCTGGTTTCACTTTAATTTGTCAGGATGGTGCTGGCACTTGCCGTCAGTGTTTAAATCTCTTCAAAGCTTCGCTGGTGAAGGACAGAGGCCACCTGTAGCTGCGCGTTGTGGATGCACCTTCCCTCCACGAATCAAGGGCCACCAAGGCTTTGAAATTCGAGATTAACAAGGATTTTTACCTGCATTTGCGTCGCTAACAAGCGAGCCAGGCTACTGGCGGGTATCAATCAGCATTTCATTATGCCATTCTGCATTAGCCGAGGATGTGACCTGCACTATTCCCTCCTGCAAAGCAACAGCTCGGAGCTGTCATTTCCTTGAAGCTCTAAAGGTAAAGGCCTGATGGAGCAGGGAGCTGACATTTGCTCGGGGAAGCTCGCAGGAGCAGCGGGCAGCTCCCAGCCCCGCGCCTGCCCTGCCAAGCCAGCCCTCAGCACTCGAGAGTTTCTCTTCCTGACATCCCCTTTCTTCTTGCAGATTCCTCCCAGGTCTGGGCTGCACGAAATCCGAATGCACAGAGCAGAGCCAAGAGGAAATTGGTGTTTCACCAAACCCAGGAGCCAGGCGAGCTCCCCGTGTGCTCTGCTGCACAGAGGTGTGGTGGGGTTGTGTGAGGAGAATCTGGGTCACACAGGTCCAGAACAAACTGAGATCAAAGGAAAGGCTGACCTCAGTTCCATGGAAGGCCCTGAAACAGCGCTGTTAAGTGAATTATTTTCTGAATGTGTCCAAACGATCAGGGAGTGACTGCCTTGGGAAAGGATTCCTTGGAATTGTTCAGTGGCTCTCTGCACTCCAGGTATTTTGAGAAGCACCAACAGGACTTACCTGTGGTTTTGTACCCCCAGGTTCCTCAAACTGAATCCATACATCCCCCCTGATCCTGACAGTTAATGAATTGTCTGCTGCAATAAATAAAATCCCTTCACATCCCTAGAGAAGGGGAGGGGAGAGTTTGCTCCTGGGCTGTAAAATTTGGCTGTGTGGGAAGGGGGCCTTCTGTGGTTTTCTTTTTTAGTATTGAGTGAGCCAATATAAAGTGTGGTGTATTTTCCTTAAGGACTTGGTCTCTGTATCCCAGGCCAGGTAAGAACAGAGTAAGAGGGAATTCACTTGGTTTTGTGCCTGGAGTGAGGCTTAAGCTGCTCAAGGCCAGAATAAACATGAAGCAAATGAAAAAAAAAAAAAAAAAATGCAAGAGGAGAGAGGTGCTGTGGTTTAGCAATGAGAAGAGCTTGGAAGGGGAGGCTCAGTTGCCTCCCCCTGGGAATGCCTGGGCTGCCATTCCTGCTGGCACTGCTCATCCTTCCAGCTCCAGGCAGAGCTGTATCCTCAGCCAATTTTCCTGTATTCCAGGGATGCTCCACCACAGGTTGTTTCCAGCTCCATCCCCCTGCACTTTGCTGGGAGTAGCTGAGTGTTTCTGATCACCTCCACAAGCCTGGAGCTGTTCCACCTCCTGGGCTGGCTCCAGGTGGCAGGATGAGGTTTCATAGAATTACAGAATCACAGACTGGTTTGCTTTGGAGAGGATCTTTAAGGTAAAAAAAATCTCAACTTATTCTACCCCATGAGCAGGGACAGCTTCCACCAGCCCAGGTTGTTCCCAGCCCCATCCAGACTGGTCTTTAATGTTTCCAGGGATGAGACATCCACAGCCTCTCTGGGAAATGTGTTCCAAAACCTGTTCCATGACATCTCTGGGGAACCTGCTTGGTCTATACCACAAGTGACTTTTAAACTGTGTTTTGATGTGACCATTTCCAGCCCTGAGCTTGTTTGCACTCTCAAAAAGATCACAGGCTAAGCATAAATACAAGTCTTAAAATTAGCAAAAAGACCAAAATTAGTAAAATCTAAAATTCCAGTATTGATAGTCTTGAAAACTGATGTGTGAGATGACATTTCAATCGTACACTTTATACCAGCAGGTATATGCAAAACTATAGATTATGCACAGTGATATAAAATCCCCCAAAGGCAGATTTATCCTGAATATTTAGTCCACAGAGTTGAACTATTAAGAACGTTTCAGGGGGAAAAAAAAGAAAGCCAAAACACATCTTTTTCTTTCCTCTGAAGTGACATCAGCAGAACAGCACAGTCATGGTCAGGGAGGGTGGTGGCTCCAGAAGAGAGGCAGTCTGGATGTTCAAAGTGAAAAGGATTTTCAGGATTACAGACTGATTTCTCATTTCCTCCTCATTTGCAGCTGCCCCACAAAAGGGAAATGGGCAACAAAAGGGGCTTCTCCCTCCCTCTGGTTAAGAAAGTGAAGTGAAACAACTGCTGAAGTTCCACCCAAATAACCTGAACTTGGACACCAGTATAATGTTCAGGAAAACCCTTTATTGGCAGTTTGTTTTAAATTTTAACCATATTTCTTATTTCTCTGCTGCAACCTCCAGGCCATGATGCTGTGAATTCACTAAACAAACTCTAAAATCACAGGCACAAACTGAAGAGATGGGGGAGCTGCTAAAATGTTACTGTGGCACAAGGCACATCCTCACAGCAGCTGCCAGGCAGCCTCAGGATGCTTCTGGAGTCGTTCAGTGTCTCCAAATTTGGGGAAACACCTTCCTGGACTGCTCAGAGTGCAGGCTGGAATTTGGAGAAACACTTTCCTAGAGCTCTCAGAGCCCAGTCTGGAATTTGGGGAAACACTTTCTTAGAGCTCTCAGAATACAGGCTGGAATTTGGGGAAACACTTTCCTAGAGCTTTCATAATACAGGCTGGAATTTGGGGAAGCACCTTCCTGCACTGCTCAGAGCCCAGGCTGGAATTTGCAGGGAAGTGCAGACTCCAGCTCAGGTGTGATCCCACAGAATGTCCTGAGCTGGAAGGGACCCTCAAGGCTCATCCAGCCCAGCTCTGGCTCTGCACAGAACCACTCCAAGATTGCCACCATGTGCCTGAGAGCCTTGTCCAAACATTCCTTGATCTCTGGCAGGGTTTATGTTTGTGACCACTGCCCTGGGGAGCCTGCTCAGTGCCCGACATCCCTCTGTGGGAAGAGCCTTTTCCTAATCTTCGACCTAGTACGTAATATCCCTGTAAAAACCTTGAGCAGGAGCAGTTTGCACTGCTCCACGCCCTGCCTGGGTGGGATCCTGCAGTGCTGGAGAGCTGGGCTGTGCTCAGCATCCCTCCCTCCAAATCCCTGAGCTGGGACTGCCACCCCGACCAAATGACAGTGATGCCTGAAGTTTTAGCTTTTATTTTTAGATCCTGTGCTGTTTTGGTGGGTAGTTTTAGTTTTTATATTCAGTGCTACTAAGCTCTCTTCTCAAAGCAAATAGACAAAACAATTCCTGCTCTAGTTTGATACCAAGGAGAACTTTCAGACCCTGAAAAGAAAACAATGGTGAAGTGAGAAGAAAAACAAAGAGGATGGGGCTTCATGACCTGAATCTGTGGCTGGACAATTGATTCTGATATGCTGATGGACCAGAACTTATCAAAGTGGGAGACCAAAGGGGCCGGGGTCCATTCTGTGCCCATTTTGGGTTCATCTTGCCCTCCCCGTGTGCCCATTGAAGCCTTTTAATAAATCCCTGCTTTGTCCTTTGGCTCTGCCTGCTCTCTGTTCCAGCTCAGCCTCCAGAAGGCATCACCAGAGCTCAGATTTACAGTGAGGACAAAGCTGCAGCATCCCCTGGGCAGTGCCTGGGGCCAGGAGCAGCTCTGCAGGGTGCGGGCAGGGGCTGGTGCTGCGCAGGGCTCGCTGCCCCTCCCGGCACATGTCGGTGGGAATGTGCCATTCCCCCGGGCACAGCCGGGCTGTGCCAGCCCCTGCTCCATCTGCAGACCCAGCCCGTGCCAGCCGCTGGGCAGGGTGGGCTATTAGAGGGAAAAGCGCACGGCATAATTTAAAAAAAAAAAAAAAAAAACATCAAAACAACCTAAAAATCGTGGTTTTCCTTGCTTCTTGCATTTCCCTCCTCTTCTGTTTAAAATTCCTTGGTGGGTTTAATCAATTTACGAGCTTGGTCAATTTAGGGATTTTTTAGGTGTGGGAGAGAAACACTCAGTTTTTAATTTTTTTTTTTTTTTTTTTTTTTTTATTATTTTTGGCTTTTCAAACCAAAGGGAAATAATGGCAGGTTTGCCAAGCAGGTTTTCCCAAGTTCTCATAGCTCTACATTATGTGGCTCTGTGACTGGAGCGGGCTCCAAGCCTGACTTCCAAACGACCTGGAAATGGTCCTAAACCAATGTGGCTGCAGGCAAGTGGAAGCTCAGCTCAGTGGATGCTGCAGCGCTGGAGGAGACAGACAGGAATCCCAAATTGTGAAATCTGCCTCACTTCCAAAAGGCAGAAAAACTCACAGGCTCCAGGCTTGTAGTTTTAAAGGTATTTAGTGACATTATTTTCCTGGGGAAATCTGGGTAAGGCTCAGCTTAAAGCTCTTTCACCCACCCAAACAAAAGAGAAATAAAAAAAAATAAAAAAGTGAAGTTATTCTATCATCTTGTTATCTCTGTGGAGAAAAAAAAAAAAAAAAAAGAGAAGTGGTAAATACACGACAACAATTGCTTTTTACCTTTCCATCACTCCAAATATTGAATCTCGCCCTGGCTGAGTCCCAGATGGTGAAGCATTTAACTTCATTTTCTAACCTCTTTTGGGGCTCCCTTTAATTTATTAAGAGGTTACTCTCAGGACAGATCAGGCGACACGTAAGTGTAAATTGAACCCGGTGTATCTGTGATTTACTAACTGGGTGACTTGAAAGCTCCGAGGGGGTGGTTCTGTGGCACAGGGGCTGTGGGTGTGTGCTGGAGAGGGCAGGGACAGAGTCCCAAATCCTCAGGAATTCCCTGTCACCTCTTAGGGCTGCTTGTTGCCTCTCCCCTGAGCTGTGCAAGCAGCAGCTCAGATTCCAGCTCCTTCCACAGCTGGCCTGGAAGGGAATGTCTTGGTCACCACTTTGATGAGCACCTTCAGCTCCTCCACATCCAGCTCAAGCTCTATTCCCACTTTTTCCTCTCCTACTGCAGGAATTCACCATCTTTCCTGGCCCCACTGCTGCCTGCTGAGCTGAGTGTGTGCCAGAGCTGGAAATCAGCAACAAATCCTTGTTTTCCAGGCTCGTTGTGCTTCTTTGAGTATTGCTCCTTCCAGGGCACTGCACCATCCCCTGCTGCTGTCCCATCACAGGCTCCTCAGGGTCACCCTGCTAGTTCCAAAATCCAGGGATTACCACCTGGACAATGCAGTCCCTTCAAGGAGTGCCCACCAGGCCCAGTGCTGGTACAGGAGCATCACCTCCCCTCCACTGCACGGGGCTGTGCCCAGCACAGCTCTGGGACAAAGCCTTCCAAGAGGAGATTGGGAACCTCCAGGCTGCTTCCCAGGTGAAGGAAGAGTGAGCAGTGACCTCAGAGGGAGTGACAGGAGCGGGATGTGTGCCAGGGGGAGCTGCTGGAGGCAAGGGAGCTGCGTTCTGCGCGGCCACTGTTCCATCATGGCCTTGGAGCGCGCCAGGGCTGCGTTATTCATTTATTATTATGTGAATTTCAGCTGTTTATCCCATGTTTTACCCCTGATCAGGAAAAATAGCCACTCTCTGAAGCTGAGAGAGGATGGATTTCAGAGCTGGCAGTGCAGGAGCATCCACCCAAGCTGGTGGTGTTGGCCAACTCGGGCTCAGGACGATGCTCACGGCGCTGGGAATGTGATTTGGAATTTGGCAGAGCACGGGGCTGGGTCTCCACAGCTGGGGGGAGCTGAAGAGCTGCTGAAAAGGGCTTTGGATTGGAGAAACCTCCTCCTCGGCAGGGCAGGGGCTGTGGAAGGGAAGGGGGAGTGCAGAGACCCGGCCATATGGTTGAGGCCAGTCATTATAAATTCCCCCCACTCCTTCCTCGCTGCCGTGCCCTGGACGAGGCGAGCGTGGTTTAGTGGGAGCAGAGATAAACTCCTGCTCTCAGCTCCGTGGGTTGGCTCATGAGGTCCTCCCAGCAGCTCCCACAGGTGAAGCCAACCCTCCCAGCCTCCAGCAGCACCTTGATCTGGCCTTCTGCAAGCCTGCCCCCTTGGTTTTCCCTGTCCACGGCTGATCCTCGATGTTTAAACCAATTACACAGACATTTAAGTCTCTTTCACATGCCAGCACATGGCCCTTGTAAGCCTTCAGGGTTGGGGGCAAGCAGGGGGGTGTTGGCTTTTGCGAGCAGTGTGTACATTAATTCCAACCTAAAGAACTGCAGTAAATCACTTAATGCCTGAATCAAGTCAGTTGTTGTTGTTTTGGTGAATTGGGACCATATTGGGGACTATAATAACCTAATAATGGACAGTGCAGGCATAGACCACACTGTAATGTATATTGTAGGGAATATGGTAATAGTCTGAAATGGCAATTCTCCTAAATAAATAGCACATCAACTTACTTAAACCTAATCATAAATGGGACAAATTGGACCCATGTGCAAACAGAAACCTGAGCAGAACGCAGGAGTTAAAGAAGCCATTGTTTCCCAGCCTGACCCTGGGCAGAGAAAGCCTGTGTCAGGTTACATCTGTTAAAATGATTCTAATGCCAGCCCAGTATTTTAATTATAAATATATAAAACATTTAATAAGAAGACATTCTGGGCTTTCTAAGCCTTTAAAACTGGATGTGGGAGGAGTGGGTAGAATGGTATTCCATGTGCCCCAGACACAGTGCCAGTGTATAATGATTGAATGTTTTCCTGTAATAAATTGAAAAAATCTGGTTTGTAAGAATGGATCCAAATCACTTGGCATTAGAAAGGTAATTTGTTACCTAGCTTCCTCTTGGAAACAGACTGCTTCCAAGTTTGCTGGAACTTAGTTTCTAGGGACTGTGATGTCCAAAAAGAGAAAGAAAGAGCAACCAGGATGCTCAGGGCTCTGATGTTAAAACACACACACGCTGTTTTTTCGCCTCTCTTTTTTTTTTTTTTTTTCTCAGTTTTCCAGTCCTCCCTCTCATGGCTCCAAACACAAGATTCAGCAGCCAAAAAGAGAGGGAAAAAAAAAAAAAAAAAAGAGGTTACTCAGGACAAAAGCCAGATCTATAGCCACCTTCTTTGTACCTTTCCAAATCTCAAGCCTGCTTAATTATGATTAATTGCCACATGGATAATCAGATACAGTTTCAAAAGGTTGGAGATGACAGTCCAAGGACACCAGGGAAGAAGGAAGGTTCGCCTTTGTTACAAGCAAAAAAGAACAAGAAAAAAAAAAAAAATACCAGGTCCCTTCCTCAGCCCATAACCTTTTCTTATTTTAACAATTCCAAACGGAATTAATACCATCAGTATATTGTTCCTGCTCCTGGGAATTGAACTTCAACTGTACAATTTCTGCAGCTGTCAGTTTTTGCAGCCCTCCTGTCAATAACGCAATGTTGGGGTGCCCTTCTTCTTGAATGAAAGCAGTTTCAAGTTTCTGCTTTATGTCTGTGCTTTCTGGGTGGTGTGACATGATGAGAAAGTATAAAAAATAATAACAGCAGTTAAAAAGCTTCCACTCTTGACTTAACTGGATCAAATGTAATAGACTACAGTCTTTTCTCCTGATTTCCTTTGCTTGTTTTAGAAAACACTGTGAAAAGTGCAGGAGATTTTGTCTTGCCAGCTCTTTCCTCCATTTAAAATCCCTTTGGCTAAGTCAAGGATCACAGTATGTCATTTCCAGCCTAACAGAAGTGCTGGGCCTTGTTCAGCTCCTATTACTAGGAGGCAAATCCCTAGGTTGCAGGCGCCAGTGTTTCTGCGTTTGGCTCCATTCCCAGTATTGTTTCCTTCATTACATTCCAGAGTGCCTCTCAGCCAGTTAATGTTTGCACTGGGAGGTCCAAATATCCAGCAATCAGCACTGAACTTTTCTCTTTTTTGTTGAGAATTGCAGGTTTCAAATGCAATCACTGGCTTTAAAGAAAAACTTACAGGTGAACACAACAGCACTAATTTCCATTTTATTCACTAACAGTTATATTTTCGGCAGTTTCTCCATGTGCACTCGTAAAACGCCTCCAGAAGATGTCTGGCTTTTTCAGCCCTTGTACAGGCTGGAGTTGTTTAGGAATTTTGGGGTGAGGGCTGCCCTCTGCACATCTCTCCCACCCCAAAACCCCCATCAGCACAACCCCCATGCTCGGGTATTAACACTGGAAATATTTCCTAATAGCACAATTTTTTATTTCAAACGTTCAGAAATATATTTTAGTGGCTGAAGAAAGTGGATGCAACAATTTAGGTGATGTGAAGGGTCAATGTCAGGCTCAGCCCTGTGAGGTTTGATTTCTAAATTACTTTTGATATCATTTTATTTTCCCTTGGTGTCATTTAGTTGATAGAGCAAGGACAGCTTGCAGCCTTTTGTGCTGTTTGAAGCATTGGGAGGCATGGGGAGGTTTTTTTCTATGAATATTGAATATTTTCCCATGTGTCTGATCATGGGTGGCTCCATGTGCTGCTCCCAGGATGGATGGACACCCCTGAGAGCAACACCCTGGATCCTCCTGCCACCTGAAACTCCTGGAGACAGCAAGAAAACTTCCTGTAAATGACAGAGGAAAATATCTTTATTTTCAGGAGCAGTGCCAGGCTGCACCTCAGGCAATTTGAATTGTACTATAGGAACACTGTCAATAAGACAGCCCTGCAGAGTTTCCTTTCTACAGGTTTACTATTAAGTTACAAGAACCAACCGCAGCTCACAGGCTCGATTACACAATTAAACAAATCCACGCTATTTCCTCCTGGGGAAATGAAAAAAAAAAATTTAAAAAAAAAAAATAAAGGTCCAGGCTGGGAAATCCTCAGTGTTTTCCACAAAGCCTCCAGCTATGCTTCCACCCATGATCATATGTCATATGGATGGTGTCACCGTGTCCTAAGGGTGCTCGCTCGCAGCGATGAGATCGGATTCCTGGAAGTGGATATGCTCAGGGAGAATACTAATGCCAACTCAGCCTAAATAACAACACTGCCAAAGGAGGCAAGCAAGAGATGAAATACAGCGGATTTCAGGAGGCAACAAGCTCTCATTTATTAAGATCACAGGCATTTTACAGGTTACAAATCATAAAGCAGAAATAACTTCATAATATACAGGTCAGGAATGTGCCTGGGATATTGAGGAACTATTTCCTTGGCAATAATCTGCCAGAGATAGTCAGGAGCGTGCGTTTTCTGGCACAACAAATCACTGCTGATTAATTTTGTCTGCCTTTGTCTCAGAGAAGCGACGAGACACTTCAGTGTGTGTTTTGCACTTACTCCACTTCCGCGCTATTCTTCCTCGGCGCATAATTTTTTTGCAAGATAGGCCAAACACAATACTCTTTGTTTTACCCCTTTGACATCATTTTTGCCTGAGCACAGCTTGCCTGGCTCAGTTAAGTCAGCAGAGCCAAGGCACAGGCTCCTGTGGCAGTCCAGCCTGGAGGTTGGGCTGAGCCCAGAGAAGGATTTTTGGGGGAGGAGCAGCTCCTCTGCCACCACTGGAAAACCAGCGAGGAGTTTCCTTCACCATGGATCTGTAGCAGCAAAAACAAACTGGAAACTTCTTCCTCTCTGCTGGCACTCAGGGATAAATCCCAGCTCTGGTCATGGAGATTACAGCAAGAAAAGAAAGTGGAGTTTCTGGATGCAGCTGGGGAGATGTGGGAAGGGCTGGGCAGCACTGTGGCACCTTTCCCCAGGCTTTATTTATTGGATCCTGGAGCCAGCTGGGCTGGATGGTGGTCAGCCCCACATGGGATCTTCACAGCACCCCTGGAAGGAAAACACGTATGATAAACACCAAAGGCAATGTCAAACTCCCCAGTTTTCCTAACATTAACTGAATTTTCACCGCCATTAAACATCAAGAGGCAGAGTGGAGTCTCTCCAAAGCAGGTGCAAACTTCTCCAGGCAGCCAGTGCTGCTGGGGCTACAGCCATCAGTTGTCACTGGAGTTTTCTCTCCACTTTCCCAGAGTTTCAGTGCTTTGATAGATTCCCTGTTCCAGACTGGTTTTAATGAACCTGAAAGAGAGGATGTCCAGGAAGTGAGAGAGGTGTGTGGTCAGTCAGGGCTCAGCAGGACCTGGGCAGGCAGAACTGGCTGCTGTGGCAGACAAACACCGAGCAGGGACACCCAGAGGAAGGAGGATTTGAAGAGTGTTCATCAGAGAGGGGCATTCCCAACCCAGCCTTGGGCACTGCCAGGGATCCAGGGGCAGCCACAGCTGCTCTGGGAATCTGTGCCAGGGCCTGCCCACCCTCCCAAAGAGGGATTTCTTCCCAATATCCCATCTAATCCTGCCCTCTGGAAGTTAAGCCTGCCCTCTCTCAGTTTCGATTGCTTCAGGTAGAGCAACACCTCCCAAAGTCACCTCCCACCTCCACAACTCCCTAACGAGAGAAAAATAATGAACCCCAGCCCTGGGTGCTGCTGCCCCCAAACCTGCAACTGGGGAGCCTCTTCTGCCACCATGGGTGGCTGCAGGGATTCCTGGCTCTCCTGCTTGCACTGGGAGAATGGAGAAAAGTTTTGTGGAAGACTTTTCTAAGTGGGGAAATCTGGAGAGGTGGCTTATTTCTCTCTTTACCTAATTTATCCTCCACAGGGTTGGAGCCATCATGGAAAATGGAGTTACACCATGGAAATTGCTGCTACTACTTCTGTTGTCAATACTCACCTCCTACTCACATTCCCAAAGCTCCCACCTTCATCCTCATCCTTTTTTCCCTCCAGAATTACAACCAAACCAAAACTGTGTTAGTAACATTTCTTGCAATTCCAAAAAAAAAAAAAAAACCCCAAAGAAAACAAACAGCCAGCAGATGCTGATTTTCTCACTTAACGGCACATATTTTATAGTAATTCTCTCTGATTTTCTCCCAAGACACCCACCTGACCTTCCTTTCTCTCCAGCCTCTCCCAGTAGTGGCCAAACACTTCCAATCATGTAAGATTCAGCCCATGGAAATAAGCTGCAACTAAGACAAATTTACCCTCTGACCTCAAGGCCTCTGAGTGCATAACAGAGCCCAAGAAATGTCTTTGCTAAAAGGAATGCATTTTCCTTGGAATTTCAGACCAGACCAAATAAATGCTACAAGAGAAATTTGTTTTGTTTTGGTTTTTTTTTCTCTTTCGCGAAACCACAAATAAAAAACAATTGGGTGCTTCTGAAAGGAAGAATGACAAAATGCATTTTCCCAGAATTTCCACACAGCTGAAAACAGAACATGATAAATACTTTTGCTCCTCTCTACGTAACTGCAAGTGATTTACAAGCATGAATTAATTTTTAATTAATGCACTGCAGCAAAGCAGGGATTATTTAGCCCAGAGATTTCTCAAAGTTGTCCACAGACATTTTGGTTGGGAGAGCAGATCCAGAGAAAATCCTTCTCCAGTTCTGGTAGAAGCCCAAAATCTCTGGTGACTGAAATCAGTCACCAAATCAGTCAAAATCCCAAATCAGTGGTGACTGAAGCAATAACCTATGGGGGAAAATACAAAGTTTTGCAAAATGTTGAAATAAATTTTATCTGCCTTTGCTATCTGAAAACAAGGAGGAGGCTCCACATCACCTAAGGAGTCAGATTTCTGTGTGCCACTGGGAGCTGTCTCATGTCCAGTTAAACCCAGTTTAGGTCCAGTTTAAGCCCAGTTAAACCCAGTTTAGGTCCAGTTTAGGCCCAGTTTAGGGTGGGCTGAGATGCAGAGGCTGAGCTGAGGTTTCCTGCTCACACCCCAACACCTTTGCAAGACCTGGGAACAGAACTTCCCAGCCTTTCCCATCCACGAGGAGCAAAGCTTATGTTTCTTGGTCTGGATTATTATTTTCTTTTTCAGATTAAGGAAAACAGAAATGAGAGAGAAAGAAAATGGGTGACTCATGGCAGTCTCTTTGCTGAAACACAGCTGCCCTTGTCCCAGGAACAGGACTTTTAGAGCCTGCATCCAAAATTTATTGCAAAATAAAACTGAAACTTTTAAAAGCAACCACTCTAAATGATGTTTCTCTTTCTTCTTTTCATAAGTATTTGTGAGGCTACAGCCAGGATCAAGGGGAGGACTGGAAACTCGAGAGAAATGGAATTCTTGTGAAATTTTCAGGCAAAATTCACAAACCCACACAGGCTCTTTTGACTGGAAAAATATTCACATTTTTGTGGTTTTCAAAGCTTTGATGCTTCTGGACTTTCTGGGATTCCTTTGGTGCCAGGTCAGTATAACAGCACCCACACCACAGTCCTCAGGTAATGTTGAATTTTCCCTCTGGTACTGCTGTTGGAAAAGTGCAGGAAATTCTGTGTCCAACAATCCCAAATCAGGAAGAAAAAATACCATGGGCATGTGAGTATCCACTCCTAAATTTAATGGTGCAATTTCTCCATTTTAGGGAAAACATTCCACAATTTTCCACAATATTTCTGCCTTCAAAACACAGATCTTGGGTCTGACTTGCAGAACTTTGGATTGCCACCGCTCTGAGATTAATAATTTATTTGTGGCTGGAATTTATGCCTTGGGAATCATGGAATGGTGTTTCCAACCATCATGGGTTGGGAAGTGCCCCAAGAGCCACCAGGTTCCACCTCCCTGCCACAGACTGGGACAATTTCCACTGGAGAACCTGCCTGAGTCAGAACTGACATAACCCTAGAGCTTGAGCTGCTCCTTAAATCAGGAATAAAACACGCTGGCACTGCCTCAGAGAGGAGGGCAAAAAGGATATTATGGAATCAAAGGTGTTTCTGAGGCAGCTTTTGCTCACCCTGAGTAAAAGAGAAGAAATTTAGCAGTGACTGATTGATGTTTGCAACCTCCCCTTCCACAACCACACTCAGTAGGAAACACGTGCAGAAGGTGCACAGGGAAAGAGGAAAATGGGAGATGGGAGAGAGAGAAAGATGACCTGGTTTTGCTTCCAAGCTAATTTTACATCACTTTAACTATATTTAGTTGCATTTCATTTAGTAGGGCTGCAGCAGTTGGATTGAGATTTTTATTGTTGTTCTCAGAGTAATTTAAATTTCTAAGAGTTCGTGGTGGTTGTTGTTTTTTTTCCAAAGGCTTCCTGACCTTCTTCCATGAGTTTATTTTAGATATAGTGGAATGTCCCAGAGAAAATTCCAAATGGTCCTTAATAGATGAAATGTTTCCAGAAAGGAGAAATTCTCAGTGGACTATGAAACTATTTTTCAATCATGGTGTATGGCACACAAACCACAGCTGAGGGGTTTTGCTTTTTTTTCAGTAGGAAACTATTGCCCAGTGGGTTAAAAGAAAATAAAGGATAATGGGATTTTTCTGTAAGGCTGAAGCCACTCGCAGGGGTTTGCTCCCCACTAGATGTCACTGGAACTGTTTGAAATGTTTGGAACAAACAACCCCAAATTCCCCAGGTTTTGGGCTTCCTTACAAACATCAGCCTGGAGCAGGTTCTGCTCCAGCTCTGCCCTGGCACGGGGGCCTTGCAAGGGAATCCAGGCTGGGGGGGATTAATTATGCCATGTTCAAGGTTTGACATGGACTGGGGGAGAAGGAAGGGAAAATTCATGAAGTTTGGCAACGCCCTTGGAGATTTCATCCTTGAGGAGATCCATGTGGAGACAGAGAGAATGGCTGGACTCAGCCACCATCTGGCTGAGGGGCTTCAAAGGCAGAGAGCAGGATCCTGTAAAAAACCCCTGAGTGGCACCTTTTGCTGAGTGAGCAGTGCCCAGTGCTGGGACAGCCACACCGTGGAGGGCAGGTGGCATTTGGGTGTCACCTTATCTACCAATAAAAACAAAAAAAAACCCAGAAGTTCTGAGAAGCTGTGTCCTGAAATTTTTCCACGGCTCTTCTCAGCTGTTCTGGTGCTCACCCATGCCACAAAGGAAAACCCCTCGGATTATCAGGTCCACGATTTAAATTCTCCCTGTAGTTCCAATTGACTACAGGAATCTTCTTCCATTCTTATTCCAAATTCAGTTTAGTGTGATTATGTGGCCATGCATCAAATATGGCACTATAATATGTCCTTTCATCTACTTGCCATAATACATCCCTTTTAGTGCCACATAAATCCCTGGAAATATCGCTGTCTTCTGCTCTTGAGATCCTTCACGTGCCTCTTTGCCTTACTGCCTCCCTCTCCTATTGTTTCTCCAAGCTGAATTAATTCCCTTTTTTTTCCCCCCAGTGTCGCTGCTCTGCTCTTGCTGCTGCTTCTGAGAGGGCACCAGTGAAAGCACAGCCCTCCCAGTGCCACCAGTGCCATCACAGCCCACCCCCAGTGCCACCACAGCCCTCCCAGTGCCAGAGAGGAGCCCAGAATCCCTGAATCCCCAGGCTGGGAGAGCCAACCCCAACCCCTCACCCAGCCCCTGCCCCCAGTGCCCCAGCCAGGCTGGTTAAACACACCCAGGGGTGGGCACTCCATCAGAAGCATTCCAGCACTTTATTCACTATTTCTTTATTCACTTTTTCGCGTGAAAAACTCCTCCCTGCTCTCCAGCCTGTGTTCCCTGAGGCTGAGCCCTCTGGCTGTGTCAGTGCTGCTGCAGGCAGAGCCCACCCCCTGGGCACAGCCCCTCTCGGGGGCTGCAGAGTGAGGAGGGCACCCCTGAGTCTGCTCTGCTCCAGGCTGAGCACCCCCAGCCCAGAATCCCAAAATCCCCAGGCTGGCAGAGCCCCCCAGGACCATGGAGTCCAGCCCAGCCCCAGCCAGGCTGGTTAAACACACCCAGGAGTGGGCACTCCATCAGAAGCATTCCAGCACTTGATCATTCTTTCGGTGAAAAACTTCTCCCTGCTCTCCAGCCTGTGTTTCCCTCGGTGCAGCTCGAGGCTGAGCCCTCTGGCTGTGTCAGTGCTGCTGCAGGCAGAGCCCACCCCCTGGGCACAGCCCCTCTCGGGGGCTGCAGAGGGTGAGGAGTCACCCCTGGGGCTCCTTGAGAGCCCCAAGCTGCTCCAGGGCCAGCCCTTGGCTCCCCTGTCCCTGCAGGAGTGCCCAGAGCTGCTCCAGCTCCTCCTGCCAGGAGCAGCAGCTGCAGCCGGGGTGCAGCACACCTCGTGGGGCTGAGGGATCCCTCCTCATCCTCCCAGAGCCCCCCAGAGCTGTCAGCTGTGCCCAGGAGCACAGGGAGGCTCCTGCACCTCCCAAGGAGCTGCTGCCCAGCTTCCAGGGGCCATCTGATCCCTGCATGGGTTGAGCACAGCAGGCTGCAGCCCTTCCACGGAACCAGCCAGGCCACAAACGCCTCTTCCCACCCTCCAGAGTGCAATCCTGGCACTGGCAGCTGCTTCTTTAGAGTCGTGGAAGGGTTTTGTTGGAAAACCCCACCCAGTGCCACCTGCCATGGCAGTGATGCCTTCAGGAGGCTGCCCTGGAGCAGAGCCCAGGCAAAGCCAAAGGATAAAGCAGGGATTTATTCAAAGGGATTTATTCAAAGAGCACCCCTGGACACAGCTGGGCAGCACCAGAGCCTGGGTGGGCACCCCCAAGGGGAACCCAAAATGGGCACAAATGGACCCAGCCACGAGGGCCCAGCCTTGGCTCAGTTCTGCTCCACAGGCAAATTGGAGTTCATGGTGCAATTCCAGCAATTCCAGCCCCAGGCCAGGCAGCTCCAGCCTCCTTGCTTTGCCTTCTCACTGCACCCTTGGGTTTGGTCCTGGACCTGAAAGTTGTCCTTGGTATCGAACTAGAGCAGGAATTGTTTTGTCTCTCTGCTTTGAGATGAGAGCTCAGCAGCACTGAATATGAAACCAGAACTGCCCACCAAAACAGCCCAGCATCTAAAAAATACAAATGCTAAAAACTTAAAGCATCATCAGGGACCCCTCCCACTGTCCCAGGGATGTCCAGCCTGGCCTGGGGCACTACCAGGGATCCAGGGGCAGCCCAAGCTGCTCTGGGAATTCCAGCCCAGCCCCTGCCCACCCTCCAATTCCTTCCTGATTTCTTCCTAATTTCCCCCTTTAATGTAACTCCTGTTTGGAACTCTTTCTCCAGGATTAACCCCACTGTCATCAAGGCTCCCACACAGGAGATGTGGCCCGCAGCCCTGCTGTGCCCTCCAGCAGTGACAGGGTCCCCAGCCCTGCCCAGCCACCCTCCTGTGTGCCACAGAGCACATCCTACTTCCAATTTATTTAATTAATTAGTAGCCTAATTGTACCACCTCAGCATAACCCTTTATCATCGAGGTATTTGGGAGAAACACAACAAAAAATGGGTCTATTCCCTTTATAAAATACCTGTATTAAGTTGTTATGATATTAAGCCAGCAAACTTTCAACCTATTCAATGTTCAGTAAATTTAAGAAAATGAATTGAAGCTCCTTGCCTATTTTAATATGTGCTCCTGAAGACATTTCCCCATTTTTAATGGTTTAATTAAAGCCTCATGGCAATGGTAGGCTTCTTCCTACCTACTATGCCAGTGGTTAAAAATTACAGGGTTTCAAGTACCCTGCATGGCTTTAATTGCTCTGCTGAAGATAAAAGAGCAGCAGTATTTTTATCACAGCAGCAAAATTAAAAATGAGCCCCCACCTTGCCCCAGCCCCACACACTGATGTCCAGACCTTGACTCATGAGATATTTTGGGAATATTTCTTCCTGCTGCGTGTCCTGGAGAGCAGAGGAACTTCCCTGCCCCATTCTTAGTATTAAAAAAAAAGAAAAATAAAGCGTAGAAATCTCTAAATAAAGAAAGTCCTGGAAGGGAACATTCAAAGCAGGACAATGCAGAGGAAGGTTACAAGTATATTAGGATAAGGGCACCACAATTATATGAAGAAAGTCTGGAGAGAAAAGATTACATTGTTCTGACAACAACATTTTTCAAACATTTAGACCTTTAATATCATTAATTTAAAGTACAAGATTAAATATTTTATGCAAATATTAGACAACAGCAAAGAGCTCTGCATATTAGGATTTGAAACAAATTGAAAGCATGCAAGACATATTCATTTCTTAAGCAGTTTAGTTAAAAAATCGGTATTGTCTCTATTAGGATTAACTGACAGTAACTCTTTGTGTTCAAATGGATTTAACTTCACTGTGGTTTGTTTTCCCGATATCATTGTCCTCCAATAATCGTGGATAAAGGGAAATGTAAAAGGACAGATCAAGTCAAAATATATCTTCACATCATAAACACAGAATTATGTTTAAATTTCATTACTAAATGGGATTTCAGCTTCATATACCATGCCTAATCCTGCACTATAAAAGATGTATAAAACCTCCTGACAAATTCTAACAGACTTTGTGGAAGTTGATATATTGATTAAAACATCAAGCGGCTACATGCAAACCAATAATGAATTACTTCTTGTTGGAAGATAAAACTTTGTGATATTTAAAATTACAGACTTGAAAGTAAGTAAAATTACCCCTAATTATGCAGAAGGGAGCAACACCTTAGCAGTAAACAAGATAAGCACCTCAAACAGCACTAATAATTTTAATTAACATTTTCTAGTCTCCTTTCACCTCCTTTCAAGGTCATCTGCTACCTTTCCTGGGTACAACATTACAGCACAGTGTTAAAAACTTACATTCCATTACTAATTGCTTTGATAAGCCAAAAAAAACCTCCTTTTTTTTTTCTTTTTTCCTTTCTAAACCACTGAATCTCCTGCAAAAGCAAATTTTGCATTGTGTAAAACTGTCAGGAAAGGTTTTGCAGTGAACTGCTGTCAAGAGTCAGATTCCAGCACTGGGATTCTGCTGGTTTCTTTGGAGCCTGATTCTGACCACCAGAGGCAAAATTCTTCCAGGAATTCTTTAGAAATCCATTGGTATTTCAGGTGTAAATATAAATATTTGGATTGGACCCAAAGTGTTGAAAATTCAGATTGCAATCAAAGTTCAAAAGACTCCTGAGGTGTGAACACTGAACATGGAAATTTGGAGAAACGTGATAATCTGCCCAGTATTTGTGTTAATTTTTTCTTGAGCACCGATGAATAAATGCATGTTCAAGACGCATGACCTTGCAAAACTCTTTCTTTTCTTTTCTAAAAAGTCCCAAAGTTGGTCAGGAAGGGGCTTTGTTATATCAATGGGTTTGTTCCATGCCACAAATTTCATGTACGAGGTCACTTGGAATATAATGTGTAGTGAAAGAATCTCATTAGGCTAAAATGAATGTAAAATGTGTCAATTTGATCCAAATGAGAACTGTAGTAAAACCATGTTTGATGTTCATGTGCAATAAATCTTTAACATTTGTCTGTAAAGTATTAGAGAACCCAGAGGGAAATCTCTATTTGTGATAGCTGCACATTTCCAATGATTTTTCCTATAATCCTTTGTTGACATTTAGCATATGGCAACAGAAAAAGAAGATCCTAAAATGAGAATTATTACTTATTATTCGAAGGTAAACAAGATGGGCACCTTGAATATAAGGTTTTTTGACTGGAGTGATGAGAACATCCCTCTATCAGGAGGAATTGCTCACCTTTCAGTCACTCCTTGGTGGAAAAGTGACATCAAAGGTGCCCTACCTGCCCGTCACTCAAATGTTAAAATGTCTGATGGCCCCATCCTGCCCGTTGGGTTGGATTTTGGTATATTCATATTGTTAATTACTGTTGTATTTCAATTTTCTCTCTAGTATTTTTGTTCATTCATAATAGCTTTATGCTTCAGCGGACCGAAAGGACTAAAATGAAAGATTTCCAAGATTTCTTCTGGGAGTAATTTACAAAAAGACCACAATTTTTTAATTGCTCCTGATGTTTAGTTCTGGATATCTGGAAGAGGAGAAATCAGCCCAACTCTTTTAGTTGCCACACCAACCATAGCCAATTTTTTATTTATTCGCTCTCCCTGGCTCCTTGCACACCCCGCCAGCCCCGCTCTGAGGGCTGTGCTGCAGCAGTGTCGTGGTGTTTACATTTCTGCAGCTCACACTTGCCTTCACAGGAGAATTATGAGTTATTTACGTCCTTTGAGGAGGCTCGGGAATAATGGGTGAAATGTCAGGAATAATTATGAGGAATGGAGGCATTTCACTCAAGCAGTAGAAGAAATACATAACTTCTGCTGAGTGACTAAACTTGAAGTGCCACAAGCACGATGAGATCTGGCTCACGATTATCACAGGGCTTCACAAAAACCAAAACAACCTCACAACACTTGCATGCCAAAGGTTGCAACACAGGCTTTGGCAGGGAACACGAAAATGCTCCAGCATGGGAAAAGTATCTGAGCACACTTGCATCTGTGCTGATTTAGGATTTTACGCCGAAGCACCGGCAACTTTCTGAAGCCAAGCCTGACTTTCTGGCCACAGTCGTGGCTGGGGAGCTGCTCAGCATCAGCCCTGACAAAGCCCCTTCCCCATCTCCCCCCAGCCCCTGTTTTTTACAGCGTTTGTCCATCTCGTTATTGCTGTGCAGGCTCTTTATCAATAACTGTGGTGTTCTCAGCAGAGTTTTCTTTGGCTTGCTGTCTGCTTTACAAAACCGCTGCATACTTGACAGTTTGCCCCAGTTCAAAATTCTTTGGTCAGAGAAAGCCCGGAGAATGAAACAGTATCTGGTGTTGTAAAATCTTGACCAGATTCTGAAATATTGCCTAAGCCCCTGTCAGCTCGAAGGTGATTTCTCCAGGTCATGGTTTAGAGGGAATTGATGGGACAGTCTGGGACTGCTCAGGCTGCACTATATCTTTTTCAGGAGTGCACGTAGGCACCTTTAGCACTCACTGCTCTCCAGTCCCCTCTGCTTTCAACAGCACATTTACCTCCATGCACAGATTGCAGGCTAACCACGGGGAAACCAATGCAGAGGAGCAGCCCCTGTGCCCACTGCTGTTTCATTCCTCGGTTTCTATTGGGGGCATTATCAATTACCAAACAACCCTGGGGAAAAATCCACCTGAGGCTGCAGCAGACAGAACAATACCCAGTGCTGCATCAGTAAATTCATCCCAGTGCTCCCAGCATTTTCCCAGTGCTCTCTGGTCCCTGATCCAGCTGCAGAAAATGAGGCACAGGGATCTTAAAGTTCCAGAAATCCAAAGGTAAATTTGATATAAAATACGGATCCCAGCTATGCCCTTCCTATCCAAAAAAACCCACAGAAGGACCAAACTCATGATACATCCAGCAATTCTAAAATGTAAAAAAAAAAATCATTCACACTGAAACTTAATTTTTAATCTATTTGATTATATATAATATATATATATATATATATATATATATGTATGTATGTATATATATGTATGTATGTATATGTATATTTAGAGTTCATTTCAAAATTATATCAGAGTATTTGATATACTCTGATATAATTTCAAACTGAACTTGCCAATTAAAAGGCTCTGGGCAAACATAAACATTTTTGAATTTTCTCATTATCAGACTGCAGTAATTCAAGAGCTTCCATCAACAAGTGCTCGATACAATTTTAAGTTCTGCTTAAAATCCCACTGAAACAAAACACAACCTTTGGTATTCTGCCAAAGGAGGGGAAGATCTGAAGAGGAGTCAGAATAGATCGTCCAGCTGACTATTATAAATTATAAATTATAAATCATTACATTAAGCTCCATATATTTATGACACAGGCTCTGACTATTGCACTTTTGCAGGGAATTCTCCTGCAGGCAAATCACAGCAGACCTGCTCATTCCTTTGGAGAAACGGCGCTGGCCCCGATAAGGCCAATAACCCCTCCAGTTTGGTGGCAACTCCTACAGACTTAATTAGAAAGAAAAAGACCTAATTCTGCAATTTTTCTTACCCACCCCAGGCTTTTCTTGTACTGCATCACGACTTTTCTTAAATTCTCAGAGTCTCACCCAGCTCTGGGCAAGGCAGGAGGGCTGATGGTGCAGCTCTTGGGAGGGAAGCATTGCTGCAGCACTGGTGCTCCTGTGCTGCTTTCCCAGGGCTTTGCTTGGGATGGGTTGATTTGGCAGTTCAGGCTGGATTAGGATACTCCTGGTGCTTGAAATCCTGGATGGGTACTAAAGGGATTTTTATCTATTTTTTGGGTATTGACTTAGCAAAGCCCCTGCAGTGGGGTGGCCATAGAAGCCCACACATCCCTCCCTACACCTTCTCCTGGAGGAAATTCCCAATGGGGTCATGATGCTGCTGTCAGGACAAGAAATTCCTAAGGAAGTGCCTCGTTTGGCTTCGCAGGCACTGGCACCAGTGGATCAGGCACGTTGCTTTTAATATTCTTAGTGGTTCTTTTTCCTTGGCCTCACTTTATTCCCTTCATTTTGAAAGTCTTGACAGCCTTTCATCAAAAGTTTCTGACAAACTCAAAGAATATCTAAAATGGGCACTAATAATTTAGTGCTGTAATTTTATGGGTATTTTAAAGTTCCTGGGTATTACTATTATTTTATGGGATGATTTTTCCTCCTTTTCCCTGCTCTTTCTTCCTATGTTCTTATGGAATTATAGGTGAAATGTATTTCTTGGCTGCTGTTTCATCTTTTGTTCATATAGTTAAATATTGCACTGGTTCAAGATTGCACAAGGCCCCCACATTAAAATTTTATTGTATTTTTGTATTTATTTTTGGCCCGGATCTGGGGGCCTCTCAGGTCCAGGTCTTGTGTAATTTTATTGGCTTGTGGGTGGAGGAAAGAACAAAAATGAGGTTTGTGGCCAGAATGTTATCTTTGGCCATAGGCAGCTATTTGGGGGCCTGATTCTGCTCTGATTCATAAGCAAGTAAATCTCGAGCAGCTCCAGTGAAAATGAAAAAGCTCCAGTGATGTAAACCCAATGTAAATTAGAGGAGAATTACCTCCGTGGTGGATGCTATGTAAGTGTTTTGCTATTTATGATTTAGCTGGGAGCTGTTGACTGGCCTCTCTAAAGATAAGAGCCACCTATAACTCAGTTGCAAGCATCTTTTTCCCTTTTTGACTAACGTCTGCTTGCTAAAAAAGATTAAAACTGCTTTTTTTTTTTTTTTTTTTTTTTTTTTTTTTATGAGCTCTGAGTAACAGAGCTGAGACTGCAAAGCTCATCGAGCTGAGAATTGCAGCTGAATTTTGGTGACCTCTCCCTGGAGTGAAAGCACCTTGTTCTACCCTACATCCATGCTGTAAACCTGTTGAATTCAAGCATTAGAATCTGTGGATTTCAGGCTTAATCTCTTTGTTTTATGAAATGCTTTTCACGTGGCCACCACTGGGTGAGTGGTTGCCCATCCCAGTGTGAGTCACGGCCACTGCATCCTTTGCTCCTTCCTGCCTGGTTTTCATCCATCACCACAGCCCCTTTCCTCCCCAAAACCTGTGTCCCCCTCTCCTCTTTGCACATTTATTCCTGTCAGGAGTTTGGCTTGGAAATGACTTCTCCTGCGAGCCAAACCTTCTTATTCTACACTTTAAAATCCTTATGAAATTTGGCTCGCCTTCCAAAGCTAAGCCTCAGCTCCCTTGTTACTCTTCTAAATATAAAACATTTTTATTGCATTAAGCCATGTTGAAAAGAAAAAGGGAAAACAGGGAAAGGGAAGAAAGCAAATCCCTGCACCCAGTGTGAAGGAAGAGGTTGGAATTGCACAGGAATGGATCAGGTCTTTGTTTTGTGGTGCTATTATCCCCCTCACACACGCTTTCCGCTCGCTCTCCGAATTCCTCCTTGAGTTTCTCCCACTTTGAGAAACCCAGTTAAACTCATCACTGGAGGAGTTGTTTCCAGGCTGATCCAGAGAGTTTGGGAAATGGGAAAATCCATCCCACCGCTGATCCCGCTGCATCGCTTCCTAAAGAGAAATCTGTTTTCTGGGGAGCTCATTTAACACCTTCCACTCACATCAAACCTCATTTTCCTGTGTAGCTTGCCCAACTTTGAAATGAGTTCTTTATAATTTCCAGTCGTTATTTCAAGTGTCATTTTAATCTTTTCAACAAAGAAGTTTCTTAATATTCCCAATAATGGCTCTTGTCACTTTAAATATTAAAATTCACATTAGGGATTCCCTTGGCTACATCTGCATTATTTGCATGATAGATTGTGTGCATGTCTCAGCCTATATATATGTACATATATCTATAAATTTATATACAGATATGAATTTATGATTTTTTTTTTAGGAAAATTGAGGCGGTTTTAAACGATCCCATCTGCTTTGAAAGCACTATGACAAATGCCAAAGTGATTAGTGATAAATAAGTTCCTAACACTCCAAAATTAAACGTTCCTAATTTTCAACTTTAAATAAATCCTTATTGTATAGCAGAAATAATTCCTCACAAAGTGTTTCCAACATTCAGAGAATGCTTTTAGGACATCCAGCATTAACATAATTTTTTCGACTGCAGTTCTCACAGGACATCTGATGAAGTCTCTACCTTAATTTTAATTGCGTAGGCTGCATTCTTAATTAAAAACTGTACAAATGGATTTTATGCCATGCCAAAAGAAATCTGAGTTCATTAGTTATAAAACCCTTTAAAAATTGATGTAAATATGTGAATTCTCTAAAAGTTTGAACTCGGCGTCCTCATTTATGTTGAGTAGCCTTTTATCTAGAGAATAATGAAGTCAATACAAATTAAGATAGTCTGAGTTTTACTTTTCCCTTTTCCTTCTCTTTTTCCCCTCTTTTTTTGGTGAATGAGGGTGCTGGGAGTCAAAGAGGGTGGGGGTTATGTCTTTATGTCATGACGTTTTTCCTTGAAGAATCAAATTCATTTAAATCTAAACCATGAAGAAAATTAGAGTGGGAAACGCACTGACCCTTTCGTACTGGGTTATATAAATATAAGTTCATATATCTTTTATTAATTCTTCATATTAAAACACAATCACATCATCCTGAGCCAATAAACCTAATGGAAATCTGTCAAACTGGAACTTTGGAGAAGAACTCTGGACACCGCTTAAAGAAATACATGCGCCTCATTGATTTTTAGTTTAAAATCGGAGAGCTGTTAATTAAAATGCTTTTCCATAACTTGTCAAGCCTTCAAATAACAAACGGGAAACTCTGAGAGGTTTGTTTAACCTGACAAATTGCTGACCTTTCATTCTGCTGGCTGCTCATCTGGCTGCACGGGACCTTTCCCTTCCCTCCCTGGCAGCTGGGAGGTATCGAGGAGCCTTTTCCAGAGGGTCCCACCAGCCTGACCCTGCCTGTGGTTCCTCAAAAAACCACTCGTGGTCTTGAAAACCATGGGAATGAAGGGCTGGGGCAGAGCTCAACTTTTCCTGTGCTGGGAATTTATCTGTAGGATCTCACTCCATTTTCCAGCCTAGGAGTTTGCTGTTGGGAGAGGCAGCCAGGAGGTGCCTGGTGAGCAAAGAAAAGGTAGAAGAAGTGAAATTGAAATGATGGGAATGCCACTTAGCATTCAAACTCAGAGTACTTACTGTTCTCCTAACAAAAATGAAAATTGAACAATAAATAAAGAACCTGTAATAGTCCCTGTGTTTCCTTCCATGCCCCCCTGTAGTTTGTGCTTTTGAGCATCTCTCTCCTGGCCAAGTGTGGCAGCAGGGATGTTGGAACACCACATGAAAAGCTGTGGAAGTGCTTGTGACATTTCCAACACGAGCTGGAGCAGGAAGCACCAGAACTCTCACAGGACAGATGTTCTCATGAGTTTCCAACCCCGTTTGGCACGGGAAAGAATTCAGATAGATTTGAGACAAACCTCAGATTTCCTCTTTGTTTTGTTTTTTTAAGGAGCAAAATTCAGGCAACAAGACCACTCTAACTTTTGAGATATTTCCATGACTGCATCCTAAAGATCATGAAAAAGTATTCCAATGTAATTGAATATTTTGTAGTAGAAACACACCAGGTTGGGCAGAACATCCATCAGCTTTAACCACCCCATAATATCCCACTTTCTAGAAAATTTAACTAGATCACTCAGAAAGTAAAAATGGACACCCACTAGATCAGGTTGCTTAATTCCCCATCCCTGGAATTGTTCAAGGCCGGGCTGGATGGAGTTTGGGCCATCCTGGTCTCATGGATGGTGTCCCTGCCCATGGAACAGGACAATCTTTATGGTCCCTTCCAACCCAAACCATTCCATGGTTCCACGAGGGAGAGGTGTAAACTGGTTTTGGGTGATTTAAGCTAAAATTTAGTGGCACCCTGCCACTGCCCAGCTCCTCCCCTGCAGCACCAGAAATGCCCCACACCCTCTGGTAAGCTGCTCACCATGTCCAACCTTGGCAACTGCTGGATTTTACATACCTTGTATTCCACATCTTGTTTTATGCTTTGAGGATTATACAGAACATTGGACAATCAACAAAATCTTTAAAGCTGCTGTTTGATTAACTTTTTTTCCTGTTTAACCAGAGAAATGTGAGACACAAACCATACCCCTGTCTAAGTGCAGGAAGATGCTGCACCCAGAGCACACTTTAGCCTGCATTTAGCTCATCTAACTTGAATTAAATTAAGTACCAGAAAAGCAGAGACGTTGCATGGTCCCAGAAGAAGAAAATCCACTTTCCTGACGCTTCAAGCACTGCTTTCAAAGAATGGCAAGAGGATTCATCTGCAAAATGCAGATGGATTCATAAAATGAATTCATGCACCTATTTCACAGCAGCCAACCCCTCTCCTCCTACAGCAACTGCTCCGTGAATGAAGCCACAAAATGTTTGCTGAGCAGATCTTTGGCCCCTTGTTTTTAGTAACCTTCCAGCGTCATGGTCTACCCAGAAGTAAAGGAAAACATTTGCTCTACAGAAAAATTCACAGAAATGGACACAAGCAGTCCTGTATAATTGATAGTTTTATGAGACTGAACTCTGTAAATTTTTTAAATCTTATCCCTCTAGATCCAGTTTATGTGCACATCTGAACAATGACTTCATATCCTTTCCAAACAGAGATTCTGGGATTCAGTCTCGTCATTTGGCCAACACAAATCCCCAAGTGCCAAGAATTTCCAGTTTTGTTTTGCTTCATGTTTGTCTTTCGCTTGTTCTTTTACAGGATTCCTCATCAAACCAGTCAGTCAGTGGAAGGATTCCAGTTTGCACCAGCAGAAGATGTGTAAATCCCTAAATCACTTTGGAAAAGTCAGGATTTTTGTTGTCTCTGACTTTCACAGTGCAGGTTCCAACTGCAAGATTTAAAACTTTATGTGCACTAAAGGAACGAGTTTGCAGAGAATTTCAAAGGCTGCAGTTTGCTTTGTGGGCCATCTTCACCAGCAGACCAGGAGGAAAGCTGCTGGAATATTCAGACACCTTTCCATTTATTATCCCTAAATTCATGCCCTGCTCTGTCAGAATCCCATGACTTGCACAGCCAGGCAGGGAGTATATGATATTTATCACACTCTCTAGCCAAGTATTTTTCACAAGATGATTCTTTTTGGATTTGTTGTTAACTGCAGCCACAAAAACACATCTGATTTCTTTTTTTTATTTTTTTCAAGAGGTTACTTTTCCAGCTGAACCAGATCCCTGAAGCTGAGTCCTGACTCCAAAGAGATTATGTTGTATTATGTGAAATAGAGTCCACTAAAGCCAAAATCTCCTTTAGTTTAACTTTTTTCCCTGTATGTGGACATACAACTGCAGTGCCTTGTTATGGATCTTATGGATGAACTTTTAGACATTTGTAGAGTATTTTGGCCAGAAAATGGAAAATGATCCTCTCCCTTCCATCATGTTGTTGGGTCAGGAAGTTGAATTGTTTGAGATGATGCATTTTGCAGACAGGTGGGAGCTCTGGTCTCCATGTGGGATTAAAGATCCTTTGAAACCCATGTGATCATTGGTATTTTGGTGGTAATTTTGTGACGAAGATGTGTGTGTTTGTCTGCCTGTGGAGAGCAAAAGGAAGGGAGAGGTGATGAAGATCCACACAGGGTCCAAGGGCAATATGGTCATATTAGCATGGCATTAAAGCTGAGATAATTAGGAAGTGGTTTTGAATGATACAACACATCTGGGAGGTTAAAATATCTTGGACAACATTCAGTTTGGCTCATAGGAGCATTCTGGTCATTCATCCTGATGCCTTCAAGCTCAAAAGTTTCATTTTTCCTTTCCCCAAACCCTTCCCAACAGGGACCAGCAGTGCCTCCATTTTTCTCTTTTAACAGCTGGGTGATGTTTTGATTTATCATTCTCACATGAATGTTTTTTTTTCCCTACATCCATAGCTGAAAGAAAAGCAAAGGAAAACCAGGAGTGTGGTGGTACCAGCAGCAGAATGAGTGGACCAAAGGTTTGCTTTGGACTCGTTTGGATTCATGTTGCCTGAAGAGGGACTGGAGAAAACAGGGAGGATTTTCAGGGTGGGAAGGACCATGGACTACACTGTCACCAGGATTTTGGGGAGAGGTCACATCCCTGCAGCCCATTCCATGCTGACCACAGCAGATCCCTTCAGTGGTAGCAGCTTCGGATGAACATGACTAATCCCAGCAAGATCTGAACCAATAACCCCGAGGTGAACAACTTTGCAGCCTCTGAACATTTTCTCAGACTGCCTGGGTTGATATTTTAGTTCCCAGACCCCCGCCCCGCTCCTGGTTATAAATAGATCTCTGTTTTTAATATTTTGCTTATTTAGCACAATGTATCTTGTCTGGAACACAATTTATATTTTATCACAACAAGCAGCTACCCCATTAAGCTAACATGTATTTTTCCTTAGGTAATTAACGTACATGCCAAATTTGACAAGAGATACGTGGTGCAGTTATAGGACATATCTTAATGTAATTAACTGTATTGGGTTCCAGAAATCACAAATATAGAATTTCAGCACTTATCCATCTGTGAACTGTACAGCTCTCAAAAAACCATGTTTGTTATTTTCTCCCACTATTACTTGAACCAAAAATCACACTAGAATCAAAATAATTTTTTTAATGCAGGTTGAGATTTGAGTTTGGGCTGCGGGCGCTTACAAATATAAATCACCAATGAACCCCCAAGTTGCTTGCCCTAAAAAAACACCCCCTTAATTACCAAACAAATAACATCCCCGTTCTGTTGTTCAGCTTCTTTCTTTCGTGGTTCCAACTGGCACAAGAGCCAGGCAGCTCAGGAGAGTCAGGAGAGCGTGGCCACGAGAGGATTTTAATTTATTGACGGCTCTTGCCCTACTGTACAGTCAGCGCCGCTCTCCGAGCGTAATGGATGGAGCAGATGTTTGACACCGCAGCACCTCTTCATAACTTCACTCTTCAAAAACAGTTTTACAAGTGCTCGCTCGCGTTGGTTCCCATTCAGCACAGGAAACTGAGGTCATGCTGAAACATGAGGCCCGGGCAGGAGCTTGAACTCATGTGCACTGCAGCTGGGCCCGCGCCCCGCTCCGCGGAGCCGCCGCCGCTCTCAGCGCCGGGACAAAGGATCCCGACTGCTGACACCCTCACTGTGACATCTGCACAGGGGAGAATTCCAACCCCTGCCTGAACACCGAGGTTTCCCCACGGTTAATTTTTGTTCATCACCGACGCGGCCGGTTTTTTAATAATTTCTTTGGGTTTCGGTATCAACGCTGAAACTGGACTGTTTTTCTTAGTATTGCTTAGAGGCAATAACTCACAAAAGCAACTGATGTTTCGGATATTCTGAGCTTTATATTTTTATTTTTTTTTTTCTGGATGATTATTTTAACACATGCTCATCTCTGGATCTGTCAAAAAATCTTTCCAGGCGTACGTTGTAGGTAATTCTGTGGCTTGTTTTAATAAGGATAACATAAGGTTTGTGCAGTTGGAGGTGCTGATTGCCTTCTGTTACTTTCCCTGGGAAAACAATTAAGGTATTTAGGTAGGGAGATTTGGTACCCAATTTGGAAATCCATAGCAGGGCACCAGCCTGATGTGGTTGGAAATCCCATATCAGAAGTTTTTCTCCTACTGTAACTTCAGCTCCTTCCCTGCACAAGCGCCCTGACAGCCTCGGGGATTTCTCCAGCACTTTCATGAAAACTAATACCTGCCTGCAGCAAGCTGCTGCTCATCTCCCAGCACCAGCACGTGGGCCTTGAACTTTCTGCATCTTTGCTCTCTGGCTTCCATGTACCTTCACATATAATTGTATTTCTGAACTTGCTCTTAATTAAAGTCAGCCCTTTAGTGACTTTGTGGCCCGCTCTGGAAGGAAATCTGGCTGTGTTGCGGTAGCTACACAGCACAAAATTATGGTTTAAAGTGCTGATATTGTGTCAGCAGGGCTAAAAATGAAGGTTTCTGCAGTTAACTGGAACTTGAAATGCCAAAACACAGTTTAGTCACAGATGTTTCTGTGAGGCCGGACTGGACAATCACTTTTCTGCCCACCCTTCAAAGTATTCTAATGGAAGGGGTTGGGTTTGTCCTGGTAAAATCATGTATTTGTTATGCTGCTTTTCCAAAGCATCTGTATAAAGCTCCCCCAAAAAACAATCTTCATTTTCCTGCTCCAGCTGCTCTCCTGGGCTGTACAAAATAAAAGTCCTCTACTTCCTTCAGGAGGCTGTAAAATCTTCTGTCTGTTATAGCAGAAAGTGTCCTATCACAGGGAATTCCCTAAAACTCCTGGAAATGCATATTTTTGTCTTTGCCTGCCTATTTCCATGGTGATAAAAAGCACAATTAAGAACAAAATATCTTTTAGAGCAAGCTAACATGAATATTTATGGAGTAACACCTTCCTTCCTGCACAGCAGCTCGAGCCTGGGGTTGGCAATTCCCACTGTGTTTGTTCCCTCTGTGCCCAGAGGGCAGGAGCCAAGGAAGCCAGGACAGCCCTGGCCCCACTCAGAATCATGGAATTACAGCATCATGGAATGGTCTGGCTTGGAAGGGACCTGAAAGATTATCCAGTTTCAAATCCCTGCCATGGGACACTTTCCACTGTCCCAGGTGGCTTCAAGCCCCATCCAGTCTGGCCTTGGTCACTTCCAGGGATTTAGGGGCAGCCACAGCTGCTATGGGCACCCCACCCTCACAGGGAAGAACTTCTTCCCAACATCCCATCTAATCCTGCCCCCCTGTCCTGTCACTCCAGACCCTTGTAAAACATCTCTATCCATCTTCCTTGAAGCTCTCTTCAAGTACTGGAAGGCCAAAATAAAGTCACCCTGAAACTTCTCCAGGCTGAAAAATCCTAATTCTCCCAGTCCTTTCTCATAGAGAGGTCAGAAAAAACCTCCAAGGTCATCAAGTCAACCAAATGCCACCATGCCCACTAAACCATACTGTGAAATTCTGGTTCCCAGTGGTGCCCACACTGCCCTGGCCCTGAAGGAGGGACAGCCACCCATGGCCACGGGCAGAGCTTGTGCTCAGAGATGTTTGCATTCCTCTCCACAGGAAAAACCCACAGAAAGCTCCCTCTGCCAGCAGGACCTGATCTCAGAGATGTCCCTTCCAAGACAAGATGCGCACTCCAGGTCCCTTCCAACCCCAACCATCCCATGGCCAGCTGGAACATGCTCTGCCGAGCCTGGTTCAGGGCAGTGCCTCAGCAGTCCTGCCTTCCAAGCAGCCTGGTGTGCTCAGAAATGCCTTTGCTGTGTTCCCATGGTGCTTCTCAGGGTGTTTTTCTCCCCCTCCCATGCCCCAGCACGGTGCCACTGAGCCCAACCACATGCCAGAGCAATCCTTCCATCCAGCCAGTCTTTGCAAGAGGGGGGAAAGTCCCACGTGCGGTTTTCAGCTTTGTTTTCTCAACCTTTAGCAGCTGTTTGTTTGTTCTGGGTCTAACCACAGGCCCTGGCTCGAGGAGGAGCTGTGTGATGAAGGACAACCAGATCATTTTTCCTCTTGCTCTTTCTTGTCCCCTTCAGTTCCTAACCCGACCTGTCACTGGCATGGACAAAACACCAAGCTGAAATTCCCTCCACATCTGGGGGGTTTCCACAGGGCTTGTGTCAATGTGCAGCCACAGTGGCAGCTGGTTTGAAACCCATGGAGAGTTTAACAGCATCCAGAGGACAAATCCTACAAACCCTCACATTCCACATTCGGTGGCCTTGTTTCTCTGGAGCAGGAAAATGCTTGATAGGAAAAGTTTCCCAATTAAACACAAGCCTGCATAGTTTGGTTTGTTGATAGTCTTGCAAAAGCAAACAAAACAGCTCCTTACCAAGGCTTGCTAGAAGTCCATAGATTTTTTTTCCTATGGGAAAATAAGGCAGTTCCATGAAATTGTGGGGAAAATTTGAGCTGACAGCCCAAGATTAAATTCACTTTTCTAACTCGGAGATGGCAACAAGTTTAACTATTCTGGCTTGGCTCAGAGCACTAGGGCTGTGGCTGTGCCTGCAGAAGATGTGGCCCTGGTGTGACACCAGGTCAGGGCTCCAGAGGTGACCACAGGGTCCCTTTTTCCCAGGCACAGGAGGAGCAAACATCATTGCAAGCAGAATTCCCCAGAAGGGCAGAATTTTAACATGTTTCTGGAAAAATAAAACCCCAAAACATGGAGTGGCTGATTGGTCCAGACCAGACAAGTGAGCACAACAGGCAGATTTCCTTTCCCTCAGTTTTTAAAGAACATTTTGAAGTACTCATCGACAACAATTTCTTGACGAAAATTGAAACACCTTTCCAACCTCAGCATCTCTGTTGGAGGAGAGGTCCTATGGAAATTGTTGCTATGGAGGTTGTAGATGGTGGGGCTGGAGTCTGCAGCAGCTGCTGGAGACACCAGGTTGTGGGAATGCTCACCCCTCTGCCTCTCTGGCCTGAACTGGGGACAGTTTCATGCTTTTTAACCATTTCTGATAGAAATTCTTATGTTTAGTCATGCCTTCAGAACCTGAACTCTTGCTCTCGTGGCTACTTCTGATATTCCACCTTGATTTAAGTCTCAGCCCAGATGTGAAACGAGATTTCTGTGCTCATTGGGAAAGTTCTAAGGTTTACAAGGAGCAAACAGAGCAATGTCAGGCTCTGGGTAGAGACCACGAGTGTGAAATCGAATTCTGCTTATAAATTGCTGCCTTTGCCTTAACATTTCAAGCCATGCTCTGGAGTTTATTTGAACACATAAAATATGCTAAAAGTTTAGCAGCACCACTGTGTAAAAAGAGTTGGATGAAGTATATATTTTTAAATACAGCAAGTACTAAAATGTTGCTTAAAATCCCAAGAATATCATTTTGGGGCAAGCACAATAGAATGTTTAATGTGTATATTCCCAGCTCTGCTGTTTTCATCCCTCTTTTTTTTTCCTTTCTCCTGATTTAATCTCCTCACCCAGCTGATGGTTGGCATTATGGGAGCTGTGAGGAAGAGGGTACATCCACAGACATTTCCAGAATCATAGCAGTGGGACAAGGGATGGGAGGTGCTTGCAAGGTGCAGCTGCATCCAGCTGTGGGAGACAGCTCAGAGCTGCTGTGCACAGGGTGGGGTTGTTGTTTGCAAAAGGACCACAGTAGATAAGGGAAAATGTAAAACAAACTGGAAAAAAAAAATAAAAAAAGGCAAAGATTCCTTCTCAAATTAATTTCCTCCAAATTTATTTCCTTTTCATTTAACTTGCTTGAGAAACCTCCCCACGGGCTTCATCAGAAAATCAATCTCTCTGTTTTAAGTTCTAAATGGAGTTTTAAGTAGCTCGTCCTGACATTCAAAACTCCATGAGATGCCCGAATTCTCATCAAGGCAGTCCAGATGTCATTCAGAGCCATTCCTGCAGGTCCGAGAGAAAAGCTGGAGGCAGAATTCCCCTTTTCCAGACCAACCTGTTGGGTCTGAGTCAGGTGATGTTCCCTGTCCCGTTTACAAACCTTCCTCTGCTTAATTTTCTTTAGAGCTAAAACACCCAAATTTAGGATTGTGCCTTTCAATGAGCAGTTTCGTGCTTCAAGAGGGTTTTAGATCAGATTTTGCCCTTTTGCAACCCAAGGATGGCCCAGGGTCTCTTGTGCCTGTTGGTTACCTGCCTTTAAGCTGTTGCTTTCCAAGTAAGTATTTTGAAGTTGTTTTAAAATTAAGAACTGCTCTGTGGTACCTCTGAAATGATGTTCCCAAACTGCTCCCAGTTCCTGCTGTAATCCCAGTCCTTTCAGTACTATCCCTTCTGGAAAAGGTGATCTTTATTCCATGGACTCCCAGCAGGACAGATACAGACCAATGCAAGTAAAAGAATGGAAATTAAGGATACAGTTGTGGAAAAAATTGCACCCTGGGGGGTGGCAGGTCCAGAGCAGCTGTGGCTGCCCCTGGATCCCTGGCAGTGCCCCAGGCCAGGCTGGACACTGGGTTTGGAGCCCCTGGGGCAGTGGGAGGGGTCCCTGCCCTGGCAGGGGGGGGGCATTGGGTGGGATTTTAGCTCCCTTTGAGCCCAAACTATTCCATGATTCCATATCAATCCCAGGAGACACATTAAGGAGAAAACCCAAACAGCCTCTGACATTAAAATTGTTATATTTTATTTCTTTCTGTGATTTCTAGAATATCAATTTTTAAGTCTTACAAAGTTTTAGCAATTGTACCTCAGAGAGACCTGTTTACTTTACTATGTAGCATCAAACAAATATAATAATAAAAATTGGTCCACTGACACAATTTAGCTATTTCTACCTGTATATATGTATTTAATAAATACTGATAAGTGGGTACTGTTGAGCAATACGTCTTCCATATTTTATTTGACTTGTCAGCTAATGCAGTGCAGTACTAAAAATATAAGAGATGTTAAAATTGCAGCTCTTTGGCACTGAGCAGAAAGTTCTTGGCATACTGAGAACAACTTTTGGTACAATTTGCTGCATCTGCCTGCACGGTAGAGTGTTTTTTGGCAGGTCTTACCTGTTCATCTCCCGTGAAATTCCATGGGCTGGAAGAGTGCCCTCCTAAAGAGAGAAATCTCAGCATCTCTAATGAGGGGCCAATTCCCAGCCCTGCAGCATCTTCAAATGGGATTTGGCAGAGATCTGCCTTTTTGGGATTTGGATGGATGGATGGAATGGATGGATGGATGGATGGATGGATGGATGGATGGATGGATGGATGGATGGATGGACAGAAGGATGGAGTTTTCCCTCCATGCAGCACAGCACTGGCCAGTGCAAGGCTGCAATTCCCTCTCATCCCTTTTCCTTTCCCGAGTGCAGGGAATTTGGGCCTCCCCACGATGGACTTCAGCCCATAAGCAAAAATCCTGGAGGCAGCAGAGCCTTTCCACCTCCTCCACGTCCTGCAGGTATCAAAGAGAGCCAACAAATCACCATTCAAAGAACTGAGAGGGGGGAAAAGTCAATTCCCTGCACTGGCCTGGCTTGCAGATTAAAGGCAATCTGGTAATGAGGACCCAGCAGATGATAATTAATAAGCAGAGTTTTCTCTCTGATTTACCTACACAAAGGGAGGAATTTCCAGGGACAGGAAGGGCAGTTCCACAGGAGTGTGGGGTGCTGCCCTTTCCAAGAGCCATCAGTTCCACTTGGAGGAATCTGGAGTCCTCTCTGAGATGGGGCAGGTGTTCAGGACTGTGGTCTGGTTTCAGGCCTGATGTTTTGGTTTTCTGGTGTCTTTTCCCAGGAAAGTGTGATGAACACGAGGGAATGGTTTTATAATAAGATTTATGTTATTCATTCCTTCTGACAGGAGGGATTTCTTCTTGATGTCCCTCTGGTTTGACCAATGTGACTGAAGAAGTTTGCTTTTGTTTCACCATTCACATTGGGCTGTGGAAAATTGTATAAGGAAGAACCATCCCTAATAAAGGAGTCATTTTTTGGCCTTCTGATCACAGAGTCTGTGTCATGTGTTAACTGAAATAGAAACATTAAGGATGGGCTTTCAACTCTTCCTCTCCCTGGTACTCTACATTTATCCCATAAAACCCAGCCAGGAGGTTTTAACTCCCAGCTAACATCACACCAAAGCAATAGGTGGAATTAGACCTCAAAGAACATGGAAATCTGTGCTCTCCACACTTCAGGAATAGATTATAGACGGGGTTTTTTAAGGAAAATAACAGGAAACAACTCAGTTTAACAAATTTCTGTATATGAACAAAACCCTTTGGGTTAAAGTCTGTAGTTGCACATTTTGAACACAGAATGACCAATTTTTCTATATGTGTTCAACAGGATCCACAAAATTGAAGAAAATTTGAGAAGACTCTTTTTAGGAACTATACACATTGAATTTAAGTTCTAAATCTTGTGAGACCTTTCTGTGAATTCCCTATGAAAAAGCTTCCTATAAATACATAGAAATAAAATCATTAAAATGTTAATATAACCTATAAAATGAACAAAAGACCTGCTGGAGACTGGGTCAAACCTAAATCGTAAAAAAAAAAATCCTCTTTTAAAACAAAGTCCTTGAGATTTGAATAATTTTCCTTTTAAAATGTCAGTGCAATCTTTAGGTTTCATTCTGTTAAATTTGAAGCGATTCTCCATAATGAAAGGAAAGAATGAGTATAAACACTTTTCAGTAGGACTTTGGGATTCCTGACTATTTTTCCTTATGGCACAGGTCTGCACTGTTGAAGACCTTGCTATGAAATAAAAAAAAAAAGTTGAGGAGAGAACGAGAACAAGCATGATTACCTTGGAAAATTCACTTAATGAAAAAGACCCCAAATGACGTGTCCATCTATTAATGCTACCAGAAGTAGCCAAATAGATTATCCAGGTGAAAAAGAGGAAAAGAAAAAACAACAAAGTCCCTGCCATAGGTGAGAGCTGAGATTTCCCCCCTCACTCCACTGGGTTTTTTTTGCAAGAAATTATATTTTTCAAGACTTTCTGCTGCCAAAGGGGCTGGGAGCTCCTGTGTTCAGACAATGCTGCACCACAGAGTTGTGTGCCCATGGCAGGGGTGGCATTGGGTGAGATTTAAAGTCCCTTCTAACCCAAACCATTCCATGATTCTTTACAGACAGCATCCTACAAAGCATCATCTGGAAGGACAGCCAAAGGTTCAAAAGCAAATATTCCTGTTTATTTTCCTTGGTTTACTCCACTGTGGATTCCATTGCTGTGGCAGGTTTCACGTGCATCTGAAAAAAATTCAAGTCCCCTCCTTATACAGTATTTTGTTTGGATGTGACCCATTCTCCAATTTTTGTGATAAAATGAGAACATAATTCACATATTAGGATTTCCAGACCTGTAGAGCTGCAGAATGAGTAAACAGTGGAGTGAGTAATCATTATTAATCTGCACCAGAGAAAGAGGGTAAGGGAGGAAAAAATAAAAGCACATGATTTTGTGGTGTGCTAAACCAGAAAAATATGGTTTGCACTTCTTAAAATATCTCAAATTCTTTTTTTTTTATCTGTGTTTTAGAGGTGACAGAGAAAAATGTATCTTTTAGCTGAACTAATCTCTGATGAATTAATATCCTTTTCCATATAAAAGTGTTTGGGGAAACTTGAAATTGTGGCATAACCTATTGATTACATTGTTTGAATTAAGTTTTCGAAATCCTACAGCTGTTTGCTGTCAAGATTTAAACCTACTGTCTCTTTTCAGCTGTGCACTTCATACACATTTCACCTGGCGACTCAATAACATTTTAATATAAAAGTACATGATCAGGGAACATATGTTCAGTGTTCATACGAGGCTTAATAGCGACAGAAGGGGTAACAATTAACAGTTCTGTTTTTTCTGGGTACACAGGGTCCGAGTTTAAAAGTTTTTCCTGGGCTGCTTCCAAAAAATCTTTGTTCCTAGTGCCTTGACCTTTGAGGAGTTTGGAATCAATGAGCCACGTTGCCTTCCATAAGGGTGTCAAGTGCAGAATAAAAAACTGCGTCACATCATTTTTCACCGCGGCCAGATGAGGTCTGAGTGAAGGAACAAGGAACAGGAAAGCCAGAACATCTGAAAAATTGACTCTGCAAGCTGGAATGTGATTCTGCAATAAGGGGCAACTCTCCTTTGGGGTTGTGCTTTTTTTTTTTTTTTCCCTCTCTTTTTTTTTTTTTTTCTGCTGGAGTAGGCAGGTTGCAGACAGATCTGGGTCTCAGGCTCCCACCCCTGGGGCCCCCGTGTCAAGGCGCGGTGATCGAGCGCCGCTCGTTTCTGAAACATCTGTAACGCATCGAGCGGGGTATTAATAGCTCAATATGCCAATCTGCCACTGTGCATTTTGACCCAGCGAGGACCAGGAGCATGGAAGGTCTGTAAGGCAGATGTGGGAACGGCAGCAGGGGCTGAAATTAAAGGCAGACCCCGAGTTTTGCGCGGAATCACGGAGCGGTGGCTCTGGAAGAGGCTGATGCTTCCAGCTCAGTTAGGAGGTTAATAGAGCTAATCTTCTGTATCACTATTATTTATAACATGTTGTTGGACTTAATGTTTATGAAGCTCAAGCTGTATAGTGCACATCCAATTATGTTTTCTTACAGCCATGGAGGGTTTTATGAAAAGGAATATTGAGTGAATGCTTTATTGCTGAAAAATATATGTATTGGTTAGAAGGGAAGTTAATCCAATAGGAGGTAAAAACAGTAACAAAGGCTACAGTAAATACGAGATGCTTTAAATTCATTGCATGACATTCTCACCCTAATTATTAGCCCACACTGGGAATAAAAACAGCACCCTCATCTTCAAGTTATTATTTTTTTTTTCCCTTTCCTCATTTTTATTGCACATTTACATAAGACTTGTATGCCTTGTACTTCTTCCAGGCTGCCTTATAAGGTTTCTTTTAACCCTTTACTTCTCTTTTCCACAGCTGTGCAGGAAGCCTCATTTACACCACGGGGGCAGTGGCAGGCAGGTGACAACAGTGCAGGTGGCTGGGGCAGAGGAGGCCAAGCTGTGATGGGCACAGAGGTGGCAGCAGCTTGAACAAAAGCCCAACAGTTCAGGTGCTTATCCAGCCTCAGCTCCCAGAGCCCCTTGGGTCTGAAAAGCTGGAACTGAAAATCCTGAGGAAACAAAAAATTTAAGATATCCGTTATTTCCTGTGTCTAATTGATGGGAAATATTGCAAGAGCAAATCTTTCTCATGGTGTGGAGGACCAGCCCACACCTGGCAGCAGAAATGGCCAGTGGATGGTTGAGTGAGGTAAAAAAAAAAAAAAAAACCTCTTTGAAAAATGCTCTGTCCTTCATGCAGGACCATTGTTATTGCAGTTAGGGAGAGCAGAAAGAATGAAGTTGGGATTTGTGGTTTGTACTTTATGCTTAAAATAAGGACAGTTAAAGAAAGTCTGAATGAAGGAAAAAGAGGGAAGGAAGGAAGATTAGCCAGTTAATAAAGGAGATTTATGTGAGTGACAGTGGGTAGGCAAATTGCACTGCTAAATGGGGTATGGACTTTTTTATGTGGAGAAGAGAATTTATCAATTTTCTTTAACTCAAACTGCACCATCATCCTGTCATGAGGGCCTTGGCTGGAGGAGACACCCATCCCATGGAGAAACAGGTCTGGACACACCCGGGCTGGCTGGCAGAAATTTGGGAATGGACCCTTCTCCTGCATTTGTTTCTAACAATCATTTTTGCTGTGCTGCAGTTTTGATCAAGGCTTGGGATTTTTTTTTTTTTATCTGTATGATGAGTCAAAGGTGCACATGGGCTGCTCTAGCAATTCCTCATTTTCAGTGAGCAGCTTAGGAGGACTTTGAGGGCTGAGCAAGGCCGGCTGAGATGGGATCTCAGGAGCCTGAGATCTTGGATGAGGATGAAAGTTCTTGTTTTTGTCATCACTGTCAAACAGGCTGGGCAGAAAGATGCAACTACACGAAGGCTGAGCAGGGAGCTGGTGTCTGACCCATGTCCAGCTGGCTTCCAGGAGCATTTCTTCTGCAGGAAAGCATCTGTGTAGCCAGTGGCTGATGAATTCCCATGGATGCATTTCTGATTTGAGCTCGTGTTATGTGTGTTCCTGGTTAAAAGGGAATTTCTGGAAACACATGGGCTGTGCCGAGGTTCTGCCCGCCGTTATTGGATTCAGTGTTTGCAGCAGGAATTTAGCTCCTCGTGTTACAGATGATGAGACCTGATGAGCTGCTGTGGATGTGTTATCTGCATGGAGCTGAGCCTGCTCCTGCTCCAGAGCAGGATTTCCTGGAGCAAATCCAATCTAGGGCAGGAGCTACAAGAAAAACGTTTTCCTCCCCAGGCCACATCGCTGCGGCTTGACATCTCTCTGAGACCTGACACAACTACAGGACCAGGGTCTCAACAAAAAGTCAGAGTAGAATTGTCCACAGACAGAAATAAATAATCCACTGTGGCTGGAATTTCATTTATCATTTATGCACTTGAATTTATACTCACCTAAATCCCATACATATGTCCTTAAATGCCTGCAGAAATCTCAGATTTCTCCTCTTCCATTAGGGATACCATCTAAAACCTGCTTTCTATTAAAAACAACCCCCCCAAAAAAAAGTTCAGGAAAAGTGCATTCTTTCTCCATCCCTGAGCCATTTGGCATTTCAGAGAATCATTAGAGAAGTGTGTGTTTGTCAAAGCCAAAAATATTTCCCTCTCAAAATCCCACCCTCTTCTCCAGTGGCTTCTGAGAAAGCAGCAAAGGCAAAAACCACTGCAAGAGGAAAGAGTGGATGAGGAGCCAGAACAGCCTCAGGTGTTTGTAAAAGGTGGAGATGGGGCCAGAAGAACCAGGGAAAGAAATCTGGGATGGCCACAGGTTAAAAATGTCATTTTCTTGTTGAACCCTGTAAATGGACAGAAGTTCATTAAGAATCACCAGCAGGAAATGTGAATATCATGCTTAATCTTAAGTAGATTTTCTTGAGAGAAAATTCCATGTCTGTGCTTCAGATAAGGCTGGGGATAGGTTTCCAAAGGGTAGGGAGTTGGCTGACTCAGTTTGTGGCTGGATTTTTTGGTATTTAATTAATTTTATTGCAAGATGCTCTTTACTTTTATAATGACACAACATGTGTTTACATTGTTTTAATGTGAAAATATTGACTTTTAGGTTGGTGTATTTGAAATGACCAAAGTAAAACTAAAAATTATAGGTTGGACAAAAGGTGAATTTAGTAATTTATCTTCTTGGACTTAAAAAGCTGAAGTGGAATGAGAATCAGCTCAAGATGAGTCATAATTTCCCTGGAAGAGTCCAAGGCCAGGTTGGATGGGGCTTGAGGAACCTGGGACAGTGGAAGGTGTCCCTGCCATGGCAGGGGTGGAACTTTAAAGATTTTAAACTAAAACTTAAAACTTAATATTTTTTTAAATGAGCTTTAAAATCCCTTCCAACCCCACACTGAATTTTAAAAGTTTATTTATAGAGAGTTATGAAAGAGATGGAGGAAGGGTTTAGAAAAAGATGCTGGGGAAAATAAAAAGGCTCAGAGATACATTCCCATTGTTATATTCACACAGGTTGGGAATCAAAGGAAAACAATCCTGTTTGGATCATCCAGCTCTTGCTCTGGGCATTTTATCTAAGCTGGCAGATCTGGGTCTGTTGATAAGAACAGATAATGTTTTGTAAAAGGAGCAGTTAAAGATCTGGTTGCATCCCTGGGTATTCCCAGGCATTGAAAGAAAATCTGAATATTCTACCGAGAAGGCTGGACTAGGAATAGCCTTAAACCACTTGTTTAGCTGGAGGACAAATATGTTTGAAATCATTAGGAATGGGATTAGGGTTATTTAGAGCTGCCCCTTTTTCCTCCTTGTTGAATCATGCAGGAAAATGAGGCCTTATTATCACAGGACTCAAACTTCACACTGATTGTGAACTATCTCCATTTTGAGATGCTCAATAAAACCAACACTGCAGGGAAATGTTGTTGCACTTTAGGATTATCCAAAGGTCAAATATTCAGAATAATCTAATAGAAAAACATCGGTTTTAATTTAATGGAATACCATTTAATAGGAGAGGGAGAATATTTTAACCTGCAATACTTAATCATAAAAAAAAAATAAAAAAATAAAATTAAAAATCAAGGGAAATGCCAAACCCTCAGAATTTGTGATGTTTCATAGCATTCTGTGGGCAGCTCAGTGGGACAAGAGATACCAGGAATTCAGGAGGTCCAGTGGGCTCCCTTCAATCCCAGAAACTCTCCTTTGGTGTCTGGAGTAAACCTCTGCTCATCTGTGAGAGAACACAACATGTAGCACTTTATTTGTTACTCTGACTGCTCCTAAATCAGACTCGCTTTGCAAATTTTGGTTCTTTCCATGTGGACCTCCTTAGTCTGCAATTTGCTGGGGCAGAAAACAAAAGAGGGTTCAGGATGATTTTTGGCTCTGTCGGCAGATCCGTCGCTCTCCAGACACGGCCCCAGGCCCTGGAGACCTCGATCCATCAAGGAGCAGCAGTGCCCCTGTGCTGGCTCTTGAGCAAAAGGGTCTTGGGTCCAAGAGCTGGGGAGACACTCGGCTGTTCCAGAGCAAACCAATGAACCTGAACTGGCAAACGGGGAGCTTGGAGCTGTGAGACAGTCTGGAAAGTCAATGTCAACTGGAGATCCTGCTCTCAGAGGCAATGAGGTCTCTTCAGCTCCATTAGAAGATGTTTTTTTTTCAATTGTCTGAGCAGTGCTCAGTGAAGGTATTTGAAATGTTACCATTTCATTTGTTTGGCATCAGGAAATGATGAGTGTGTAAGGCAGGATCTGCCCCAGATCCCACCACAGACCCTCATATTGCTAAACTTATCTGTGTTATCCAAACATATTGCCAGACAGATGTACTCTTTAAAGAAGATTTCCTTGATTCTCAGTATTTTTAAAAAGCCTTATAAACAGAGCTGTAAAATGTCTCCATTGCTCTCTACCGGAGGTGACTGAGCAGGGGGTCCCTGCTGGGGTTACCCTGGGCCACTCTCCCTGCTGCAAACAGGAACCTCCAGCAATGCTAAACAAATCAGTGCTGCCAAGGTTTTTTCTCTTTCTTTTTTTTTTTTTTTCCTTTCTTTTTCTTTTTTCTTTTTTTTTTTTTTTTACTTTTTTTTTTTTTTTTTTTTTTTTTTTTTTTTGTTCCTAACTTTCCCATAAAAAGATTCAGGTAAATGTAGCATGACGAGCCAATTTAAGCCAATTTCAAAGTTATTTGAGTAATTGGTTATTAAGATAACACTCTCAAATTTCAATTCACCAATTATCCTCTTAAAGATACAGAATGTAAGTATAGGAGGAAGAGTCTATGTGTTAAAGCTACAGAGGCCCCTTTTTTAAAAATCAAAAATGTGGAGATATTTGACAAAACCGTGGAGATATTTGACAAAACCATGGAGCTCCTAATCTCATTTCACTGAGACTTATCTTCCAGCATGTGCAACCCTTCTATGTTGAAAGCAAGTGTTTCTAAATTTTGGAAACGAAGTTGACTATTATTAGTGCTCGTAAAGATTAAGAGACTAAGTGAAGACCCTCCTTTTAATATATGTAAGCTCCTTACCCATAACTTAAGAACCACAAGGGGACAGAACATTGTCTTCCTACAAGGCTGCACTGCAGACTGATGCAGAGTGTGATGATGGAAATAATGGCTTTGGCAGATGTACTTGGTTTGGAGCCAATTTCTCCATCCTAATGAATGGTGGAATTACCACAGAAAAGCTTTACAGTTAAGGAGGAAAAAAAAAAAAAAAAAAGAAAGGAAAGAGAGAAAAAAAGACGAAAAAAGAAAAAATGTGCAGCTTATTCCCAGTTAATCAACCCCGTAGGATAGATGGCCATGACCAATTATTATTCCCAGATACCACTGGTTAATCAAAAAGCACACAGTTAAAAGGCCTTGCAGTTAGCGACTTGGCTGCTGAAAGCAAGAGTGGAGAATCTGCAAATGTTCACCACAAGATTAAGGTTATGCAAATGCTGTGAAGTTTCCTGTGCTTGCACAGTTGCCTTTCAGGAAGGTGAAGTGGGTTTGTTATCCTCGGAGTGGCACTGGGTGTTTGCAGTCCCTGGAGTGACACTGAGGGTTTCTCATCCTTGAAGTGGAGCTGGATATTGTCCCTGGAGTGGCTCTGGGTGTTGTTATCCCTGGAGTGGCTCTGGGTGTTTGTTAGCCCTGGAGTGGAACTGGATATTGTCCCTGGAGTGGCTCTGGGTGTTGTTATCCCTGGAGTGACACCAGGTGTTGTTACCCCTGGAGTGGCACTGGGTGTTTGATATCCCTGGAGTGGCACTGGATATTTTCCCTGGAGTGGCACTGGTTGTTGTTATCCCTGGAGTGGCACTGGTTATTTGTTACCCCTGGAGTGGCTCTGGGTGTTTGTTATCCCTGGAGTGGCACTGGATATTTTCCCTGGAGTGGCTCTGGGTGTTGTAATCCCTGAAGTGGCACTGGGTGTTTGTTATCCCTGGAGTGGCACTGGGTATTTGTTATCCCTGGAGTGGCTCTGGGTGTTGTTATCCCTGGAGTGGCACTGAGTGTTATTATCCCTGGAGTACCACAGGTTATTGTCCCTGGGGTGGCACTGGGTGTTTGTTATCCCTGGAGTGGTACTAGATACTGTCCCTGGAGTGGCACTGGGTTTTTATTAGCCCTGGAGTGGTGCTGAGTGTTGTTATCCCTGGAGTATCACTGGATATTGTCCCTGGAGTGGCTCTGGGTGTTGTCCCTGGGGTGCCATTGGGTGTTGTCATCCCTGGGGTGCCATTGGGTGTTGTTATCCCTGGAGTGTCACTGGATATTGTCCCTGGAGTGGCACTGGGTGTTACCTCTCGAGTGGCACTGGGTGTTTTTGTCCTCAGGGTGGCCCTGGGTGTTGTTACCCCTGGAGTGGCACTGGCTGTTGTGTTCCTGGGTGTTCCAGACCCATGGAGCCCGCACTCCTGGCACATGTCCCGTGTGCTGAACGTTCCCTCGGGGCACTAAGACCCCGCACACCCTCTGGCTGCCACCACCAGCCCTGGGCTCCATCCCTGCAGCCCCAGCTGTGCCTGGAGAGTGAAGGAAGCTCCGAAGCACAGACAGCATCTGCAGCTTCTAGAGCCTCCTCACCCCAGAGCGGGGCAGAGGAGAGCCCAGGGAGGGAGCAGGGAGCGAATCCTGGCAGTGCAGAGCTCGGGGTTCACTCATGTTTTGGCTCACACCAGCAGAAGGCAAAGGGCAGAACAAGATAGGGCAGGAAATATGAACCTGGGTCTGATTTACTCCTGATGAAAGTTAACCGCCTTCCACTGGAAATTTCTGTGGAGCCAAGCCAAGTCCCTGCAGCTGAGAATCCGTCCCCTTTGTGTTCAGATCAGTTGTAATAATTAAAGATATATTAAGACAGCAGAGAGTGCAGTGTAATCAGGACTGGGAAAAATCCTTCGGAGTTATTTTAGCTTTAGTCCTTACGTTTATTTTTTGTGACTGGGATTGTTTAAATAATATGTCTCCAGAGAGCAGAGTAAAAATATAGATTCTAATTTGAATATAGATAAACACCGGATTATATATCACAAAATATGCTGGTGTAGCACAAGCAGTACATGCTACATGTTAACACCAGGTATTACGTAACCACAGCACCCAGCCAACTCACTTTTATCGTGCTAACGTATTTTTTACCTCCAAACATTAATATTTTTATATCTATATATATGTACTGCTACAATGCCATATTCCCAGGTTTTACAGTTCCTCTGCATTTCTCTGGCACAGGTTACAATGGAGGAAAAACGCCAACTGGAACACGTCGAAAAACAAGATCATAAGGTTTCACTCAAGTTGCTTAAATTATTATGTAGGAGGTATATTATCGACCTTTTAATAAAAACCTTTACAGTCTCCATGGAAACATTTTTACATTGACATATAAAAATATAAATGGAAAAAAAATGTTGTAAAAAAATGAATCTGGTCTCCTGTTCATAAATTAGCGGCTGCCCTCACTGTGTGGTGCCTCATCTTCCCTCCGTTATGCAAATGCCGCTGCTCAGTGATGATTCATTAGCAGAGCATCTTGCTGTAACCTGTGTAGTAAGCTGAGGCATTCAAGAGGTTTAATCCTAAAATAGCTTTTAGTGTTTCTGTGAGGCGGTTTCCCACCTACTTTTAAACCAGGACAGCACATCCGTGCATTCGGGCTCGGGTTAAATGTGCAGGAGGTGGAACAACCCTCGGAAGTACCGACTCATAAAATTCAAAGCTCACAAGAAAGTGCCTGGCTGCTTTTCTTTTTGCTTAAATTAAGAGCCTCTCATCCTGACCGCACCGAATTTCCAGGAGTTAGCAGCCTTCACCGCAGAGGAAAATCCTCTCGCAGCCTCAGCCTGGCGAGCTGGAGCCCCGGCAAATTTGGGAAGGGGCGAGGAATCTCAAACACATCATTTGAGATAAGGATCAGTCTCCCTTGATTTGAATTCCAGAGCTCTCAGCTGTGGTCTGCTGACATCTCGTCAGCATCCGTGACATTTACCAGCGATATCCCGTTTATATCACTCTCAACTCCAGAGGCCAGATGACAAGATGCAAAGACATTCGAATTCTGATCGCAACACAAAGGCAGAAGTTTGCGCTGTTAAAGAAGAGAAGCGCAGTACAAAGAGCACGGGGATTGTTTTCCAAGAAGCACCAGCGCAGTGCTAAATGCGCTTTTATTTACAGATAATTCTCTGGCAGGTTTCTCTTTTAATCTCAATTTCCTCTCTAATCAATGCGGGATTGTGCCAACCATTTGCAGGAGGCATTCTTTACATGAGTGCACATGAAGTGGTTTTTCAAGGAGCTGAAGAAATGAAATTGTCAATGTTTACTAAAATAAAAAGCAGTTCCTAAAGAAACCCTGTTCAAATACAAGCAGATGAAGCATTGACCTGTCTCATACAATAAAACAAAGAACTAAATAGTCTCAAAATGAATCATGCAGCTTTTTACCAATTTTCAAGTTATGAAAACCAAAAGGCTTGATTAGCACATAGATTTTAAAAAGTTGAAAGAAGAGTCTTTAAAGCCAGGTAAATGTCATATTCTGAATGCAATAGGTAATACAGATGAATTGTGCAGGTTTAAGTTCCTTACAGAGCTCAGGGAATTTACTGAAAGCCTTTGCATTCAACAGCAGCATCAGAGACAGCTCAGGATGAAATTAAATAGTTAATAACTTAAATAAAATTTAATATCAAACCAAACAGCTGTTGCCCCATATACAACATAAGGAGAAATTTTCATATAGATAGATAAATAGATACATTTATAAACACATGCTTGTTATCCAAGCATATTTATAACAGCATTTTTTTCAATTCCTGCCTAATACAGTTGATATGATGATTTTCAGAGGATTTCTTGCTGAATCAAACTCGAAGGGAGCATCCCTCCATGCCTGGATAGTTTTTGCAATGCCTTGAGGTTTGTGCTAATAACATTGCAAAGGAAACTGATTTTCACAAAGCGGTTCAGTGCCGAGTCCCGAAATACCAGAACCCCCTGAAAGTATCTCAAATTCATTTTGGCCAAGTTCACAACAGGAAATAGGTAAAGGGAGAAAGTCACACTGAAGTGGTTGTTGAAAAGAACACAGAAAAGTGTGGAAAATGTCGAGTGCTGTGTGCACAGACACGGAGGAGCAGTTCAGACCTCCCTCCCTCCAAGCTGGAAAGGAGCTCTGAGCAGCCTGGTCTGTACAAGGTGTCCCTGCCCGCGGGATGAGATGTTCCTCAAGATCCCTTCCAGCCCAGACCTTTCTGGGATTCTGTGTCACCCAAATCTTGCCAGGCAACACGGCAGAGCAGGACTTGAGAGCTCTGGTAAAATCTCTCAGATAAAAATCTGAACAGTTTCCTCACTCTTATTTGTAGTTATCAGTGAGAGAGATGCTGCTGTGGGTTCTGAAGAGACACGGCATACACCGACTCTGGAATTTCCAAGCTTGTACGTGGGCTTTAATAAACACCAGCGAAACTCATCAAGATATTTTTGCATAAATGGGGAGTCCTTCATTCATTCCAAGTACCAAACTATCCTATACTGAGAGCCCCATCTGCCAAAATACCTAAAATTCAAGAAACTTTGTGTGTGAAAAATGCCGCTAGGAAAATCCAGTGCCCATAAAGGAGGCAGAGGAGTCCTGCAAATTTATTCGAATAAAGGGAAAGAGTTCACCGGGACCTGCGGGGTTTTATCTCTCGGGGATTTGGAGGATGCAGCCTCCTTTATCCCAAACTCCCTGCCGCATCTTGGCCCCTGCCCTTCCCCATTGCAGACGCACCAGGAAGGTTCAACCTTCCCGAACCCCTACCCCATATCCCCCTCGATCCTGGCATTTTATCCCAAAGTTCGGAAGCTCAGCCTTGTGCGGACCCATTTGTGCGTTCCAGGAGCCAAACTGGGCTCTGCAGCAAACGCGCTGCTTGAAGGTGGTAAGACATTAAGAGCCATTTCAAATCCTTAACACCCATGGAATTGTTTGTAAAGACGTCAGTACACATCTTCCCTATCACCTGTTTTAAAAGAAAAGCACACGAATTCCGGCTGTTTTAATCAGCCGCATTTTCCAGTCATCCCTTCATCTAAATTTTACCTTTTTGTGTGTGTTGCCTGCTGGAAACTAAAGCATGGTGGAAGGTTCGGTCTGGGAAATGATTAAAGATCACCCTTGCAGTTCCCACTGGCAGGGGCTGACAGCTTTGTTCCTCTCCCCGCAGAGCTGGGGGTCTCAGGTGATGCTGGGTGACCACCCAACGTGACAACCCCTGCTGCCCTGCTGGCTCTCGGATTTCCCCTTTTCACCTTTCCCTTTGCTTCTCCACGCCTGGGAGCGAAGTGGAAAATATCCGTCCTGCAAAAGTGGCCAAGAAGTCAGAGGCCACAGCAGAGGGGTTGAGCGGGCAGCGCACAGAAATCCGGTTTGTCTTTCCAGCAGGGACAGACTCGAAATCCCAGGTGTGTCCCCAGGTTTTGTGGCCACTCAAGCCACCAGTGTCCCCAGCAGCTCTTCAGGAGCCCCCACCCTTGTTCTCCAGCCCCCTCGTTCCCACCACACACCATGGTTTGCATCCACACCTTGGCCCCTCTCTGCGATCCTAACGTGAGGCTGTGGGGGCCAACAAAAACGTGCCAGCATTTTTGGCAAATCTTCCTGCGGTGTTTGTGCAGATCTTTGCAGGTCATTAACCTGACAATGCCGGTGATGAGAGGCTGGGAGTCACAAATGCCTCTGCCCGGTCCTCCGAGGCTCAGCCCTTGGCATTCCAAGCACGCAGGGCCAGCAGGCAGCAGTTCACTGGAGAAACCTGATGCCATCCTGCTGGACCGAGAGCAAACACCGCACTGCGAGGCGATGGGGAGAAAGGGACTGGTGAAAGGAAAGGGGAAAATAAAGGAAAATTGCCAAGGAAAATCGCTGTGAACTTCCAACCCTGGCAGCACATCCAGGCATGGAGCGGTTTGGGTTGGAAGGGACTTTAAAGTCCATCGAGTTTCACCCCCTGCCATGGCAGGGACCCCTCCCTCTGTCCCAGGGGCTCCAAACCCAGTGTCCAGCCTGGCCTGGGGCTTTCCAGGGATCCAGGGGCAGCCCCAGCTGCTCTGGGCACCCTGTGCCAGGGCCTGCCCACCCTCCAGGGAACAATCCCTGCCCCATATCCCACCCATCCCTGCCCTCCAGCAGTGGGAAGCCTTTCCCTGTGTCCTGTCCCTCCATCCCTTGTCCCCAGTCCCTCCCCAGCTCTCCTGCAGCCCCTTTAGGCACTGGAAGGAGCTCTAAGGCCTCTCTAGAGCTTTCCCTTCTCCAGGTGTGCTCCCCCAGCTCTCCCAGCCTGGCTCCAGGGGGGATCCAGACCTTGAAGCATCTCCATGGCCTCCTCTGGGCTCACTCCAACCCATCCATGACCTCCTGATGCTGGACACCCCAGAGCTGAGCACAGTGTGGACATGATGAGCTGCCCCAAGCCAGCAGGGCCCCACGAGGCTCCCACACCCCAGACCCTGCTCCTGCCTTGTCAGGAGTTCATCCCCTTCCCTGGACACAGCACTGAAACTCTGCTTCCTTCCCTGCCAGCCTTCTCTAGGGATGATGCCAGAGCTGGGAAGTAACGCCCTGATGGAGGTGAAAAATCCAACAACCTGCACTTTTTCCCTTCATATTTATCTTCAGACACAACAATGCACCCATAGGAGTAATTACATTTAAACACTAATAATCTATTAAGTTCGCCCATAAATGCAACATCCATCTAGCAGAGGTTTATTCTTCTTATTGATATCCCCAAGAAACATAAAGTGTCTTAAGGGATGAGTCCCTTGATACTTTTCCATGTGTGTGTCTTTTAAATGGATGGAATAATTATTGAAAAAAATCTGAAATTCATACACGGATGTATAACATTAAGAAAAAAAAAAAAAGCTCAATTTAGTTTATGATGTGCTTATTTGGTTTTTAAAACTTTTTACAAATTCTTGTTTTAAATAGTCCCAGAGATTTTGGATTCCCTGATAACAGCTTGATGTAAACTTCCATGCATTTGTGCCCTTCTGTCAATGGTTGTGGTTGTCAAGTCATGTTTTGGTAACAGTGAGTGTAAACCAAATACAAAACAAGGGAAAGGGAGAAAAGGAATAAATAATTGCAGCAGTAAAATTCACATTTGTGCTCCAGAGTTAATTTGATATCCACCAGCATCTCAACCTTTTCTGACCACCAGTACAAGAAATTTTGATCTGCTACATGTTGTGGGACACTGGTGGGCACATCCAAAACTCTTCCCGTGATCCCAGAGCTCCTTTGTCTGCTCAGAGGCCACTCCAAACTTTATTTTACCCCTTCTTCTGACCCTGAATCTGAGCGTATAAAACCATGTAGGCATTATTAAACCCCCCTAACTCAGTTCCAAAGTTCTGCTGTATCAAATTGCACCAGATCTGACTGCGCCTGTGAAGAAACAATCTGTTTTTATCCCACGTTATCCCAGCTTGGAAGCAGTTCCCATCCCGATGCTCACCAAGCCCGATGTTCGCCAGTGCTAAAGTCGCAGGCCCACATATTTCTGTGTGTGTGTATGTGTTTGCATCTGCAATATTTCCCAATATTCCTGGCTACTGCTCTGCGAGCCATTGAGCTGCTCAGTGCTGCATGTAATAAAACACTGAAGGCATCTGGGTTTTTTTGGACACATGTCTTGGCAGGAAAGCTGGGCTTGAAGTGTTGGATTCTCTTTGCGCAGTTTGGAGACCGGCGTGTTTCCAGTGGAGCTGGAAACCTGTAACCACTCATATGTTCTGCTGGGTAATTTGTTAGAGTCTAGGACTGTTTGGGTTTGTTTTCAAGTTGGAAAAAGAAATTTAAGGGGGTAACCTAAGAAAGAACAGATGCTAAGGCTGGGATATTAGAGCTCTGAGTCCTTATCGCAGAGTGGGGAGCTGTCTAACAGTTCTTTTTAGGCAAAATCTGGCCTGGAAGTGGCATGAAAGCAAGTGTGTTAAATATTGTGAAAGCAGCTGCCCTCTCTGCACTCCTCTGACTGGTGAAATCCCATTCCTCTGCTGCCTCCAATGGCTCCGTGCTGGCTCCCCATCCACTGCTCCCCACATTCTGCCCGGGCTGCCTTCAGCAGAAAGGTGTTGGCACCTGGCCACTGTCCAGCAGGGTGTGTTTGACATTTCAGGGTTTGGGGCATCTCAATCTGTTGTGTTTTCCATTCTTTAGGGAAGCAGGAAAAGCCAGGAGACATTATTGTGGTATAAAATATAAAATGTAGATCCAGATGATAGAATCACAGAAAGTCCTGGGAATTAAAAATCATTTCATTCCAACTCCTGCCGTGGACAGGGACACCTTCCACTACCCCAGGGTGCTCTAAGCCCAACCTGGCCTTGAACACTTCCAGGGACAGAGCACCCACAGCTTTCCTGTGGCACAGGATAACCTGTGCCAAGGCCCCACAGTCAAAAATTTCCTAATATCCCATCTAAACCTGTCACTTTGAAGCTATTCCCCATTGTCTTGTCACAATAAGCTCTTGGAAAAAGTCCCTTCTCCACTCTTTCCTGTGGTTTTCCTTCAGGTACTGGAGGATCACAATCATTACCCAGACAAGAACCTTGCACCCTTTTTCACCACTGGTTGTTTGTTCAATTTATCCCCAAAAATGCCTTGGAGTGTTTTTTGGGTTATTCCCATGGAAGAGGCTCGCTGGGAGATGCTGCCCAAGCTGCAGGTGAGGGCTCAGCAGGAGAGCTGGGATTTCTTCAGCACATCCAGCCCCAGCTAAACCTGCAGCACAGCACTTCTGGGTTCCAGAGCTGGAGCAAGTGGGCAAGGAAAAGACCCCCAAAGTGGCCCTCTACTATATCAGCATCTGATTGCAATTTCTGATGGCAATTTCTTCCTTTTTTTACACAATTTTCCATCTGTCTGGGTAACCAAAGCCATGCAGATGACTGGAAGGAAACGCCAATTCTTTTTACTTTTGTTGAAATGACTTTCACCCTTCTGCTATCGTATTCTCTGCTACATTTAATTTGTTTTGGTTTAGCACATTTTAGCTGAGCAAACAATTTGTATGTTATGACTCGAGCCCAGTTTTAGAATTGTTCAAGGGTTTTTTTTTTTTCCTTTTTCACAGCTTTTTTTCTAACCTGTCTGTATTCAGCTCACACGCTGGGTTGTATTTAAACAGAAGATCAACTGATAATTGCAACACCACTGCTGGCGTCGCTGGAGTGATGAGGCTGCCAGCATTTCCAGGTTGAATTTTGGCATCCGACATCGCAGCCTGGAAGCCAATTTTATTAAAATGAGTACAGGGAAAAATCTGTTTGGCCTCTTTTGCTTGATAAGAGTATGAAAAGACAACATTTTAAAAGAATAAATGAATGTTGAGAACACAGTGTCTGACCTGCAGGGATTTTGGTGGTGTTTGCTGCTGTGCTGAGGTGTGCAGGTCGGTGTCTGGGGATGGGATCACCCTCATCCAGAGCCTCGTTGTCCCAGATGAGGGCATTAACCACTCATTAATTTATTATTTACAAACTGGGGCAGCACAGGGGCACCCAAGAAGTGTGTGGAGCTGGGAGCTCACTGTCCCAGATGAGCACGGCCTCCCATGCAAGCCCACAAGGAGGCCCAGTTCATCCCAGAAATTCCACTTTCCTCAGTAAAAACACAGTCATCCTCCCTGATTATTGTCTGAGGGCCCATATCCTACCACCTCCTCTGGAAAATGTGCAACCACGCACCAGCAGAATACAGATGAAAATCTGCACTCATATAATTTTATATTTAAGCCTATGGGATAGGGATAATTACAGTTTTAGAATGGGATCAAAAAGCCCAGATCTACAGAGACTCTTTGAAGTCAATATCTATTTATTATAATTACACAACATCTTCCATCGGACCTGAAAGCATTATTCAGGCATTAATAAATTAAAGTTTGCAAAAGACAAGCTTCCCATGCCACTATTTATCCCCATTTTATGGATAGGCAACCTGAGGAACAAAGAGTTGAGGTGAGTTGCCCCTGTGTTGCAGCAGCACGTGGACACTGGTAGGGGCAGCGAGCCACAGGCTTTCAAACAGAACATTTGGCTCATCTTAGTCCCCAAATTCTCTTGACATTCCCTATATCCTCACACCTGGGCTTTCCTGGCTGGAGACACCAAAGGCCAAACATTCTGGGATGTAGTGAAGCTGCTCAGCTAATAAAACTATTAACACTTTGTATTTAATATTGCCCTTATCCAACAACTGTGTTTATTTAAAGACTGAGAGCTGCACAGAAACTCCTGTTCCACTCTTCCCATGTATAGGAGAAGAGAGGAGAAGTGGAAATAGGGCTTGTAGAAGGTGGTTTAGGGAACTGAAGTCCAGGCTGGGAAAGCTGGGAGCCAAAACTTCCTTCTGGCCACCCCCTCCTTTAATTCCTGGGCCATGGCTTGTCCGTGGTGGGTGAGGAAGCTGTGAAGCAGCACACACCAGAAACCTGGAGCAATTTGGGATCTCTTGACAAAGGGCAGCAGTTGCTTAGCAGCTATTGAAAAGACAGTTCACCACTGTGAAATATTGAAATTTCAGTATTTCACCACTGAAATACTGCAGAGCTCCACAGAATGGAAGTAAATTTGGGTCTGAATGGAGCGGTGCCAATTTATAACCAGTGTTTTATTCAAATTAACTCTGCTGGCGGGAGGAATAGAATCATGGAATCATTGTGGCTGGAAGAGACCTTTAAGATTTTCAATTCCAGCCTTCTGGTACCTTGACATGGTATTTTCTGGAGGAATTTGTACCTTGGAGATGGTGTCCCATGAAAAGGCTCTCACTACCACTGCTCCCTACGAGGGCAACCAGCACTGAGGAGATGCCCCAAACAGTGCCCAGCTCCAGCTGCTGGCAGTGCCCAGGCACCCCCAGAGCAGCAGGGATTTGCTCCCACCCACCCCAGCTGCAGCATCAGGGCTGGGTTTCTGGGATCAGCCTGGCACAGGAGCAGTGGGAGCTTCTGAAAGGCTCCGTGGCTGCCAGGGCTGGCAGAGGGAGGGCAGCAGGGTTTGCTGGGCTGGCAGAGGGAGGGCAGCAGGGTTTGCTGGGCTGGCAGAGGGCAGCAGGGTTTGCTGGGCTGGCACAGGGAGGGCAGCAGGGTTTGCTGGGCTGGCAGAAGGCACTGTGCCTCCTCACACACTCCATGGGCACCTCTGTGGCAGGGTGTCAGATCCCAGAATATTCCTCTGTCTGCCCCAGGTGATCAGAGACCCTGGCAGGGGTCTCAGAGATTCTGGCACAGAGTCAAAAACACCTGAGTCTTTGATTTGAGCCCATGGAAAAAATTACTAACTTTGTATGGAGAATTACAAGACACAAGAGTTTAAGTAGAGTGATAGTTAACTTGTCACAGGGTGAAAATGTGGAATTTTGGGGTTTTATAATGGGGGTTCAAAGGACAAAGATGGAGGAATCTGGGTGTGTCCCTGCCCTTCTTCTTGGTCTTTTGCCCTCCATCTTCTGCTGTGGAGGTGGCACTTTGTTTGGTTTAGAGTAAAGGTACACTGTCTAACATAGCTGATAGGTATTGGAGAATTATTGTAAAGAATACATAGATTTTAATATAAAAGACAACACCTCCCAAAGGGTGGTCAGTCTGCCTGATCTCAACCTGCAAGAGAGATCTGTGCAGGCCGGAGCCACAATATTCTAGATAACAAACAATAAACAATCCTTGAACACGAGAAAGGAGAGATCTTGGGCTGTTCTTCTGTGCTGGGCTGGGAAAAACAGAGACTTTGGGCAATTCTCAGGTCACAACATCAACACAAAACCCAAGAGCAGGGGAGGCACA
>CM063287.1:33792358-33837358 GCA_032173965.1 Sitta carolinensis
AGGGAAGAAGGGGACAGCAATAACCACGGTACCTGCAGAAGGGAAAGTAAAACCATCTTGAGGAGATCAAAGCTGGATCTGAATGATGTAGTGATAATTTAAGCATTCAAGGAGTGATTAGAAAAGGGAGGTGGCGTGGATGATAATTATCTAATGAGGAAGGAAGGACTAACAATGACAAATGAGGACTCAGTGAACACAAGTCTGGAGCCTGAGCCCAGAGCTGTGTCAGGGCCACCCAAAGGCACCCAACAGCCCCAGCCACCAGCCCCCTCCCTTGGCCATGGCTTTCCAGCCTGGCAGGAGCCAAATGTGCCCAGAAACCTTTGTGGCACCTTTGGCTGATGGTTCTGGTGGACCATCCCAAGTCAGGGACCCCAAGACGGTGAGCAGGCTGTGATCGTAGTGGGAACAGGGTGGAAAAACAGGAGGAAAGGGTGGTTAGGAAGAAGGAGCAGGGAAAAAAAGGAAGAATTTGATGAAATTAGAAAAGGAAAAGACACTGGGTAAGTTAAATGTGTTGGAGATCAGCAGAAAGCGATGCAATTGTCAGAAGTGAGGGTGAAGGTCCAGATCAAAGATTTGGAAGCCTAGAGCAGAAAAGAAAAGGGAGGAAAATAAACCAAGGCAAATAATTAAAAAAGTATAAAGAAATAATATCTATTCTATATAAAAGAATGCAGGAAGAGAAGGTGAGGATCCAGCAGAGCATTGAGCATGAGGGGGGACACAGGGCAGCAGGAAAGGTGAGGGGGTGCACTGGGTGACAGAAAACCAGCAGAAAATTCATCTGCTCTCTGAAAGAGAAAAGCAGACAATCTGAAATTCGGATACTGCAATTACCAGAGCCTTAGATACGTCTAAAAGAGAGATCAAGACAATATTTTTCTCCATCGGGACTCCCTCATTAATAATGGAAGTGGGATTTCTTTTTAAGCGTGGCGTTTGTCACCTTTCCTTCTGCTCACACAGCAGGTGGTGCCAAGGCAAGGGTGCACTGGGAGCAGCTCTGCTCTTCCACACCCCTGGGGAAAGCACTCTGGGCTCTCCTCATGTCCAAAGAGAGGTGACATCCTGCTTGGCTGGGGTACAAAATGCTCTTGCCTCTGGCAAATTCCCTTTTCCCAGTGAAACCAGGGCTGAGGAGCACCAGTGCTCTGGCAGAGGTTGGCCAAGGAGGCTGCAACGGTGCTGGGACAGCTCCTCCAGTGACCACAGGCAAGGGAAAACGTGGCACAGCCTCTCCAAAATCCTGCTGCCTCCCAGGGTCTGGCAAGTCAGGGAGGTTCCTGGCAGTGTGCACAAACTGAGCAAAAAAAGAGAAAAATCTGGCCGGGGTTCATGGGAGAACTTTGATATCTCACACTCCTGCACAAACACCCTTCACAGCCTCCGTGGACTTCTAGGACATCACAGGAATCAGCTGTCAATTTCCTTTATGCAAATCATATGAAAATCTCTGTAGGCACACAGGAGAGAGGAGGAAGTGTGGTTATAAACACCCAGAAACGCTAGAGCTGTGAAGAGGAGGGCATGGAAATCTGCATGTGTTTTTATTCCAAACAAATTGATCATTAGGCACAGCAGAAATAGCAATTCACCACGCTGGACCTGATTTCAGAGCTGACAAAAAGCCATATTTCTAACTCATATCAGAGTATTTCCAGTCTTTCCACGCTTCCAGGCACGTACCTGGAGCACAAAAACCTGGATAGAAATGGAGCTTCCACTCCCCTCACCAATATCCCCTTGGACCACACGTTATTCCCACATCAGTGAAAAAATAAATCTCATGTGATAGCGTTGGGTATGACCTCCAGCACAGGTTTAAAATCAGCCCCCTCATGGAGCTGGTCTTTGCCAGAACAAGCTACTGGTTTCACGAGGCATTTTCCATGGAAATGAGCTCCGGAGAAGGAAGCTGTGGGAGTCTGTCAAGCAGGCAGTAAACTCAGGGCTGAAGCGTGGCATTTCCTGATGCACATCCTTAATTACAACAACAGAGCAGAGAGTGTGGAGGAGGAACTTTTACAGGCATTAGAGGCAGGAGTGATGGGTGGTACAGCTGTCTGGATTTCCTCGGAAATACGGAGCAATATCATTTATTAATTATGCTGAGGTAACTGGGAAAAAATGTAAATATAGAAGTACCTGAAACCAGTAATTGGCTGGAAAAATCCCCCCCACACCCCCTTGTCTTACTCTGCTGCTGTAGAAATTACCAACAAAATATATTCTGCTTCATTTCCCATGACACTAAACACTTGGAATATGGTTCCACGTCTTAATATTATTGAAAGATGAAGTGACATTATGAAAAAACCTCTCGCAGAGCTCCTCTCTTCCCAAGCAGGCAGTGCCAGCTCTGTCTCCTGGAATATGAACTCTCCTTTCTTTAGCACCTGGGAATGTGGAGGACCTGCTGCACAAAGCATCAAAATCATTCTTCCCCTCATGCTTTTGTCCCATGATTGACTTGCAAAAAATAAGGGATCAGCAGGTTGGTTTTCAGCCTCCAAGACGAGCTGCTGGACTCCACACTGCGGGCACACATTTATGAAAACACAACAAAACTGTGTAAACCTCAACAGCATCAAATAATCTGGGGATAGCACTCATCCCCTGCAAAGGAGGAGCACGTACATGACACAAATATCCAGAAAACTGTCCGTGGGTGTAGCAAGAAGGAATGGGGCTGGCCCACATCAGTTGGGAATGCCCAGCCTGGTGCTCCAAGCAGAGGTGCCTGCATCAGCCCCCAGCCTGGGCACTGGTGGTTCTTGCCCCACAGCTTGATCCCCAAACTGGTGTGGAAATTCCCACTGAGGAAGGAAAATGGTGATGAGACAAAACGTGTTTTTCTCCAGCAAAAATTGGTTTGATGGATCAAAGTTGCAGAGCGATTGCCACTGCTAAAATATAATTTATATTTTTTTAAATAGGATATTTCAGTTACAAGTGCAAAATATTTCTCTAGCTGTAAATGTAAGACCCACATCAATTAAAATGGGGCATTGTAGGTCTTAAATGTCCAGGATTTAATTATCAAAAGTGAGTAAATTCTAGGTTAAATCTATTATTCCAGCCTTTTAATGCTGTGGGATAAAGGTAGTTGACAGATTATATATCCAGCCCCACTCAAGAGGAACAATAGGGCTGGCCAGCAATAGGGTGGGATTATTAAAGAATAATTTCCACTTTTTCCAAAGACATTTATTTCTGTTTTACAAGGCATAGCCAGTTTATTTTGATGGCTACCAGACCCACTAATTTCTCTTGGAATAATGCAAAATAATTCCTCAAGAAGCGCTGTGCCAGGCAGTGTGGGAAACACACCTCAGAGTGGTTGTTAAAGATAAATTCCTTGGAAGTTTGACTTGGCATTCTTCAATTACTACCCTAATTATTCCTCTATTACTTAGGCAGTGAGCCAAAGGTTTCCTGGGTGCAGAGGAAGTTAATAGGGGAGATGAAGCAAGATTGTGGGGCCATGTCAGCATATGTTCATTAAAACCTGATTTCTTCAGCATTAAACTCACTCCTGGCACCAACAACATCCTACTCTGCCTGTGTACTTAATGATTAAAAAAAAAAATAAGAATAATTATTTACAATATTTCCTGACCCAGTTTCTTTGGTTGCTTGTTCAGAACTGTACCCATTAAAAAAAAAAAAAAATGAAGAGAAATTCATTGGGAAATCTACAGCAAAGAAGGTGCTGTCTCTTGTTCGTTGCTAGAAGGAAATTAAGGAGTTTCCAAAAGCTTCCCAGTAATCCCCACTGCTTTCCAGTGTTCAGCACTGGATATATGTAATTACATATGAAAAAATTACATTTGAAGAAAGTTATTTGAGTTGCAAAGCCAAGTACTTGAAAGTTAAGAAAAGGCATTTTTGCCATTGCCTGTGCAATCCTGGTTCTTCCCACTTTTGTATCCAACTTCTAATATTAAAAGAGAGGGAATGGGAAAATATTACGTGGTTATGTAGTTAAAGATTGGATCGTAATGCACGAGCTCCTGGGAGCAGAAATGGGGTTGCAGACATATGTAACTGTAAATCTGGCATTCCTGAGCATCCAGATCCTGCCTACCCAAACCAAATAACTTCCTTTTAACATATTTTTATGTAATTTCCTGGTTTGTTTCATTTCTAAGGGGGTATTTATAAAGCAAATCATCTTATGCAGAGCTGCTTAAAATAATATTGGTTTTCTTGTGTCCAGCTCCCTTTGTTTTTCTCTCTTTTCCACGCTTGCTCACCACTTTTTCCTGGGAAAATACAGAAATATTCCCTCTGGGGAGGCACCTGGGGGTGGTAGGGAATGTGGGAGAAGATGCAGGGATTGAGGTGATGTTGGGCCCCAGGGTCAGGGTCGAGATTCTTTGGAATTTCATAAAACCCACCTGTGACCTGGGAGCCAGGGGAGGGAAACTCCAGGAAAAAAAAAGCCAAAGGAGCTTCTTAAAACCCAGTTTATATCTCAGTTAAAGCTGAGAGACATTTTGTGGGACCAGAAAAGGTTCTTGTCTGCCCTGAGGGCTTTCTCCCCTGCCAAATTTCAAGGCAGATTTCATGCAGCTGTTGGAGCTCATCCCAAAAAAAAAACCCCAGTCTTGGGAATCACCCCCAGCGTGGAGGTCTGGGTGGCCAAGGGGCTCCTGCTGAGGCTCTCCTCTGATTTTTGAAGTCTGAGGAGTTTGCTGCTGGAGGTAGAAGAAGGAGAAAAGTCATCTTATAATTTCCAGCCTCTCAAGGCTCATCCCCAGCCCATCCCATTGGAATGGGATGGGGCATCGAAGGACAGACAGAAGGAAAAATCTGTTGTAGATGTTGGAAACTGATCTAAATGCTTCCTGGACAATCTGCTTATTTAATATGTTCATTTAAATTCACTTCACAGTCAAGTAAAATGAGAGGGTTTTAAAAATAAATGTTTATTAAGGCAAGTTATGGGCAAAATAAATCCACTCTCTTCCTCCCCCTCCATGCCAAACTCAGACCAGAGAGAACCTGAGCTGTGCTCAGCATTAAATGTAAAAATCTATATATTTTTCTTTCTTTCTTTCTTTCTTTTTTTTTTTTTTTTTAGAGTAGGCTTAACAAAAACACGATTTCAGACATCACCAATAAACAAGTTTTTAAAGAATTTTCCCTTTTAAAATCATGAAGGAAAGAAAAATTATCAAGGTAGCCAAATCTCCAGGATGCCTTACAGCATATTAGGTATAGATCCAACCTCAAGGAATTTTTATTAACCTCTCACCGCTTCCAAATTCAGAAAAAATTCTCCCAAATCAGAGTCCAACATCCCATATCAGAAGCTGCCAAAGATCTCCACATGCCTGAGGAGCAGGGGCAGTGTTTGTGCTCTCCTGCAGGGGGTTTGCAGCAGTGTCCTCACCCCACGGGCAGGCACAGCTCTCTGCGTTTGGAAGAGGGGGAGTTTCATTGGGATATTAGGGAGAATTTCTCCCCTGGAGGGTGGGCAGGGTGCCACAGCTGCCCCTGGATCCCTGGAATGTCCCAGGCCAGGTGGACACTCCTGGCACAGTGGGAGGGGTCCCTGCCAGGGAAGGGGGGCATTGGGTGGGATTTAGGGTCCCTTCCAAACCAAACCATTCATGATTTATGATAAAGTTGAAGAATTCTGATCAGCAGGGGTGCCACTGGATGGGCTTTAGGGTCCTTTCCAATCCAAACCATTCGTTGCTCACAACAAATTGGGAGAATTCTGATCAGCTCCTGCACCATCTCCACCTTCATTCTCCCCTTCCCCTGCAGCACCTACAAATCTGTGTCAGAATGTCACATAGGTAGAAAAAAAATACGATTTTTAGAGAGGAAACATCTCCTGCCAACCTCTGGAGTTTTCCCACAGAAATAAAACTAGGTGGAACATTTTTAAGTTTCCCTCAGCAGAGCAGCTGTGGCTGCCCCTGGATCCCTGGGGCCAGGCTGGACACTGGGATTATCTGGGACAGTGGGAGGGGTGGGAATGAGATGATCTTTAGTGTCCCTTACCATTCTGTGAAGATCTCTGGAGGTGAATACAAATGTACCCACAAATGCAAACTGCATCCCAAGAACTGAAAGCTGTTGTAGAAGCCCCAAACCGTGTGCAGGGGGATAAACTGTGGCTCACCAGAGCCTGACTCTGAGCTGATTTTTCTGGCAGGAAAAATGAAACTCTTGTCATCTCTAAATATGGAGCAAAGGGATGAGGAAAGGCCTCAGAGTCACCTTGTGTGACCCTCACCCATGAAGAACTTCCCCCACTGTGAACCCCACCAACATCTACTGCCTCACCTCCCACCCATCTGCCAGCATCAGGGACATCAACCAGCTCCTGAAACACCTGCTCCCAAATCTCTGCTCATTGCAATTAAATATTTAGGTAATGCTTCATTTATGAAAATTAGATTTTAGACGTGAATTAGGACTACCTTAATTATTACACTAAAACATGGAAATGATAGTATATTATTAGAAACATATTTTTCTTGCAAAACTGTGTTTGCAATCGCGCCAGGAAAAAAAAAAAAAAAAGTTATGAAATAGACTTTTTATAGAAGGTGTTAATTCTGAATAATTAGGATTAGACGCTGGGGATTTGCAACCCAAATAAAAATTTCCTAATTAACCCTTATATTGGCCCTAACAGAGAAGCCAAATAGTTCAGCAATAAAAAAAAAAAAGAAAAATGGAAATAAAAAAAAAACCCTCTCCACATATATAAGTGGATATCTAATAGTCTAAAACAAAATGGGATTTAAAGACAGCTCCTGGAAAATATTTACAAACCTGAGCAGAGCCATGCAGACAGCTGGGAGTTGGATTTGCCATGATGTGATCAACATGATCCACATATTTTAGGATCACATCCCAATTAAGAAAAGTGAAATCATCTCAGCTCCTTTTCTTGACACTGTCTTAATGCTGATGCTGCCTTGTTTAATTTCTTTTTATAATGATTATTAGTCTTATTTGGTTTTTTCGTGTATTTTTTTTTTTTATTGTCTAGATTTTCTAAAGTACCCCACGGCACGTGCAGGAAGTGATGGGTTATAGGAATAAGAGCTGGCAGTCTCTTGGGAACATTCCACCAGGAGGGACTGGAGCTCCTCAGCTGGGGCATCATCACCTTCTGGGGCTGCTTTGGATTCCCAGCCCAGAGCCAAGATCATCTCTCCTCTTCAAGGTCCTCTGAAATCAGCCCTGACCAACTCCAAAGTGAGGGGAAAAAGAAGGAGGGCAGAAAACAATTCTCTTCCTCAGCCAAAGGCAAGAAGAGACCCACAGGATGTCCTGAGCTGGAAGGGACCCACAGGGATTGAGTTCAACGCCTGTGCCTGCACAGGACACCCCACAAATCCCACCCTGTGCCAAATCCTGGAGCTCTGGCTGCCTTGGTGCAGCTCTTCTGGGCTCACAGGAACACAAGAGCACTGCAGAGGATCTCCAGTTCATTTCTCTGCCCAAGGTGTAACAGCCAATGCATAAATCCAAGGTAAAACCCACCCTGCTCCAGTTCCATATGTTTAAAGCTTCTTCTGTTTTCATTTCCTAGACAGACTTGGCAAACTGCAGAAACTACACTTGAGCTGAAGCAAGACCTGGCCAGACTTTGAGGTTGCCAGGGTCTGAGATGCATGCAAAATCGAGGCAGATCCCTCTAGATATGACCATTTTTATGAGTTAAGAAAACACAGAGGCATCTGTCCAGCTTTTCCCCCCAGCAGGTGAAAGGTGCCAAGTGTCCCAGTTTGCTGCAAAAACGTGGCACCAGAAAATTCACTTGGCACGTACAAATTCTGCTCTCCCACTGCAAGTGGAAGGGTTTTGGACAGTTCCTAAATTCCCAGGATGAGAGCAGCACGGTGCCATCAGCAATCACAGCACCCAGGGAGTGGCTGGAGCTGAGACAGGGGGGTTAGGTTGGATTTAGGGAAAGATTCTCCCCCAGAGGGTGTCCAGGCTCCCCAGGGAATGGGCACAGCCCCAGAGCTCCAGGAATTTGGCCAAAGCTCCCAGGGGTGCCCAGGGTGGGGTTGTTGGGGGGTCTGGGCAGGGCCAGGAGCAGAACTCAATCCTTGTGGATCCCTTCCAGCTCAGGACATTCCCTGATTCCATCACAGCAAATTGTTCCTGATGGTTGATTCCTGAACAATGCTGGTGCAAGAGAGAGGAAGATTTAAGTCTGAAGAGCTTCATCAGACCAATACTTAGCCAACATTAACTGCCACCCTTATTAAGAATGAGCTGAAATGGTGCTCATAGATACATGCAAAGAGCATGAAATTGGGACAGTCAGGGAGAAAAGCACAATGATATAACCATGTAACTTTCTAATAACCATTCTAGGCTCCAATCATTCAAGAAACCACAGACAACACTTTGAATAACCTCAAATAAACATTGGTTCAGCTCAGAGAAATCCACAGTGCGACGGGCTGTGTGTATACCTCAATACCTAGTGAGGCTCTCCCTCCAGCTTGCTCCAGCTGCAGTTGGAGCCAGGCTTTGCAGCTCCCCACCCCCTTGGGATGCCCCTGGAGCATCCTCTGCTCTCCCAGGCCCCATTCCCAACACTCCAGCCCCACCACGGGACCACAGCCAGGCTGGTACCCACAGACCACGCTCTGCCTCCCAGGAAAACCAGGATTTTGCTCAAGGTTTATAGATTCAATCAAACCTCCTCAAAGAATTCCCATGGAAGTACTCAATATACATGAGGCTGAAGCCTTAATTTTTTTAAGTTTGCTTTTCCCCTGCCGTACAGATTAAATACATAATTTGATTTCATCTCATTCAATTTTAAAGCGATTAATCTTATCAAAACCCACACGAGTGGTCCCAGCTCGGTCCAGCTGGACAGGTGCATCTCAATTCCAAGGCAAACATCCATCCTTGACCTGGATTTCGTCTCCATGCACCAGGATTGTTGAGTCCTGTGCCCAAAAATATTTCCTCCAGAGAGGTATTTTTGAAAAGAGAAGCGAAATCCAAATTCCCCAGAGCCCCACAGTGCCCAAAAAGAAAAGCAGGGTTCCATTTTCCTCTGCTGGCACGGTGCCTCCTGCAACCTAGGCTGGATTTCCTTCTTTTAAAATCTGGGAATAATATAAGTGGGAGATAACTTGCAATCCTTAATGCTTTCCATCCTCTTTGCAAAATCTTTTTATAATGCTCAAATAGTTGGCTTCCAGTGATGATCTTATAATGATCCTAGGGAGTACTGAGAAACTGCGAGTAAATTCAAGTCAAATACATTTTAGAAAATTAATACAATATCATAGACCTTATATTGAATAATTTTCATTACAGGATATAATTCTCTTACTGGGGAAGAGCAATAACACGATGATTGTTGATGTTGCCTGTGCTTTTTTTTTATTTTATTTTATTTTTTTTAAATCTGCCATACTTAGGCAGTAAATTGTGCTGTTATAGTTGCTCAGCAACCATAACTTCTGCATACTCACCTCCCATGGTTTTGTAGCAACAACAATCTTATGATAACAAGGGGATGGGTATCTTTCTTCTTTGTTTTTTTTTGTTTTTTTTTTTTTTTGGTAATCAAGATTCTCCTTGATATGCAAATGTATGCAACATTTAATGTATTATGTATGGGAAAAAATTAAAATAATGATTTCATTTGAGTAACGAGCCTTAAGTGTTGATTTCAGATTTTGAAAGGCAAGAATGGACCTGCTGCTGAAAATTTCGTAACAATGAACAGAGGAAATCCAGTGGCATAGAATAAAACAATTCTATTCTCCTTGGAAAACCTAAATATGCTATTTACATACCTCAACTGTGAGGTACAAAACAGGAATACAGGTTTGTGAGTTTGAGTTTTGGAGAAGACCAAGTGGTCATTTAAGACAAAAGGAAAATGAATAAATGAAACAAAAAACAAAAAAACAAACTAAGAGAAACAGACTCAAATTAAATTCAGCACCTGCAGAGCAGGACAACATTATGAACATTATGTTAAACTTCTCCATAGGAACTTGGGTTTCCTGGGTGGATCCCTGGGACTCAGTGCAGGAGACCACTTCCATATTTAATCTCAATTCAAGGATTAATAGCCTGAGAGAATTTTGGGCATCCCCAAAGCAAGAGGCAGAGGGACCTGGGTTTTACCCCTCCATAAGAAAAAAAAATCAGGTTTTAACAGTGTTTTTTTCCCTATGGAATCTTACTTCTTACAGACTTTTCTCTTTGGGCTGAAGTGGAATTTGCTCATGGATGTGCTCTTGTACCTCACCATGATTTTGAAAAAGTGTTTTTTATTATATGCAAAGTTTTGGTGGAACCCGGTGGTTTTTCTTTTCACAATGGTCCTATACTCATGGTATATTTATTTTTATCCTCATCTTCTGCACAAAGAGAATAAAAAACTAAATGCTGAAGTTATTAGATCATCCTGCAGGAACATCAATGGACCAAAATTATTCACTTCTTAATTTTTTTTAATTAGTGAAAAAACAAAATTATCTACATTTCTGTTTTAATTGCTAGAAGGAAAAAATATCTGCTATTGCATTCTGTATTTGGAGGAATCTGTGCTGGTGCAACACCTCTGAGTGATTTTAATTATTTAATGTAAAAAGTTTGTTTCCTTTCAAATAGAATAGAATTTAACTTTTCACACCAGCACCAAGTTTGGGTTCAGCTTTAATTTCTCTTTCTCCTTTGATTCAGCTTTCCCCACCATAAACACAATTGAGTTTCTTCCTTTTTGGTCCCTGGGATTTAATGGCAAATTTATGTGGCACTACAGAAGAGGGAGCTGCTCTGGACATCAAAGGGGGAATTTTCCCTGTTTCATCTCTGCCTAATCAGGACATCCTCCAACTTCTGGAGAGCTTTGTGAGCACTTGAGCATCCTGTCTCTTTACTAAGCTCCAAATACCCCAACTGGAGCCTCCTGCTCTGGGGTGCTGCTGTGATTTTGCTCAGACCCCTGCACCTGAACCCCACAATCCTTGGTGCTCTGCAGGAGCAGAGATCAAACCAAGAATTGCACTGTGCCACTGCCCTGAGGCCACCACCACAAAATCATCTGCCAGGCAGCAACGGCTGTAAATAGAAAAGATAAAGAAATCCACCCTGGACTCTTTGGAGAAATGGCTTTTCTGAGCAATAGAAAGGAAGCTCCCACTGCCAGCAGCCTCCTGGTCCTCCACCAGGATATTGCTGGGCATCTTTCCCAGTCACCTGCAAGGAACCCTCCCTCGCCCAGCCCTCACCACTGCCCAGGGCTGAAAGCATTGAAAAAAGGCTTTAACTCAGATGTGCCATCAGAAGTGGCAGTGCAGGGAAGCTGCCACATCCCTGCAACACACTCAGCATTTCCCCAAGGACCTCGTGGTCTGGGTTCCAAATATAATTAGGAGAAATTTCAAACACTGCTTTGGATTACGTATACAGTCACACACAGTACTGACACAACTAGAGAGGATATTTCCTCCAGTCTTTAATCATCAAGTCATATTTTGTCTTCTTTACATATAGGTCATTTCTTTGACAGAATAAATTATGATTAGCCTCTTAGTTTAAATGTAAAATTTAGCAGAACTATAGTGTCACTGCTCCCTGTGTTCTTCCTTTCAGTATTTCTCTTTCATTAAAACTGCCTTTGAAATCTTTTACCCTCTACTCCATCTGAAGCCCAGGGAGGACACTCTAATTTCTGAAACCCTGTCTGTGCTGAAGGAAAATGTGGAGGCTCAGGCTTCTGCATCATTTTTTTTTCCCTTTTTTTTTTTTTGGATACCAAGATCACAGTGATGCTGGTCTACAACAGGCAGGGAGCAGCCAGAATCTGGGATGTGCTGGGAGATTTTTCATGCAAACTGGGCCTTTTCTTAGAGCACAGTTCTTCCCTTAATATCCAATGAACAAGACCAAACAGAAACAACTTCTTTTTGTTCATGTGCAAATCTTTCCCTTCCCCAAAAATTTTAGATGCCATAAATGGATGTGCATATATAAAATATTTACCCTGAACAGAGACAACTTATGAAATTCAACAGGCTGAGCCTTTTGAACATCACAAACTTTGCTGGCCAGCCTGATGTGCTCATGTATAATTTCCACCGCCTCCAGAAACCCTTTTCCTGCTCGATTCTCTTTGCTGCTCAGAAGTGTTTGGAAAGTTGCACAGCAGCTCCCTGCACGTCCCAAAGGGTGCCAGGCACCCTCCCCAGTGTGTGAAAACTCTGATTGCTCAGGGCATGCCAGAGCTGGGCAAAAATCCCACCTGGGATCACGCCGGGAGTCAAACACCCAAACTGGGGCAGAGCTTGGCTCCTGCTGCCACAGCAAACTCCATCCAAGCCCCCTGTGTGGGGCTGCAGTGCAGGATGTGCCCAGCAGTGTGTGTTCCATCAGCTGCTGAAATTGGGGTGGGAGTGGGGCTGGTAATCCTCTGTTCCTGTTAAAAACCAGCTGGGGCAGCTCTCTTTATCCCTTCCAGCCCCATCCTCATCCAGCAGAGATCTCCTGCTGCTGGGCCACTGAGTCTCATCCCATGGCTGAGAAAATTCCATCATCCCCTGGGAGAGGCTGCACCCAGGGCAGGAGCCCAGCATTCCTCCCTGGACACAGCCTGGGCTTTGGGACAGCAGGGCAGCCTTTGCAGGGGATTCCCAAAGGAACGCCAGGTCCAGGGATCCCCCGGGGAGCTGCAGAGGGAATGTGCCCCTTCCTGCAGGCTGCCAGCCCCAGCAGAGCCCCCTGTGCCCCTGCAGGAGCTGCAGCCATGGGATGGCTCTGCCCAACACCCACCCACGGGGGCAGGGGGGACCCTGACTCTGCCAGGGGCTGGGTTTGCATCACTGCATTTTTATTGAATTCTCCTAATAAAGTACTGTTATTCCTACTCCCATCTCTTTGCCTTAGAGCCCCTTCATTTCAAAATTATAATAATTCTGAGGGAGGGGTTTCCATTCTGCATTCCAGGGAGGCTCCTGCCTTCCTGAGCAGAACCTGCCCTTCAAACCCAGACACTGCCACAGAGAAGCTCTTTCCAAGTGCTCTCACAAGGCCCTGGGTGCACATTAAGAGGCAGAGAATCGTGGAATCATGGAATGGTTTGTGTTGGAAGGGGCCTTAAAGCCCTTCCAGCTCCAACCCCTGCCATGAGCAGGGGCACATCCCAACAGACCAGGTTGCTCCAAGCCCTGTCTAAGCTGGCCCTGATTTGTTAGAGCTGACACCAGCAGCAAGGCAAAAAATAGTACAAAAGAAAATAAAAAAATTAAAAATAAATCACAAATGATCAAATATTACATTGCTGGAAACAGCTCCATCACTCCTGTGGTTCTACTTTGAGAAACACCAAGCCAGGATGGGAAGGGAAATAATAAAATGTGTTAGATGTGCCAGGGCACTCTTTTTACTGGGCTGAAACTCTTATTACCCAGCCAGCAAGATTGTTTAAGTGCTGACCAGTTTGCAAGTTCAATCTCTGCAAATATGAGTGCAAAAAAGCAAAGAGGAGCTTAACCATAACTGTTAGGATCTGCCGTCCAACAGAAAACTGAAATTGCATCAACATATTATAAATATGAGGATTTAAAGCCTACTGGAGAGGGCGAGGTTATAATGCTGCTGGACCAATACTATAAAACATGAAAGATTTCATCCTGCTGCCATAATTCTGCTACTCTGATGCCCAATTTTCTTAAAAATATGCATCTGCATTGCAATATTTAGAGATGCTCGTGATTCTTCTTGATGTATTTCCCCCCAAATCAGAAGATTTCCTTTGGACACGGGCTCATGTTCAGCTGGGGAAACTAAAAAAGGTTGCTACTTTGGAGCAAGGACCCCTGTGGTCCTCCACTTGGCAGGACAATGGAGTATCCGTGGGAAAACTGGCCATAAATTTGGGCAGTCCATGGAAAGTGGGAAAAGTGACTCTAAATCCTCAGCTCCACCACACCTCAGAGCATCACAGGATGGGAAACTGGGTTGAGGGGCACAGAGCTGCAGATTCACACCTCCCACCTCCCCTGTCACACCTCCTGCCTGTCCCCAAATCTCTGTCCCAGAAATTCCCTCCCTGAGCAGGATTCCCATTAAACACAGGGCATGCAGGCCTTGGGGTCTAAATTATTAATTCCCCAGGACCCCCCCATGCCATAAACCCACCATAGATCCCATAAAACCCTTTAGGAAGATGGGTGTCTAATTCCCATGATCAGAGAATGGAGAAAAAAAAAAATCCATTCAACACTGTAACCTCCCCCATTTCAGATTCCCTCTTTTGTTTCAGATAAGATTCCTAAACCTGTTTTGAATGCTCAGATACTGTGGGAAGATTTTTATCCTTTAGAGTTACTCAAATTTTGGGATGTTTTGGCATGCAGAGCAGCTGGATGATGGCTCAGTGTACAACAGAGCACGTCCAGCATCAAGAAATTCTACTTTTCAGGAAAAGATTTCAGTAAGAAGAGGTGGAGAACCTCTCCTTGAAAAAAAAGACCAGAGGATGAAATTTCCATTGTAAGTTCCAGGGCAATTTGTAAATAAATATACCTAGTAACTAGTAATTAACATTTTATTAGATAAATGACTCTGCACACTAAATTACCATGCATAAATACGCCATTAATATGCAGCAGAACTTATAGTTCAAAGCTGTCAGCAATGTAAACATATGTTCACCCACTCCATCTCGTGCTCAAGGGCTGCCATGAAATACAGCAGTGATTTAGGGGCTTCAGAATACCAGGGAAAGCTCCTCGTTCATCCAAGGGGATGGGCTGGACTGGCCTCAGCCCCCAGAGCAGCTGTGTGGAGCTGCTTTGCTCTTTGTTAATTAGCAGTGGGCAGAAAAGCTCGTTCTCTGTCCATTGTAGAATTGTTGAGCTGTCTGAGGGCTGGTGAGGAGCAGAGGATTTCATGCCTGGAGAGGAGCCTGCCCTCAGCCCAGGGAAGATGTGGAGCTGGTAGAGAGAGCCCAGAGCAGGCACCAAATGATCCCAGCTGGAGCAGCTCTGCTGGGAGAACTGGGGGCTCAGCTGGGGAGGAGAAGCTTGGGCTGAGCTCAGGGGGGCTCACAGAGCCTGAACAGGAAAGATGGAGAGAGAAAATTTACAAGGAATGGGGTGACAGGACAAGGGGAATAACTTCCAAGTGAAACTGGGTAGGTTTAGGTGGGATTCTGGGCAGGGATTGTTCCCTGGAAGGGTGGCAGGGGCTGGCACAGGGTGCCCAGAGCAGCTGTGGCTGCCCCTGGATCCCTGGCAGTGCCCAGGCCAGGCTGGACACTGGGTTTGGAGCCCCTGGACAGTGGGAGGGGTCCCTGCCAGGGCAGGGGGGGAATGGGATCAGCTTTAAGATCCCTTCCAGCCCAAACCATTGTGGAATTCTGTGACAATACCAGAGCATTTTGCCATCACACCTGAGCCCAGCTGTGCTGCTCCCACATCCCAGGTGCCATCCAGGCAGGAGCAGAGGCTTTGCCCATGGCACACAGGAGGTGGTGGCAGAGAGGGCAGTGGCTTCAGCCAACAGCAGCCTCTCAGCCAAAATCAGCCACACCACTGTGCCTTGCCCTGAGCAGGAGTATGTGGTGGAGTATGACCTCCAAGAGATTTAAAAACCACATGTGATTGTCACTTGCTGCCTTGAGATAGATGAAATTAATTTCCTCTCTATGCCATTCCCCCTCTCTCTCAGAAATCCCTTTCCCAGGAAACAAACAGCAGCGCTGAGCACTTGGCTTTTATCCTGCTGTCAGCCTCTCCAAATACACCACTCACAGGAATTTCTATTAGTACATAAAATATGACACGTGTGAGGAAAGGTTAACCTGGACACCTCACAATCCAGCTCTTGATTAATTCTCATTTCAGAACAGAACAAAACACAGCCAGCGGTGTTGAAGTGACAACCAGAGAGCAGAGAGCACCAGGATGAGGAGGAAGGACACCAGTGCAGAGCCTCCCTTGGAAAGAGCATTTTTACCCACCCACACTCTGAAGCACAAAGCTGAGAGCAACTTTAATTTCCTCAGGAGTTCATTCAGGTCTATGCCCATCCTGGATGGCTGGTCCATGGGATTTTAGTGGTTTTGGGTGGATACCAGCCCAATTTTCAATTTTGATCATCCCAGCCAGGCAAGGCAGTCCTGATATTCCCCCTCTGCCTGCAGGCACTCAGGTCCTCCCCCCAGCAAGTGCTCACCTGGGCATGGATGAGCAGTGAAGCATGGCCAGCGCCTCCTCCAGCTGGGGCCACCCTTTTATGGCCCTGGAATTCCTTAATAGCTGGCTGGAGGTCAAAGCCACGGGGACCTGCCTGTTGTCCCCCTGCAGCCCTCGCCTGGCAGACAGGGCAGGCAGGAGCCACCGGGCACTTTTCACTTTGCCTCTAATTGAAATACAGGCTCGAACTGCAATGTGGGGTTTATTGTTTCCTGGGGTCACCATTAACCTTTTGGCTGCCAGGATATTTTGGCAACTAATTCTCCATCGGGGAGAGGACAAATGTTGTTCAAAGCTGCCTCTGCCTCTTCTCCAGGTGCCTCTGGAGTGCACAATATCATTGGTTGAATGGTTTGAAAGGTGATCAATATGAGTGTGAAACTTTTGGGGTAAAATATCAGGCACTGCATGATTCAATATCCTTCCCATTTACAGATATATATATAAAATTGTATTATAATATTGTATTAGATATATATATAATATAGATAGATAGATAGATAGATAGATAGATAGATAGATAGATAATAGATATAGATATAGATATATAAATTCCCATTTACAGAGATACAAGGATACTTCTACAATTTCAGCATTATTAGAGGGGCTGTGCCGAAAAATTGACCTTAAAAATCTCACAACAACTTGGTCTTTGTAAAGGGGGAGGGGATAAAAACCCACCAAAAGTTGTCTGTTCCCTTTTGAAACTAAACAGCAGTTGGGTAAATGTGTGCTATGTACAAATAACATAAAAAGCATGTAACTGAGTAGATGTTTTCCATAACAATGCTCCAAGAAATTGCATTAAACCTCAGATATTATCCCTGGTTTTATAGAATTGCCCACAGAGACAGACACCAACATCACTATTAAGTATCAAGAAAGTACCAGGCTTGTTACAGGAGCTTTATGAGAGCCAAGGATCAAATATTTTTTCACAGTTTTATGTGGATAGTTTCATGAAAATTGATCAGGTCTAAAAAGTCACAGTCCAAATGAAGCTAAGGTTAAAGATAATTTATACATGATATTCCTAATTTTATTCTGAGCCCTTTTATTACTATGTAGGCCTTTATGACTTTAAAGAAAATGTCAGTGGCAGCAAATGACATTGTACTGAATAATCTAGTTATGAGGGAAAAGACATTTAAAACTATTCCAGATCAGCTTTGCTCTGTTCTGCTGAACTTACAGTTTTATCCCACACAGCGGGCAAAACTCCTGCCTGGATTTTTAAATCGTCTTCACGGTTGCTTTGCTAGCCAGGGTCTCTTCCTCTCTCTTTTTAATTCCTCGGAAATTTCATGTTTTCCCCCTTTTTTCCTCAGTGCTTGGAGGGGATTCAGCTCTCCTCACAAGTCAGGGGTGTCTCACCCTGGGTGTTGCTGCCTCAGGGTCCAGCCCAGCCTGGAATGTTCAGGACAGGGGAAAATCCACTCAGTTCCTGGTGGGGGTGATTTTTACCTGTCCTTGGGAGCAGCAACTGTGTCCCATCAGCTCCACAGCAGGGATGGAAATTGGAGACAAATTCCTGCTGCTCTGGACATGGACAGGCAAGGCATTTCCCTAAATCCCTGTCTGTACAACACCAGGAACAGGGCTGGGTTTGAAGGGAATCTGTGGCTCCTTTTTGAAGCATCCACATCCCAATTTGCAGGTTTTGTTCCTACCTCTCCTTTTCCTCCTTTTATCCAATCTCCAAATGTGGAACAACAGCTGCAACAACAAGCCTGCAGAACATTCTGGTTATTTACTGTGTCACTAGAGAGACAACTGTCTCATGGCAGCAATATTAACATTTCTTCCCTTTTTTCCAACTAGGAAAAAAATGGGAGAGGCGCAGAGAGGTAATTTGGGCAAAGCTGACCCCCATTTTTTGAGGGAGGGGGTCTGCAGGGTCACATTTCCCCATGGGAGGTGCCAGGAGGTTCCTGGAGGAGTCACCAGACCACAGCCCTGTTCCTGCTGCTCCTCAGGGTGGGACAGTTGGTCCTGTCCCCCCTTCTCTCCAGGAAAAGGTTTTGTGTGGATGAACGGCCAGGAATGTGCCCCCAAACACCTGAGATAAGCTAAAACTACCTCAATTCCCTCTGATGGATTCCCTGAATGTTTGGGGATCTCATGCAAATCGAATTTTGGCTTTGATGGAACAGGGGGATGAAGACATTAACGTGGCACAGGTACAGTTCTGTTATAAATAAAGTTGTTACAGGGATATCAGTCACTGTGTGATTTACTAGGAGGAAACAGTGTTAATAAATTAAAATAAGAAGTGTAAATAAAATAAAATAAATTTTATTTATTAAGACAAATAAAATCATATTTTCATGTAAGTTTTTGCTTTATGTTTAAATTTCTTTAAAATTCTAGATGTTAAACAGCTTGGTGGGTTTTTTTGGGTTTTTTTTTTTTTTTGTGGGGTTTTTTGGTGGTTTTTTGTTTGTTTGTTTGTTTGTTTGTTTTTTGGATTTTTTTCTGTGTGTCATTGCTTGCTCAGGGAAAAAAAAAAATGAGAGTTCTTATCATTAACAGTCTTCCCAAATTCTGCCACTGTCTGAACCCACACTACCCCTGGTTTTCCAGATGCTTGTTTGAAAGGCAACTGTTATTGCATGTCATAATTGTGTTCATAGCTGAGTAAACACCTTCACAGGTGCAAAAAGACCCGAAAGCTGCAAGAGTTGTAAGGCTGAAAAAGCAGAAATTTTATAGCCTTGTCATGGACAAAGGAGGTGTAGAAATGAAATACAATATTTTCCTCTGTCTGAAGTGTAACACTTGATTAGCTTGGAAAGCAGGGAGAGCCGTGTGGCCGTGCACAGGATTTAATCAAAAACGTAGCTTTGTTTGAAAAGTGATTAGGTAAAAATGTCATTGATTTCTACAGCAAATCTGCTCACTGAGGATTTCAGAGCCATGGACTCCTTTCTCTTCATAATATTTATATTTTAACTGTTTTTCAGCAGCGGCCAAATAGAGCTATCAGGCTAAAATAAGAGTAGAAATTGTTGTGGCAGAGGTTTTTGAAGTGCAGTCTTGGCTGCAGGATTTGGCTCTCCCTGTTCTCTTTGAGCTCCTCTAGCTTTCCTCATTGCTATCTTTAATTTATATTTATTTTAATGAAAAATCAAACTCCTCTTGGGTCGGCCATGCTGAGCTGAGAAGGGAAAGGGCAAAAGACCTGGAAAAACATTTTATAGGAGTGTAAGAATTCCAGAGCAGCTGTGGCTGCTCCATCCCTGGAATTGTCCAAGGCCAGGCTGGACACTGGGTTTGGAGCCCCTGGCACAGTGGGAGGGGTCCCTGCCATGGCAGGGGGGCACTGGGTGGGATTTGAGGTCTCTCCCAACCCAAACCAGTCTGGGATTCCCTGAAAGAACTGCTGAATATCAGGGAAAGTGTTCATCCCCATCCCTGACCTCAGCTCTCTTTCCAAACCACCCCAGTGTGGCTCAGGTAGGGAATGGCCACAATGGATGCTCCTTCCCAACTCCTCTTTGTTGCTGTTTTGGTCAAATTAATTAATTAAAATGTAAATTTAATTGAGTAGATGTGTCAAACTGCAAATAATTTTTTCCCCTGATTGAATGGATTTGTCTCCTGCAATGTGTATCTTTAAGAGTAAATTCATTCCCTAGTTACTATAATCATAATTATAATATAATTTAATATAATATATATAAAATATTATATATCATAGTTATATTATCAGAAACTGCCTAAGTATAATAAATACATATTAACCTGATCGTTTTTAATATGTTATTTTTTTCAAATATTATTCAGAGGAGCAAATGTTTTATAAAACTTTTTCTATAATGTTGGAGAAATTATCAAATCCCCCTTTACCTGAACATCTTTTAATATGATTTTTAATGAGAGAGGAGATATCACAGAAACCCTTGAAGAGTCCTGGAGAGATATTATTGATCTTTGGAGCTAGATCCACCTTAATGATTATCTTTCATAGCAGCTGGAATATTTTGTTCCTTGTCTGCCAGAAAGACACATCTGAAGGTTAAATACAGCAGGATGGAGCAAAATTTTGTTGGAAGTTTATAAATCCATCACATGGAGGAGGAGGAGAGGATGGCTGGATGCAGAATTCCCCCAAAATCCTCCTTGCCCCTGTTCAGAAGCACCGAGGAGCTCATGCCCAGGGGCTGTGGCCACAAACTGGGGACAAAATCAGGTCAGTTCAAACCTGGCACTTTGATAAATAACAAAATTCACCCCAGGGAACTCCCAGCCTGTGTTCACTGAATCCTGGAGTGGTTTGGGTTGGGAGGTGTGGGGTCCCACAAGGTTTGGGACCCCAATTTGTTGTTAGAAATCTCTGCTGCAGCCCGTGTGTTCAGAGGAGGAGACAACGCTTCTCAGTTTTCGGTCTCCAGGTTGTTTATTATCTGTTATCTATAAAATGTTCTTCCTGCCCAGCCCAGGGACAGTCAGAGGCACTCTGCCTGCCCCAGGGTGGTGTTAGCTTTATGGACAAAAAACTACATGTGACATATTTACAATTATTCCCCAACACCCATCACCTATGTTAGACAGTGAGCTTCTACTGCAAACCAACCCAAGAGTGCCAACAGCATCAGTGAACATGGAGGTGGAGAAGAAGAAGAAAGGCTGGACAAGCCCAAATCCCTCCATCTTGTCCCCAAAACCCCCTATACAAAAAGTCCTAAAATCTACATTTACACCCTGTGGTAACATTATTATGACACTATTCAAGCTGCTGTGGCTTTTTTCTCTTCCTGTAAAGGTGGCAGTTTGCTCCATGGTTCATAGTGGAGCCCACTGGTGCTCTGGGCTGTGTGCCAGGGTCTCTGAGCCCCCTGGCAGGGATCTGGGCAGCTCCAGACTCCCAAAGGGATGTCCCAAACTCCGAAAGGGAGGGACTTTAAATCCCACCCCTACCATGGCAGGGACCCCTCCCGCTGTCCCAGTGTTCCCAGTGTCCAGCCTGTCCTGGGGCACTGCCAGGGATCCAGGGGCAGCCCCAGCTGCTCTGGGAATGCCATCCCATTCCCTCCCAGGGCACAATTCCTGCCCAGAACCCCAGGCAGCCCTGCCCCACTGTGTGGAGTGGCTGGAGATGCTCACACTCTCCTTGTCCCCCCATTCCTGTCCTGTCAGAAGCGCAGCATCCCCGGCTGCAGTCGGCATCAAGGAGATTCTCCCTTCTCATGTCCGAGCCTGCCAAAGCCTCCCAGTGCCTCACCAGCGCCCAGGGCAGCCCGAGCAGCCTCACAAAACAACGGATTTGATCTTTTTCTGAGCTGGGCTTCGTCGGAATCATGTTATCAATTCTTGCTCGGGATCCTTGAGGGTGTTTTGCAAAGAAATCAGCATGTGTGGTTTCATAATGATGTTCCACGTTTCCCTTCAGAAAAACAGTGCAGACCGAGGGGAGTGCTGCCAGAGGTTTTATGGCTCAAGTCTAACCTTCCTTAACCTTTTTTTTTTCTTTTTTTAATGTCTCCCTGTATCGACAAGGCCTTTAATTTGTGATCCAAGGCTGTACCACTTCTCGAGATTAAGCAGCAGTGCTGCTTTAGGGAGCAGCTCCTGGTGCCTGGGAAGGATGGGCAGATCCCACCTGCTCCCCACCACATCCAGGCTTGGGGGAGGATGGACCCAGGGGCAGCTCTCCCCTTCTTCCCAGACAGTGGTAAATCAGCAAATTGTAATTCATGTGGCAGAAAAATTTATTGGAAGAAAGACCCAAAGCACCGGGAGGAGAATTAGGATAAATGGACTGGAGTGGGAAGGGCGTGGACTGTGCTTCTGTTCCTGGTGTTTGGGGACAACTGAGCATCCTCCCCACACCACTCCACCCCAAAACTTCTGCACAATCCCTGGGGAAGACCCCCAGCCCTGGGGACAACCCTGCCCCAGCCCAGCTCCATCCCAGGAGCCTCATCCACCCCCAGGCACTGCTGCCAACACAGCTGAACAGATTTTGGGATGAGCAAACCCCAGGGTGCTCCCAAAAGCCTTGGAACCGGCCGTGTTGGGCTCATGAGCAGCTGCTGGACAGTGGGACAGCCTTCCCCACGGGCTGGGTGGGCTCTGGAGCTGAGGGAGGGCAGCAGGGGTGCTGTGGGAGCTCTGGGATTCTCCGGGACGCTGCCCCACCGGAGCATCCCTCCAGCGGCCCGTTAACGCAGATTGGAAGCTGCCGTGCACTGCCAGGCTGACAAAACAGCAGCATTTTCCGAGCTGGGGATGTTTAATGTCTCTCAAAGGCTGGGGTGGGATGGCACGGCATCCGCTGCAAGCCAAGCAGCTGAATCCTTGTGCACTGCTTTGAAAAATTAGGGGCATTTATAATGTCTAATATGTTGTGAGCCAGGATGATTTAACAGATGGTTTAAAGGGAAAATCAGCATGTCAGGCCAGGCCCGGTGTGGCGCTCTCTGTAGATTTCTGTAGAAGGGGAGAGTGATAAAAAATGTTTCTCTTCTCTATTTCAATACTGAGAGATGTTAAAACTCGAAACCTTGAGGGAAATTGCTTAATTACCCTCGTGGTGTCAGTGGTCCAGAGCAGTGGGAAATTTCAATTCCCTGCAGAAAGGGGTCAAATAGGGAACAACCAGGACACTTTTTAAACTCTTGTTAATGCCTCATAACCTTTAATGAATAATTTTCAGTGGCATGGCCAAGCCAACCTCGCACAAAAGACAGTCATATTTACCCTCTGCACTGGAGTTCACCTTAATTCTGGGCACAAAGAGAAAAAAATAAACATTTTGGCTTCCGTGCAACCAGAATAGAAGAAAGGAAATTTTGATTTTTACACGTCTCTACTTCTGTTATGCTTTGACTTACACTTTCTACAGAATTTTAAATTTAATGTGCAAAACCGAGTTAACTTTTTGTTTTAAAGTGTGGTGAGCGAGCAGGGCAAACCCCACTCCCTGCATTCAACAATTCCACGTTATTTTTATTTTAGAAAGAAGAGTTAATATTTAAAGTTGCCCTTTAATACTCATTTGGAAGCACTGATTGAATAATAAGCCGAGCAGCTCAGTGTATCACATCTCTATTAAATTCTCTTGCCTTTTTTAAGATTAAAAAAAAGAACTTTTTTCTCCCTCTAAATGCAAATCTTTCTGTGTAACACTGTGCCTAATCTACTACAACTAATTAATCTGTTTGAGCTGATGAAATGTTACCTCTGCATTTTTTGTTCCTTGTATACAATTATTGTAACAGTGGTGAATAAATCAATATTCCCAATCCAACTGTAAAAAACAATCAAGAAAAGCAGTGCTTCTCAGGGAAAAAACACCAAATAATATTTATTAACTCTGTCTCAATCCACAGCAGAGCCTAATACCATTCAAGCATTTTCTGCAAGTGTAATAAGCAAACTCAAATACATGATGAAAGTGGCACATGCCAATAATTTCACCATTTTACACTGCAGAGTAATTGAAGGATTTAATGAGAAACAAACCAATAAAAATAAATAGACCATGCGAGAGGAGGAGAAACTGATCTAAAATGGAAGTTGCTCCATTGTGAGTTTTAGGGGGATTTTTTTGCGTGGTTCAACCAGGAAAAAAAAATAAAAATAAAAGGGGTTTGGGACGATTTGGTCTTTATTTCTACTTATTTTACATTTTGCAGCTGGATTTCTGGAGAGGACAGAGCCACTCCTTCTGGATAGATTTGATTCTGCATCAAGATTCTCTCCCTCTGCTGCTGCTTCCCGCCGAGCCGTCCTCTTCCACGAATTCCATGATGAATTGGACCTTTCTGCCTGAAGTTAGAAACTGTTCCTGTTGTATTGGTATTTTAAATAACTCCGAGCAGCCCAGCCTTTTAAATAATGGCACCGAGTCCTTCTGCTTTTAGAAATGTCCATAAATCACCGCCCTCATGAAGGGAATTCTGATTACAAATAAACTCCTTTGTCTCGGTGCTGCCCCTAAATTTTGGCCGTGTACAAATGTCTCGCTGAGCTTACAGAGCAGGGATGAGCTTGGGCACGCAGAGCATTTTGGCCTTACATCTTTTTGAGGTACATTTTTGGTAATTCCAGAGTTGAACTCGCCTCTCAATCGGTCTGACCTTTCAAAATCTCAGAAACTGATTTTTTTTTCCCCTTTACAAAAGAGCCTTGAACTGAAGAATTCAGGGCTCTGGTTCAGCCCCCTCAAAGCTGGGGCCACAGTAAGTGGCAGAACCTCCCCCTAAAGGATTTGGCACAAGGTCAGAGATGCTCCCAAGCAAGCCCAGGGTGACACTGGGTGAGGAGAGGTTTAGATTCAAACCTCACACCCCAAAGCACTGGGGGTTTAAAGCAAACACAGGGACGGTTCAAAAAGTGCTTTTCACTCACTCTTCCCACTTGAAGCACAAACCCATAAAATCTACGTTCATTTTTGAGCCAAATTCCTGAGAAGTGTGGACCAGGAGGGGCTCCCCACTTGCTGAGAGCAGAGCCCAGCTTGCTGCAGCCAGACACGGAGAGCAATCACTCCAAATATTGAGCCCTGTTCACCTGGCAAGAGAAACAATAAACCAGCATCTCATCTCTGAAGGGGATTCTTTTCAGCTGCGTTGTTTGAATGTTTCTCCTTGTATGCACAATTGGAAACACGGGCTTGTAATAAGTTATTGCTTTGTGTGGTGCTTTGGGGAGGAGGGAGGGGGCAGGTTCAGAGCCCCAGCATGGAGAGGGCTCTCCCTGGACAGCTGGGGGCAGCCCCAGTGTGCAGGTCAGCGACCCTCCCATAAAATCTTTGAAGTGCTTGCTTGAAGAGTATTGACTGCCCAGAGCCTTTTATTTCATATCAAGTTCAAATGTAATGTCTTTATGAGCATAATGCACAAATCAATGGATTAGGACATTCAGATTATTTAGATGGAGCTGAGAGAGTGCAGAAATCACTGAGGAGTTGTTCAAACAATTGACAGGGATTTCACAAAATAGGGTCTGCCTAACAAAATGTTTTCTATATCTTCACTTGTCAGGATGACAAGTTTTGCCTAGGCAATGAGACAGGAATTGTTGTTTTATCTACCTTGGCAATATGAAGGTTATAAGAGTTAAAAATCCTATATTTTTCTGAATTTAGACCAGCAAATCCCACTATTGTTGTTGCTGCTGTTATTATTATTATTATTATTACTAGTATTACTAATATTATTATTATTTCAGTGGTGTGGAGGACATGGACTCTTCTATATCCTGGTCACATAAAAATCCTCCCACCCCAGTATTTAGCAAATTTTTTTCCTGCTACAAGTAGAGTTTAGTCTCTTACTTTCCATAGAAGCACCAGAGATAATAGATAGAAATTTCAATTTTTAAATTTTCAATTTTTAATTTCTACTTGGAATTTTCACTTCCTTTTTCACGGTGCCTGAAGGACACCCATGACAACAAGAACCCATCCCATCTCCCACCACACTCCCAAACTCCATCACTCCACTCTGAACATTTCTCACCTCTATCCCATTTTCCTCTCCGCCTTCCCATCCAGCATAACCATGGGCTTCTGCAAGGCACAATTCCACCCCAAAACTCCCTGATTTTATACATTCAGGGCAAAATAAAACTGTTTAGACAAGATGGATGATGGAATCAGAAATTATTTTGATGCAGCACAAGGTCAGCTTCACTTCCAGTACCAACGAGTTCTAAAGGTCTCACATTTTTGGCAGGAACACTTTGCTAATGAAATACAAACCAACATGTCACGAGTGTTTTTGCAGTGTTTTAATGGCCCTAACTCGAGGACCAGAGCCTCTGTATGTCCAAGGGTTTGCTCCTTGTGCTAAGTGTTTATTTTTCACTCTCCCAACGGGGGGAACAAAGAACTGGGATTGCACTGATGTCAAATTCATGGATGCAGAAACGTGTGAGACCAAGAATTGAGCATTATTCTCACTCCCGCCGTGACTTCTGGCAGGGAGAGGCTGGCACAGCAAGCCAGGCTGAAGGTTTCAAACCCTGGCACACCTTGGGCCTGGACTTCTCAATTCTGGCATCCACAGCCTGGTTTTTCCTCTTTTCCCAGGTTGGGAAAGGGCCAACCCCACTCTGGACTCCAACCCTTCCAACACAGAGAGGGAAATTGCTTTTGGTGGTGCAAAACCCCTGGAAAACTTGTCCCAGGAGCCAGGGGGCAATGATTCCCATGATCATATTTCTGGAGCAGATGGTTCCCTGTGGTCCCTTCCAAATTGACCCATTCTGGAATTTTGGGATTCTTTGGCAGACAAAAATGTAACACATTTGTTATGGGGGAAAAAGGAATATTTCCCAAATCTGTGAGGATGTGTTTGCCATGGGTACTGCAACTGCCACTCAAGATTTGAAACTTCCAGGGACAAAACCCTGGCCAAGGATCCAGCAGCTGACAGGAGAATTTATGACAGTGGTGATATAAAGTCCAACATCACTCAAAAATTTTTAGGCAGGTTACAAACTACCCTTATCCAACTCCAGCATTGACATGGGCAGTAGCAACCAAAATACATTAAAATCTAGTTAACTGCAATAAATTCATTAATTTTAGTGCAATTGGTGCGTTCCCCCAGCATTCCAGTGCTTCAATCCCAAGTATTTCAGGGTTGGTAAGGACTGGACTCCCCCCATCACTAAATAAACCAATAATTTCCAAAGAACTGGGAGAAATCCCTATGAGCAGAGCAGAAAGGGAGGGATTTCAGGAAAAAACTGCCTGGTGACCACCAAAGCCACACCTACCCCAGCTCAGCCATCCCCATTTCCCATGGGATACAGCACAGCCTGTTCCCAGGGCTCCTCACCCTCCAGAAAGCTCCAAACCCCCCAAATTAAAAAACCCAGGAGTTTCTGAGGATGGACCAGCAAACCCCAGTAAAACCCTTTATCCTTCCCAGTGCTGCCTGCCAGGCACTGCTGCTGGTGGATGCAGATTCCCAAACTGCTTTCCCAAACCTGAGGGATGTGTCCTTCAGGAAGATTTCACTGTTGTTGTTATCCTCCAATCTGCCCTATGATCAGCTTGCCAGTTTATATTTTTGTTCCACAAGGTGTGTTTTTATTATGAGGCTCCCCTGGAAAATTTATGGAGTTTCCAGGCTGTCTGTATAAATAAATATAAGGAATATTAAAGTGCCACAGTGTGTTCTGGTCTGGTGTGGCAGAGCTGACTTTTCCTCCTTGTTTTATTTTATTTTTTTTATCAATGGAAATTTTAAGGGAGATATTTCCACTGCCTTAGCTGTCAGCCAATCCATGTAAATTCCTGCAATTATGGGGAAAAAAAAAAAAAAAAGAAGCGCCCCTTCGTTACCAATCAGAATTTCATTTCTGGCCTCTCCTGCATCCTCATAGAAGCCTTTCCCAGGGATGCCAGGACAAATAAGTGTGCTGTATCTCTGGAATGCTCATTTTCCAGCCATTCCAGGAAGATTGGCGGGTACCTTGCACGCTTCCAGTGCAATTAGTCTTTTTTAATGAAATGGACCCTGGATATCTTCCACTGCGGAGCTCCAATAATAGAATTTAAGTGAAAGTAATTTCAAAGTGCAACAGTAGTTTACATATTAGTTATTGTATAAAGAAAAAAAAAATAAAACCCCCTGCTCTGCTGTTCTAGGTTAAATGCAATTAACATCCAGGCCTTCTGCAAGGCTCCTGGGAGGGAATGATTGGTTTGGCAGGTTATTTCTCAGATTTTGATAAGAAGAAAAAGAAACCCCCATTATTTTCAATAGAAACCCTCGCTGAAAATATTCCAGCCCTCTCTAGATTCAAGTCCTCCAAGCAACTCAGTAGAACACGAATATAACTCCAGAATTTGGGCTAATTAACTATTGCTCAGAAGCACAATTTCCATGTGAGCTGCTGCCCGTGGAATATTGCAGATAAATAACATTTTGCAAGTCCAAGTAGATGTCAACTCCTTTCTAATTAGCATTTGCTGTGAGAGGAATGGACAGAGTTTTCAGTTTGGTTTTGGAAAAACAGAATGTGCAGAACCCTGATGTGGGAGCAAACATTGTGGTAACAACACACAAACATATTCATTATGTGCCCTTTTTTCATCCAGCTCTATCCTAAATCCAAAGAAAACTGTGGGTTTATGAGAAATGCAGAAAGAACTATTACAGAATTATTGCAAGATTGCTCAAATCGGGAAAAAAAAAAAAAAAGGGAGGGATTTTTTTTTATTTTATTATTATTTTCTTTCTTTGTCCCTAGTAAGCACATTTTTAAAAAGCAATTTATTTTCTCATTTGAAAAGTCAAATCTTTCACTCCCAATTGTTTCTAGGCATTCCCTGGTTATCTAGGAATAAAATCTAACCCTCACAGCATCTACGAGCTGGTTCGATGGGGTCTTATTGCAAAGGACCTCACAGAAAGTTGCTCCTTCTGAGTCGCACAGGAATGCTTAGATCAAATCCCACTATTTTAATGTTTCTGTGGGGGGAAAACCAGATGCAGTGCAGGCCAAACAAAACACCCTGGCTGCTCTGGGTTGTTTTCCTTGCCTTCGGACACTTTCTGCAATGTCAATGGTCCTTCACAGCCTGTTAAACACGACCTTGGAGATGGGAAAACAGGCAAGGAGAGCCTCCCCTTCCTTGTATCCATGGGATCATGGACTGGTTTGGGTTAAAGGGAGCTTAGATTCCCCTATTTCCACCCCTGCCACGGCAGGGACACCTTCCACTGCCCCAGGCTGCCCCGAGCTCCAGTGCTCCATCTTGGGCACTGCCAAGGATTCAGCCCAGCTCCCAGCCAGGTCCTGGGCCAGATGGATTCTTAATGCATCCCACAATTGCTGTGCCTTTAGTACAGCCAGAGCATTTTACCTTTAGGAAATTGCAGCTTGAGCGTGTTTAAAACCTACTCAAGTTGATAGAAATGTCCTCATCAGCTTCCTGGAGCTCTGGACCACTCTCTCAGATGCTTCTTTTCACCTTGACCTTCACTCAACGTCAAAAAAATTTGATTTCTAGTGAAAGTCAGTCATCTAAAACATAAGGAGAAGTAGATACTTCTGCAGGACAGTTAATTTCATCATTAAAGAGGTGGCTGAAATATCCCCTTCCCCCCATCAACCACAGAAATATCTTGGGTGTGAAAGCTAAAATAGGCACCCAACCCTTGGATGGCTGCAATAAATGAGCTGACTGCCACCCTCAGTGGTGCAGTGGGGTGTAGCAGTGGTAAAGTGAATTTATCAGCTCGAAAATAAAAGGAGTAATTGTCAAAAAGGACAAACAAGGTGCAGAGAGACAAAAAAAAAATCCTCCAGAAAAGGCCAGGCTGGGGACATCCAAACCAGCATTTGTGTTTGGATGGGTTTTAGGTACAGCCTGCTTTATTCCAGACATGTGGGTTGCTTCATCCTTGGCTTTGGCAGCCCTGGGATGTTGGTTTTCTTCACCTTTTAGTGCCTGGACAGCAGGACAGGGAGAGTTGTGACCTTCACACTGGGCATGGCCACCACCCCCCATGGCCCACATTCGGCTGGGTCTCATCTGAGCTTCCCTCTTCCAAACCTCCCTGTGCCACCACCCTGGTTTTCCTCAGGAAATGCTATTCCCTGGATTGTTTATTTTGCTGTTATGAGTGTGTTTTGCTACAAGAAATTACACTTAATTATGTTACAGTATTTTCAGCACTGTTAATGTTAAAATTAATGCGTCGAAAATGATTTTTACTTAATTTTTACTGGGTGTTCATGGATAATTGATAGGGAATTTGTTATTAAATCTTTTATTTGACTGATTACTTAATCATTCCCACATGGTTATTGAAGACAATCTTACATATAATTAATTTCACTAATAGAGACTCCCCATGTTTTCCTTCCTAGGCCAGTGTCTGCATGGTTATCATGTAATTTAAGGCTTTCCTGGGGCAGCTTTAAATTATGCACATATTTGTATTAATTATATGTGGCCAGATCCTGCTACCTTGAGTAGAGTGGTGAACACCCCCTCTGGAAGGAGCTTCTCTGGCACCAATGGAGCTCCTTCCCCTGGGTTAAAATTGGTGGAAAACTAGGGAAAAACTGATGAGACAAAGAATTTGGTTCTTCACAGGCATCTCCTGCCGTGTCCCTTTCTTCATGGCTAATCCATGGCTTCATCCTCATTTTGGGATGAGAAATGTGACAGCACAGGAAGCACCAGGGCACAGGGGAGGGAGCAGGATGAAATGAATGAACTCCCACCTGTGAAATGCAGAGATCCAGGGTAAAAGAGGCAGCACTAAAGGACCATGGGCTGTGATGGGGAGCAAAGGATGCTCAGTGTCAGGAGGGAGTGTGGAGTTATCCATCAGCTGACATGCCAAGCCTCTGACAGGATGCTCAGCAATGCACCTGGAGTCAGTTATTGACTCCCAGTGACACACTGGGTTTGCATATTGCAGATTTTCACCCAGCCTATGGAGTAATCACTGGCTAGGGCACTGCACATCCAAGGGAAGGTGGGAAGAGCACGTGGGAGGCAAGTCCTGAGGAATTAACAGGAGCAGCATGGCCCTGGCCAGCTGTCATTTGCATTCTGATGACAGCAGCAGGCTCTGCAAAATCTCCAAAACCAGGAATCCATGACAAGGCTGCCTGGGAGTGCCCAGCAGCAAGGGATAGAACAAGGGGAAACGGCCTCAAGTTGTACCAGGGGTGGTTTAGATGGGAGAGTAGGAAAAATTCTTCATGGTAAAAGTTGGGAAGTTCTGGCATGAGGCAGTGGTGGACTCCCCATCCCTGGAGGGGTTTAAAAGCTGTGTGGATGTGGCACTTGGGGACATGGGGCAGTGCTGGGAATGGTTGGATTGATGATCCTTTTCCACCCCAAATATCCCTGTCTGAACATGGGCAGGGTGGAGCAAAACCCAGCTGCTGGTCCCAAATCCCTCTCTTCTCCCTGGATTCAACAGGATGGGGCACAGCACTCAAGGCAAGCATGAACTCAACCCTTGCAGCATCAGTGACAGAGCAAGAACTTTAAAAATCAATTTACTTGTGGGGACCTGAGTGGAGCACAAGCTGAATGCAAAAGAGTGGCCATTAAAAAGTTCATTTAAAGCAGAGACTCTCTCTTCCCAGCTAACATTTGAAGCTGCCCTCAAGCAATTCTCTGCCATGTAGCAGCATTTCTGGGAAAGAAAATGGTCTTATGAACTCACCTCTGCACAAGACTTCCAAAACAAGCAGGGACAGAGGTTGTACTTGTGGAAGGATGAAATATTTCATCCCCCAGGGACTGAGAACTAAGAGGACAGTTTCGCTGTTAGAATTAAAAACTAAAACCCATCATCAACCGAAACCCTACCTGGTATGTTCTATTTGCTATTTTGATTAATTTCAGGGATTCCAGTGGGCAGAGATTCTTGAAATTGAGGCCTGTGGGAGCCTCTTTCACCCCATTCCTGGGAATCTCAAACCCACTGAGGCAGCATCAGGCCCCCTCCACCCGGGCCCCCATTAATGTGGGCGATAACCACTATTTCTCCCCACACACCATTTAAATTCTAAGACACTGACAAACTATAACTCACAGCGAACCATTTGAAATTATTATTATTCAATGGCTTGTAAACTGTATCTCATCATTAAACAGAATAATAAATAAAAATAATGACCAGCCTTCAAGCCAGCGATGGGAAGAACACGCTTTCCTGCTGAAGACTTGGCTCGTTTTACTTTTAATTAAAAAATTAAAAGCAAAATCCATCCTTTAATTGTGAGGTTTAGGAGGTGGTGTTTGGGGTTAGGAACTGGAGGAAATTCCTCATTCCACGTTGCTCCTGGTGCCATGCAGACCAAGCTATGGGTTGCTGAAGGAAAATAGCCCCACGGATATTTTACAGTACCAAAACCTAGCTCGGGGCTACACATCCCCAGATGAAAGGCAGCAGCTCCGCGGAAGAAACAAGGAATTTGAGGAATTTGTCGCCCTGGTCTGTTTGAAGTGCGAGGAGGAGGAGGAAAAGGAGGAGGAGGAAGGGTTAAAGCCCCCAGCCCAGCCCTGCCTTGCCTGTGGTCAGCCACCTCGTGTAATTCCATTAGGGTGCCAGATTCAAATGCAGAATTAGCTGTTGCCTACGCAGAATTATGTTAAACACGGCCCAGACTGAAAATCAATATTCTGCTTAAGTAACTGGCCCTCCAGTAATTTAATGAAGCTAAATTGCATTACACGGAGGTAAGGTGGTGGGGGACCATTTTGTCTCAAACCTTCCATTATACAGTGACTGTACAGCTGGATGCCTAAAGAGAAATTAAACATATACACTCATTTCTTCTTGAAGTTGGAACAGTGTTTTTTACACTGGATTACTTGTCTCCTTCCTTAATTTAAAACTACAGTAAATAATTTGCAGCCACATAATTAGGAAGGAGGCACGGTCTCATAATAAGAGGAAAAAATTGCTACCAGAGTATTAAAGGATTTTTTTTACTCGGCGAGAAAAAAATGAAAAAGGACATTAAATGTTAGATCTGTATTAAAAATGTAATTCTAAAGGGTTTAAATCTATGACATGTCTACACTGAATTAATTAAATTCATGATCTGATCAAGGACTGCGAAGCTACCTTGGAGCTATCTCTTAAAAATGCTATGTATGTACATGTCAAAATAGGAATTAAAAAAAAAGCAGGCCTTTGATTCATTGGCAATTCATGCATGCATTATTGTGCTTTCTTGCCTGGCAGTAGGAGGGAAGTCAAAGTTTTATAAAGCACCTGAAACCTTCTCCTCATGCCTCTTTATTAAAGGAACTTCCTCGGCGAAGACGCCCGTTCCCAAACTCGGGAATGATCACGGTGACATCCCCGACAACTTAACTCGTGTTCCAGCTGATTGACAAGAACAAAGAGCCGACAATTACATTATGCAGCACTTGTACTGCACCCGCTTTTATTTATTATTCAGCTGCAAAACTTCAACGGCAAGAAACACTTCAGAGTTTTGTGTCGGGGAGACGGAATTAAATTGACAATAATTCTGGGCCGTGTGGTCTGAAGTTCTGCTGATTAGAGATTGCTTCCCCCTAAATCATTTGTCACGTTGCCTTGTAGAAGGGTGAAACAGACTTCAACCATGTGTAGCTGCGGCGGGATCTTTGGGGAAATGCAGGCAGCAGAGTATGTATTGTTTAAAGGGAAAAAGAAGTGATTTGCATCCTCAATCGCTGTTTTTTCTTGCCTGTCCGGCTACCGGAATTTTCCCTCTGTACTTTAAAAAGGCAGTTAAACAAATGAAATTCATTTACGCCAAATCTGAAGTGAAAAAAAAGAGGCGCTTTACAGCAGAGCAGCTCAGAGGGCTCTGCAGAGCATCCCTGCATCATCTGGCCGGCAGAGGTGAGCCGAGCCGAGCTGCAGGAGGCAGCACTGGCAGGAAAAGTGGGAACACAGCTCGGAACCGTTGGGTCCGGCTGACCCTTCCCAGAAAGCTGCTACAGATCAGCAGCACATCGCTCCCAGCCTCTCTGGGCTGCTGGTGGGGAATGCCGGTGTAAAGCCCCTGAAGGTGTCGGGGTGCACTCGTTGCTCCAGTCTCACGCTTTAATTAAAACCAGATGCCACTGTCAGCCATCAAATCTGTACCTCAGGTCATTAAAATGAAATTCCATCGCTGCTGCCAGACCAGCATGGACAGAGGATGCACTGAAAGGCCACAGAGCAAGAGAGGGGAGTCAAGGGGTGCCCACCTCTGCTCCCTCCGGGTGCTTCCCAGCCAGAGCATCCCCAAAATCCGAATATTCGGCTCCAGCCATGACCTAGCCCCGTGTCAGCTGAACGTGGGAACGCCTCATGGATGTGTGGTGCTGGCTCCAGACAGGCAGGAGCATCTCCCTTCCTTCCCAGGAAAGCTCTGTCTGGATCCATCATCACCTAAGCCAAAAGACAGTTCCAGCATCATCTCAGGCAACGAGGGAAGGAGATGAAAAATTCAGTCTCTCTTTTGCACTTTATCGATTGAAAAGGAAAAGACTTCCAAGAGAAATTATTTTTACACCCTTGAATACCACGTAGCAGATCTATATTTTCTCTCTTTTTGACTCCAAAGATGTTTTACTCCCTTATTTCTTTCGGAATGGCAATTCAATAATGTGTGGCTGAACATTTATTAATTGCATTCTAGTTTAAGGAATTAGTTCGAAGGGAATAACTGCTCTCAGAAATCCTGAAACACTTTCAGTTTGATTTCTGAGTCCATTAGAACTGAAATGTAGCTGTTCCCTTCCACACTGAGTTCCTGGCTTATACTTGAAACCAGGAAAGGCAGGATTTTTTCCTAGTAAAACATGACTTTAAACACATATTCAACAAGGGAAACACGTCATGTATTTTATAATACAAGCTCCTTTAGAGTAAATGATCCAGCTTTTTTTTGCTTTTTTTTTTTTTTTTTTTTTTTTTTTTTTTTTTTTTTTTTGAGATGCACCTTTATGTTCAATGATATTTCCTTTGGGGTTTTCATTAACATTCCATCAAGAAAAAAAAAAAAAAAAAAAAAAAGCCTTCTCATATTTACATTTAGTGTTTTGATGATGTTAAATTCTACAAATGAGAGCAGTTTTTAAGTGTTCCTTTCAACACTGCCTGCCTTTTCTGTTTGATTTCTCTTGCTGATGGTGTGTTGTCAATGCTGAATGCTGGAATTGTTGTTGAGCAGGCACAGCTGGATGAATTAAAGTCTCTCCAGTAACTCAAACCAGAAATGACTTCATCTCAAAACTTTCCATGTAGCACAGGTCAGAGCTCTGAGTGAGGACAAAAATAATGGGGTTACCAGAGGAAGAAAAAGTCAAAAGTACAAGTCAAAATACAGAGAGCAGTTTGGGCTCGCCTTGTGCAGCAATTTCTCTGTGTAACAGAGTGAAGCCCTGATGGAGACATTTGATAAGTGATTGTATTTTAAGTTCAAATAGAATATCTGCATGTGTGCAGATACAGAGCCCTGTACACTTATCTTATTAGCTATTTACTTAAATTATCTGCTGGGTACCCTAATATATACCTAGTGTCACCTAATGATACCAATCTGCTAATTTATTCAAGGAATTTTGCCAAAAAACAAATAAAAGCCTGGAACACAAACATTTCTTCCCCATTCATTTCGAGCTCATCACAAACAGCAAAGCATTTCAATGTGGCCAAGGCAGATTTTCAAAGGTAACATCTTTAATTAACAGGAAGCAATTTCTAAAGTCAATACAAGGGTGGGGGGGATGGTGCAATGAAATGTGTCTGAGTGTCCCTGGGATGGGATGGGATGGAAAATTTCTTTTTATATCAAATATTTTATCTGTGTCCTTCTTTCAGCGTGGGGGGCAAAATCACCTTCATCATGGTCATGTTTGAAAGAGGGCAAAGAGGGAGCAGCCCCTTCCTCATGCACACCCTCAGTGCCCTTCCCAGATTTTCCTGCTGAGTGTTCCGTGCTCCTGATGTTCTTTAGGAAGGAGGTGACATCTCCCATCACTGACCACCACGTCAAAATTTTGGAATCACAGAACTACAGAAGGATTTGGGTTGGAAGGGACTTTTAAGACCATCTCATTCACCCCCTCCCACTTTCCCAGGTTGCTCCAAGCCCTGTCCACCTGGCCTTGGACACTTCCAGGAATGAGTGCCCAACCTCTCTGGACAGCCTATTCCAGTGCCTCACCTCTCAAATAATATTTTAAGTATTTTCCCTTATTTTAAGTCTTTTCCTTAAGTCTATGGAAAAGGTTTTGGATTTCCTGCAATTTCTGTGTATGTCCCAGACTGCTGAGTCTCAGCTGGGTTGGATGTGGCTCTTCCAAGCTTCCCACCCACAAGAATCTCCAGAATTTCTCCATCCCTAAGTGGAACTGATACAACACAAGCCTGACATCACATGTGTTTAAAAACAAAGGTTCAAAACTCTTTTGATAAGTTTGTGTTCGATGGCCTCTAAAACTCAATGTTGTGTGCTGAAATCAATTCACGTTGTCAATAGCCAGGAATTCCCAGAGCTAAAACTGGGATCTCTTGTTGACCATTGCAGTTCTGGAAAATCAGCATCACATAAATACAGATATTGAGGATGCACCCCAGAGGATGAGCTCCTTTTTCACTGAGCTGGCACAGCCCATGCTGAGAGAGTTCATTGGGGCAGTGTTAGACCCTTGGTCACACAGGAGCATTGGGTATTTTACATTTTTCCTGTTAAGATTTTCTGTACTTCAGGTGATTTGGATTAAATATACGTGTTCACAGAATCCTGTAGCTGGGACATTATACAGAGAAATCCAGAGCTTGTTCTCAGCACCCACAAAAGGGATCATTTTTGGGTAATGTTCAAAGTATCAACACAGATTAATGTTTGTGCGTGCAGGAAAATCCACAAAATCCCAACCAATAATTAAAATCTCCTGATCATAATAATTTCAGGTCACCAGTGATCACTCTGTACCCTCAGCTCTCCATCCACATCACTTCTGGTGCAGAGGGGATAATTTTAACAAAAAATTTTTCCTCCTCCAGCTCCCCCTGGTCAGTGGCCCATGGCAGGGAACACGGTGGTCCCAAAGCACTCTCGGATTTTAATTCAAATAATTGGGAAACAAAGGGAATTCTTAGGAAATCTCTTTGCTCAGGGGCACCACAGTTTTGTCACCAAAGCTGGGATGCCTCCTGTCCACCCTGCAGGGACACTGGGACCCCATCCCACCATCCCCTCCCACTCTACTCCAGCACAGGTACATTTTTCTGCCATTCACCAGCCTTTCTTCCTTTCCCTTATTGGTTTTAGCCTTTTCTGTGACCCTTGGAGTCAACTTTAGGGCAACACTGAAAGTGCAACAGGGTTTTATTTGTAGAGCAGACCCTGGCATGGTGCTAGTGCAGGACAGAATCGGGCACCCCTTGCCCCAGGCTCTGCTCCTGCCCTGTGTCCTGGGGTTGTCTGTGGCACCAACAGTGAGGATGGCACCTTGCTGACCTGAAAAAATAAGTGATTTTGTGTCTACACCGAGACTGCCCCCTTCAGAGGCCTCGACAGTTCCAGCAAAAGTTAGTTTTTAATTTCAGGAGCTGTCTGTGATTCAGTCTCTGCCACGCTCGCCCTGCTCTGGCCTTGGACACTTCCAGGGATGGGGCAGCCACGATTTCTCTGAGCAGCCTCTGCCAGGGCCTAATATCTTCTATCAGGGAGATTTATCCCCTGTCTAACCTTAGATTGTAGAAAACACCTCTTCCACACATTCCACAAGTTTAAATTAACTTTTGTGGAGCCGCTGCTTAGACAAAGGACATGAAGGACCAACTCCTACCTTCCTTCTGTGCTCTGAACATTTAATGAAGGTGAATTTTTGCCCTGTAAGGTTTGTGAGATCCCACTCTCTGCAGAGATGGCTCTCTTGGTATTTCCACTTAAAAAATTTTTATTTTCAAGGCCTCATAATTGCATGTAAAGTTTTTCTTGGATCTGGAAGACAAAAAGCCCTAACAAGTCAAAGGCTCAGCCCAGGAGAAACAATTGATCTGCACACAGAGGGAAAGGCATTTTAAAAAGGGGTTTGATACTAATCTCATTCTTACCCTAAATTGCTCTGGTTTTGAACTCACATTTTATCAACTGCAGAATTCACTTCAGTGTAAACCTCATTGATTTCAGCCACATTTTATTCCAGGGATAAACGTGATTTCATTATTCTATTACAAAGCACATTAAAAATAAAACGTTGGTGACAACTTTATCACTGAAGATGGGATTCATTACATATGAGTAAGGGGGATTTTTTTTTTTTTTTATAAGAGGGGTTTTAATTTGGATTTCTAGCATATAGCCATGCATATATACAGCAGCCAAAGAAGCTATAGCCTGTCATTTCAATAAAACATGTATGAAAGCATCCCTAAGCACCTCCTGACATGTCAGGGATATATGGAGTAAGAGTGTGTCCATGTCAGCAGTGACAAGCTGAACCTTAATGGCTCTAAAACAGTCTTTATGGTTTACTGTACCCGTAATCCATTTTATAATGAGTGCTCAACCACATACAAGGATTCTCTGAGTTTCTTCTGCCTTTTAACTCACCCCAAAGTGCCTGAACGAGGGCAAAAACTCCAAATTGTGGGTGATCCTTCCTGAGGAGCATTATGTGCTGAAATACTTAAGCAAGACAGGTAAATTAAGAAAAAGGCTTTGCTCTAATCCTTAAGTTTCCTTCTGTGGATTTAAAGAGAGGCCAGTACTGACATTTTACTGTGGTTTTGGGGGAAGGTTTTAAATTTTATCAGGCTGGCAATGCTTTAGACTTAGAAAATGTGGGGGTGAGGAAGGGATGCTGTAAACCCATGACAGACACCACACATTAGAGTTCAAACAAAAGCAGAATGATATTTCTTACCATGATTTCACCCTGATCCTGCACCCTTTATCCATGGGAAATGCCAGCAAGAAAGAGGGGAACTCTGTCAAAGATGTACCAGGAGCTGGAGCATCCTCTTTGCAGCAGACTCTTGGCACACACAGAACCACGGCATGGCTTGGGTTGGAAAGGAGCTGGAAGATTATCCAGCACCACCCCCTGCCACACACAGGGACACCTTCCACCATCCCAGGCTGCTCCAAGTGCCATCCAAGCTGGGAATCCCAGGGATGGAGCAGCCACAACTTCTCTGAAGCAGCTGCTCCTCCTTGTCTGAGGTAATGGTCTGTGAGACACCAGGCAGAGAAAGGAAGAACAAGGTTTGGAATTCCAGGGAAGCCCACGGAGCTGAGGGTGTGACACAGGAATGTGGAATTGTAGAAGACCCAGTCTCAGCAGGGCACAGATGGTGCCCCACACCTCATGGGGAGGGTGGAGACAGGAACACATTTCACAAGAAATATGTTTGGGGGGTCCTTATGATAAATCTATGGTTTAAATCCTTTGTGTCTCTCCAGTTATAATTATGATGCTGATGGTGGTAATAATACAGTGAAGAAGGAGAAGAGAAAAAAGAGGAGGAGAAGGAGAAGAAAAAAGAGGAAGGAGAAGAGAAGGAGAAGGAGAAGGAAAAGGAGAAGGAGAAGGAGAAGGAGAAGGAGAAGGAGAAGGAGAAGGAGAAGGAGAAGGAGAAGGAGAAGAAAGGAAGAAAAGGAAAAGGAAAAGGAAAAGGAAAAGGAAAAGGAAAAGGAAAAGGAAAAGGAAAAGGAAAAGGAAAAGGAAAAGGAAAAGGAAAAGGAAAAGGAAAAGGAAAAGGAGGAGAAGAACAAGAGCAACAAGATCAAGAACAAGCAATAAATTTCTGCCTAGGAGGCCACAGCTCTGGTGAAGCTGATCTCCTCAGTCCCAGCCCGGGCTGCATCCCTCCAGGTCCTCCCGTTTTCCATCCTCGGGCACCCGGGTGACCCTCTCTGCCCCCGGACGCTCTCCCTGCACATCTCCTCTTTCCAAGCCCTATTTCCCCCCAGTGCCTGCTGTGCCCTGGGCGCTCCGGAATCAAGGCCAGCTCCTCCGGGGGACAGCCCTGGGCACTGCTGACCCCCGGAGCGGGGGGCTGAGCATCCCTCCCGCAGGCAGCAGGTCCGGGTGCCCCGCGGGTGCCGGGCCCAGGGGGAGAGGCAAGGAAGCGACTAGAAACAGCCACTTAGCGTCTATTTAGAGCCTGGGAGCATTTGTGAAAGCCATCCCCATTACCGTTGAAAAGATGCAAATTTGGTGAAATAATCAGCTGTATGGCTGCAGGCTGTTTCTCAAGTACCCTGATTCCTTACAGGAGGGAAGGTATTAGTGTAAGACACACAGCAAGGCCAAGTTCACGTTGCTCAGAGGTAGCCCCTAACCAAACTCCACCAGGTGCTATAAAACAAGATTTGTTATCCCGGCAAGCACTGACAGCTCCTCCAATAAACCCCCCAAAATGAAATAAAAATTTAAAAAAAACCCCAAAAAACCACACCGCAGCGCTTGGGGCGGGTTGCAGGGGTGCAAAAAGCAGCGCTCAGGGGCACGGATGAAGCATCGCCAGCATCCCCCCGGCCAGCCAAAATCGCGGCAGATGCTCGGGAGCCGTTCATCCCCGGCAGGAGCCAGCACCAGGCAGCCAGGGCTTTGTGCTGGGGGAAACGCAAAATCCGAGGGAAATGGCAAAAAAAAAAAAAAAAAAAAAAAAAAAGCGGCTTAGAGAGAGGGGCAACCTGCTCCAGGCTGCCCCAAATCCCTGCTGCACCCGGCTGAACTTTGGGGGAAATGTTGGTGTGTTTAAGGGAAAGAGAGGATTTAGCGGCCGAACCCTATTTCTCTTGTTTTAAAGGTTGTGCAAAAGAGCTCTAAAATGCTGGGATATTTAAATGATATTTTTAATTTCAGGAGCATCAAATATGTTAGTAAACCGGCGGTGAAGGCGAGCTTTCCGACAAGTAGTTTAATCGTTGCGGCTCCAAGCACTCCCTAAAATCAGTTTGGCAGCCAATGGCTTAAAATAACATCGTGGAAACAAAAATATATCCTATAAAAGAATATATATGCCATCATCAAACCCCCATTCCGATGTGTTTGTGCTGTGCCCGCAGTGGGACGGGAGATAACAATGTAAGGCATCATTTCAAATTTGGAAATTTCCTGGATGGCAAAAGGAAAACAAAACAAAACAAAATAATAAAAAAAAACTGGTTCATGCAGCTTTTCTAGCAGAGTAATGGAATAAAGTGGAGTTGGAGAGGGTGTGTTTGTGTGCACGACTGGGCTGGTGCTCCAATATGCATCTTTATGTATTATGGATCCCGTTTTCTCACATTTTTCTCAGTGGACAGATATTGTGCTGTAGCTCTTGGAATACCTGAGAAAAAAACATCCCAACAAATTGCATTCCTTGTCTATACAGATCCTGTAAGGAGCACAAAATAGGCACGGAGAGTCTTCATCAGAGAAAACCTTTTTTGATTCCTCCTTCCCCCCCCCCAGTCTTCTGTAACAACATAAAAGATACTGTTATGACAAGTACTCTGGTAGTTCATTCTTTCATTTATAATTTAACCACAGCCTATATAACCTAATCAGAAAAATGTGGAGCATGATTAGTACAACAATCGAATGCAGTTGGGCTCCTTGTACAACTCAAAGAACAATACAAAAGAAAGCCAAAGAAAAAAAAAAAAAAAAAAAGAATTAAAAAAAAAAGAAAAAGGGGGGGGGGAAATCAAGGCAAACCATAGCAGGCATATCAAAAAATATGTGGTATTTCTTTAATATTTCATTTTAAACTACCTAATTGTGTTTTTAAGCTTCGGTTCCTGTAATTTTGCAAGATGAGGCATTCCAGTGAGAAAACATATGGTAAGGGATTTTTAAACCACATAGCTGGAGTGCATCATAGACTTATCTGCTGCTTTAGTGTCACAAAAATCCACCACTGAATTTATCCAGTCACCCATTAAAGAAAGAAAAGAATTAAAGGAAAAGGAGTTCAAAAATCCCCAAATGCTCAAAAAAAAAGAAACACACCCAAAAACACCCTACTGGAAATATGAAACTGTGAAAACATGGGCTCGAGGTGGATCTGTGAGGCTTCCCAAGGCAGGAGAAGCAGCAATGATCCGGTTATTTCGGGATCCTGCCTGGCAAACATTGCACGTGGTTGTGACAAACTGTCACGAGCAACAACTTGTGCCTGGACTAAAATGAGTTTTAATGAACCCAGTGCCTTTGGATCCAGGAGAACTTCCCATCCTGGCCCATCCCAAAGCTTCTCCCACAGGGTGAAATCCAAGGGAGGCTTTGGTGGGAGCAGGCAAGGGGAGGTTTTCAGGAGAGGCGCTGAATCAGCGCTTTGTGTGGCCTTTCCGAGGGGCTGAGAGTGACAAACTTTGACATTTGTGTGTGGCAGGGAGGGCTGGGGGCCCCGAGGATGCTGCAGCTCCTGGGGATGCAGTCAGGCTGGCTGGAGGGTGCTGCTGCTCCCAGCCCCCAGGTGCTGCCTGGAGAGGGAAGGGTTTACTTGAGCCCAGCCTAAGGTAAGAGGAGGACACAGCCAGGCTGGGCTGGGGGGAATTTCAGGCAACATTGTCTGGAACAATGTCACTGCAGAGAAAAATCACAATGCCTTGGCACAGACATGGAGCTGGGCTTCTGTGGGAAGCAGAGCTGAAAGGAACTTGTGGAGGCTGCTGGTTAACCCATGGTGCCAGGGGAGGCTGTGCCACCCACCTGAGCCAGGCTGGGTGCAGGGCTTGGCACCAGGGTGACAAGGCTCCAAGCACCCCAGTTATCTGTTCAAACAGTGCTGTGCCACAAATCACCCCTGGAAAAGCTTCCCCAAAAATCAGCCCCTGGAAAAGCTTCCTCAGAAATCACCACCGGAAAACCTTCTCCACAGATCAACCCCTGGAAAATCTTCCCGAAAAATCACCAAACTCCCCATATGAAAAGCTTCCTCAAAAATCAACCCCTGGAAAACCTTCTCCACAGATCACCCCCTGGAAAAGCTCCCCCAAAATTCACCCCTAGAAAAGTTTTTCCAAAAGTCATCCTGGGAAAAGGTTCCCCAAAAATCACCTCTGGAAAAGCTGCATCAAAAACTACCCCCTGGAAAAGTTTCCCCAAAAATCATTCCCTGGAAAAGCTTCCCTAGAAATCACCATTGGAAACCTTCTCCACAGATCACCCCCTGGAAAATCTTACCCAAATATCACCCTCTGGAAAACTATCCCCAAAAATTCACCCCAGGAAAATTTCCCCAAAAATCATCCCAGGAAAATGTTCCCCAAAAATCACCTCTGAAAAAGTTTCCCCAAAAACCACCCCTGGAAGAGCTTCACCAAATATCACCCCTGGAAAAGTTTCCCTAAATATCACACCTTGGAAAAGTTTCCCCAAAAATCACCCCTGGAAAAGCCTCCCCAAAAATCACCCCCTGGAAAAGCTACCTCACAAGTCACCCCTGAAAAAGCTTCCCCAAAAATCACCCCTGGAAAAACCTCACCAAAAATCACCCCTGGAAAACTTCCCCAGAAATCACCCTGGAGAATCCTTCCCAAAAATCAATGCTGGAAAAACCTTCCCAAAAATCACCCCCTGGAAATTCTTTGTCACAAATCACTCCATGGAAAAGCCTCCCCAGAAATCACCCATGGAAAAGCCTCCCCAGAAATCACCCCTGGAAAATCTTCCCCAAAAATCACCCCTGGAGAATCCTTTCCAAAAATCACCCCTGGAAAAGCTTCCCCAAAAATCACCCCTGGAAAAGCTTCCCCAGAAATCACCCCTGGAAAAGCCTCCCCTCACATCCCTGGGAAGTCAGGAGTGTCCACCCCAGCTCCTGCCTCCTCACCCTGGTATTCCCTAAAATTCACCTGGAGTCCTTCTCTCCTGATGTTTTTTTGCTGCTTCTCCTGCTTTTAAAAGACAAACCCTTAACCCCTTGCACTTAAGGGATTCCCCCAAGGTTCTCTGCCTTTTCCCACCGGGAATTTCTAAGGGTAAGGACCGAGAAAAGCGTAAGGTGTTAATCTTGATAATTACTGCACAAAACCAATTAGAAGGCCAAAAAACCTTAAGGCACAGAAAGTGATTTTTTTGTTTATTTGCTTACCTTATTAAGTTAAATATCTGTCTGAATTAATCACTAATGAACGTGAAGAAGGCTCAATAGCACCGGCTTAATGAACAGCAGTGTCAGATGCATTTTACAGGGCACCAAATCACTGGGCAGAGGGAGCCAAGTGGCTCCTCAAAAATCACTTTTCTGCCCAATTTTCTGTTTGCAAAGCAGTAAATTATTTGCTTTTATTGTGCTGATTTAGGCACTTAAATATTACGGATGGAGCACAGGTTTTAAAAATAGAAGATCACAGCACAACCCTGCTGCTGGAAATTCATGGGGTTTTTTCCACTAAAGGCTGCACACGCCCTCTCCCAAATTTCTTCCACAATTGTTGCAGCACCCCCTTATTAGATGAAACATATTTTTTAGATTAAACATATTTTTGTCTGTAGTTTATGATTTTCCAGGCTTTCAGTGCTGCAGGAATTAAACTGTACATGCTACCAGCAGTCCCCTTTGCACTTGTCTGGTGGCTTGAGCAAAGTTGGGGCGTTTTCTGGATCAAACCAGTCTTTATTTCCCCAAAAAGGCATTTTCCCCTCTTTTTCCATCTATTATTCACACGGTAAACATCTGCACTGTAAACGTCAGATGTATTAATTGTCATGTCCCCAGCTCCGGGCATGGAGCAAATGTGCTCAACATCCCTCCTAAAAAATATTTCCCATTTTTCTATTAATATCTCCACATGCCTCTCCCTTTATTTCGAGCAGGCACGGAGGTTTTGCAGCTCTTACGCTGAGTGTTTTTTTTTTTTTTTTTCCCCCTTTGCTTTGGAAAGCCTTCCTGAAATCTTTTCCTGCTGCAGATTTTTGGCTGCACGGACTCACAGGAGGAAGGTGAGCTGATTCCTCAGCCCTGCGTTAGAGCCCATAATGGACTAGGACGGGAGGGAAAAGCCTCATAGCAGAGCAGCAGAAAAAGTGGGAATGCAGAGCTTTCTATGATCTCCTGAAAGGTGATTTTTATTTATTTTTTTTTTTTTAATTGCAGCCTATGGAACGATGGATGTTTTACAGTAAGACGTGCCCAAATATTTGCAGCAGCAGAACTTTGCTCATTATTTCGGGGCTGAGCTGCTTTGTGTGTCAGCTCACACACAGCCCCCGGTGCTGCTACTCACAGCTCCTTACTCGCTGTGTAAGTCCTTCCCTACCTTGCCTTAATAAAATAAAAACTAATAACCCTTTGGAAGAAATGTGGGAGCATTTAGAGAGAAGTGTGTGTGTGGG
>CM063287.1:33842358-33847358 GCA_032173965.1 Sitta carolinensis
TAAATGGTTCAATACTTGTGATACTATCCAAACAAAGACTCGCAGCCATTAATTTTAAAAAGTTCTGTGAATCTTCTTGGAGCAGTAAATATTTAATCATGGCAATATGTAAGCTGCCCTCTCATATTTTATCTCCTAACCAGGACTGGGTAGTGAACCTGCCCTTAATAACTTTGACCAAAGCAATATTTTGCCATTCCCCTCCTGCCAGGGAGTGATGGAGTGCGGCCAGACACGGGGTGCCCGTCCTCCCTCGGGGGGCTCCACACCTCTCTGGGCAAGGAAAAGCTGGAAAAAAGGGCTTTTAACATTCCAAAAGAAAATGTTTTTCTGCAGGAAAAGGTGGTGTGTTTTTTTTTTTTTTTTTTTAAAGTAAGGGAACCCAAACCAAATCAAGTGTCATCCCGTGTGCCTGAAAGCTGCATCTCGGCAGCGCCTGCTCTTCCAGAGGCTTGTACAGCAGTTAGGGTTGTCATCTTTGGTCTTATTTAATAATTGACAAGGAGGCCTCGCAGGTCTCCAAAGCTTATACAACCCTACAATATTTATTTATTTTCCCTTGGTTTTCCCTGCTTTTTTTTTTTTTTTTTTTTTTTTTTTTCCCCTGTTCCTTCCTTCCACGGGAACCACCCGCAGAGAACAAGACGTTAAATTCCCGGAGTCCCATCCGCAGGGAAATCAGACCTCAGCATCCATCCCTGGGGACCCAGGCACCTTCCAGCTCCCGGGGGGACCCTTCCATGCTCCCCCCTGGTCCCCCTGGAACTTTGCTGCCCTGCCTCTGAGTCGTGCCTTCCCTGCTCCGTTGGTTATCCTAATAAAAGTTTCTCGGCTCTGCCGTAAAGTTGTCACTTGAAAGGCACGCTCAGAAACACAGCTGCCATGTGGGGTGAACGGGGAGAAAAGGGGGCGAGGGGAGGGATTTAATAAAAGGAATTGAGGAGTTAAGCTGCTGCATCCCAGCCTGGGGAAGGGTGGGATATTAATAATAATATTAATATTAATATTTCCCTCCTTCGCCGCAGGAAAACTTGGCACCCCATGGAAAGCCCAGGAGCTGAGCTGAGCTCCAGGGTCCAGGCCTCGGGTTCCAGGGGAGGGTGACCTTCATCCCACCAGCATCCTCCTCTCCAGAGGGACAGCACCGGGGGGATGCTGCCAGTCAGGGATGAGGAGCGTGAGCAGAGCTCTGGATGGAGAGCCTGGCCCTGGGAAAGCCAGGAAAGGCAAAAAACATCCCAAAGCACCCCCTGGAACCCGGTGTATTTTGAGTGAAGTGAGGTGGCTGGGTTTTGTAACAATTCCCTTTGTGCTCAGAGAGTGAGTGAAATGTGAGCACAGGTCGGGCTGGTTTGCAAAAGCCCCCCTAAAAAAAAAAAAAAATAAAAAATGATCTGCAGGCTCCAAAAAAACATCTTTAGGTTGGGAATGAACCTTGTCATCTCTGGAGCAGCACAATAAAAGCGTGCAAGGCTTTCGCAGAGTCAGGAAAGTTCAGGCATGAACCAAGTTAACATAAAAATTGCTAGAAAACCCAGGAATAGTAATTTGGGGATAAGAAAGGAGGGAGAATTCATGTTATAAGTGCAAGTGATCTGGAAATAGCTGTTTGTCTTGGACATTTGCAGGGAAGTGACATCATGCCGAGTGTCCACGGGGATATTAATTCTGCATTTTTCAGGCCAGATTCTGGCACTAAAGTTGGCAAAATTAGACCATTTTGTTGAAGGGATCTCCGAGCCTCCCACCTCCACCACACATTACAGCACACCTATGACATGACCCAAGAACAATGGGTGAAAAATGGGCTATAAAAACATGAATGGCCTGCTTCATATAAAGCAGATTTTATAGTGCAGGTGTGCCTTCATTTATCGATACTGTAAAGCAGTGAGATCATACTGGCAGTAAAACACAACATTTGTAAAACAACAACTGAAAAAAGGAAAAAAAAAAGGAAAAAAAGGGGGGGTGGAAATTCTATTAATTAAAAATATAATGGCACAGATAAAATCTCAACGGGGTGTTTTAGAAATATATTTGATGTTTTGTCATCAGACGCTTTACATCAGCTCGTGCAGAATTCAGCCAGCTCTGAGAAGGAGATCTGGAAAAGGGAAAAAACCCAAAACTTAATTGAACTGTAAAACTATATCCCACATTTAGGAAAAACCAGGCATGTAAAAATATCTATTTAATAAGTGCCGTTTAAGTTGTTAAAGCTGATGGAGGGTTTTGTTTTTTTTTTTTTTTTTTCCTTCACCCATTAGGATATGAATGGGAAAAATTATGAATAGGAAATCCTGCTGGAGTTTTTATTGCCTATTTCCTTTCGGGAAGATGGCATTGTTCCTCTTTTAAAAAAGGGAAGGGGCGTAAAATAAGCGCAGGCATATGACAGACATCCTTCAAAGGCGGGCTGGCAGAAGTGTTGTTCTGTATTTTTGTTCCTCACAAGGCAAAGCCTGTTCTATTTTTAAGCAGGGCTGTGCTGCTGTGGACATTTCCCTTCCCTCGAAAGGGGTTTTGGCATAATGTTGTTTTGATTAAGGCAGATTTCTGTTCTATTCTATTTAGTTTCTTTTTTATTTTTTTTTTTTAAATCACAATGCAGGAGCGAAGGATTGTAATTTTTTTTTATTATTCTTCTTGTTGTTGATTTTTTCCTTTTTTTTTCCTGCACCCATTCCAGACCAGAGATTAAAATTTTTTCTACCCACATCAGCAAGTCCTAAAATCCTCAGCTGTGCAGGAGGGTTTTTGCCAAAGCCACCTGTCGAGCCCCAATTTCAGCAGGTTTTAGGGTCTTCCCTGTCTTGCTTATTTTTTGGGCTATTGCAAAAAAAAAAAAAAAAAATTATAAGTGACAAATTTCGTGGGCAAAAGCTTCACCCTCCATCCTGATTGATTTAAACCTGATAGATTTAATCACCCAGAGCTGGGTGAGGGGAGGGGGGGTCTGAGGGTCCCTCAGAGGGGACCCCAAACCCCTCAGGGGGTTTTGCTGAGGTGCCCAAAATGTGGGGGCTCCTCTTGGCCACAGCCTGGGGGCTCCTGCCTGGCCCTGTGCCCTCGTTTGGGGACTGTGCCCACCCTGTGCCCTCCCTTCCTGCCTCCCCCTCCCCAACTGCCACAATCCCAGCTTGTGCCATCATGTTCAGCACAGATGTTTCAGCAGCTGTACACGGTGAGCAGCTTTCAAAAGAGGTTTTTATTTCCTTAAATGTTTTTTTCCTAATATTTTTTTCCCTAATATTTCTTTTCTCTGAGATTTTTTCCTCTTTATTTTTTTCTTTTTAAGCATTTGATTTCTAATATTATTTTTCTTTCCTGACACATCCTCACAGCCTGATAACAATTGTCAGCCACAGGCATGGGATGTGGGTCCACAGCTGTGGACACAGCTTCCTACACTCCCCACCTTTCCCTATATTCACTGATATTCCTTATTTTTTTATTATTTTGCCATGCTGGGTGCTGATTTTGGTGGGTTCTTCACTCAGTGGTGGAGCCAAGGAGTTATTTTTATATCTTGGCACTGCCAGATTCCCGAGATTTTGTCCATCAACCTCCTGAGTTGAGGAGCTGAACAATGCCCTGGCTGCTGGTTTGATTTTCTTCAGGAGTCACCTTGGTGGCTGGAGTCTCAACCCTAAAAAAAACCCAAAACATAAAAGAATGAAATCCCATGAATCCCAGAGCTGTGGATATTCCCCTCTCCAGGCTGTCCATCGGGATGGCTGAAGGATCTGGCAGGAGCACTCTTAGATAAATCATCTCTACCGTGGCTGTTCTGTTTAATTCTATTTTTTAATGTCATTTTTCCTTCTGTCACAGCAGACAATACTCTTCCTCTTTACTGAATGTAAGGGATTTATCCTGGAGATTCCCATGAATGATCCTATTTATACAAGCAGGGACATTCCAGGGGCTGGTGCCATGACTTATTGCTCAGCCTGCCTGCCAGTTCTTAAGTACCTTGTTTTCCTTTTCTGTTCTTTATGTGCGAGCGGGTTCTTATTTGTCTTTAATAATTAAAGAAGTGGAGGAGGAAATGGAGTGGCTTTGGATGCCAACCCACTGCTCTTTTTTTTGGGATACTGGCAACAAGTGCCCTCATCCTCACTCTGTGCCAGCACTTGGCCAAGCCCCACTGTTGTTGGAGGATAACACACGACACAGACTCTTTATGTGATTTTTTTTCCCTCAAGGTTGTGCAAAAGAATTTTTTTATTAGAAATGTGTCTTGTTATACATAATTTTGCACAGATCAATGTGATTGGTGAGAGAAGTACAAACTTCTTCAGCCACATTGGTCAAACCAGAGGGACATTCAAAGAAATCCCTCCTCCCAGGAGGAATGTACAATGTAGATTTTATGATAAAAACAGTTGTGATGTTTTCCCCAGTTTTTCTGGGTAAGGAATTTCAGAAAACTAAGCCATCAAAAACCAGAACTTTAGAAAATCAGAAACTTCAGGCCTGCAGCCAGACTACACCCCACCATCCATCCTGCTCTCCCCAAACCCTCCCATTCTCACGGATTTACTGGAAGGTCAGTCAGCTTCCTTGGAGGAGACAGAATTCAGCATTCCCACCCCCATCCAAGCTCAAAAAGGGATTTTGCTTCGTGTTTATGTTCTCCCAAAGGAAAGCAGAGCTGGCCAGGGCTCACCTCACACGGGCAGCTCTGCTCAGTCCAAAATCAGCCCCTGAGGGGGCTCCAGTGCCCTGCCCTGGCATTCCCTGCCCCTCTCTCCTCCGAGGAAGGAGCTGGAGAGGTGGTGGTGGCACCACTGGAGCCTCCCTTGCTCAGGGTGGGTTTGTGGCCAGGGAGGGGGCTCGTGGGACATGGGGCAGCCAAGCCCTGCCCTGGACACCTTCAAGACCTTCAACAAGTGCAGGAGCAGAATTTTTACTTTTTTTCTGGCTGTTTGGCTTCAGCACACGACCTCTGCACCTTTGCCTTAGGAGAACTTCAGGGATAATTTCCATTGCAG